>CM053756.1:4170268-4210449 GCA_028658305.1 Pachyuromys duprasi
GTGGCTGCTTTATTTGTAATAGCCAGAACCTGGAAACAACCCAGATGTCCCTCAGTTGAGGAATGGATACAGAAATTGTGGTACTTTTACACAATGGAATACTACTCACCAATTAAAAAGGAGGAAATCATGAAATTAGCATCAGTGTTTTATTGAATGTGAAAATCAGTGGAAAGCCTCTTTCGTGCCTCATTTGTAATTTTCTTACAAGAAAATGCTAAAGCGATAGGGCTGATGGCCTTCCAGAGAAAGTTCCTTGCTGCTGTCCTCACACTTTTTGGCACCGATAGTCAGAGAATGCCATGCCTGTGCTTACATAAAAAAAATTCAGCTCGGTCCATGAAGGGCAGGGTTAGAAATATGACAACATACAAACCCTCTTTATCCCTGCAGTGAGCCCATCAGGACAAACCAATCCAGCCTGGTTGTTGTTATCTTTTTAAATCACTTAGAAGTACAGCCAGAAAAGTGTGTCTTCCTTTGGTAGGAAATGACATTGGTATTTCCAAGGAAATGACTTGTGAAAAACATTTTTCCCTCCAACATCTTTTTAATTGGTATGAAGTGGATAAAATGCATATTGAATAAGTTCGTTTGAATGAGTCATTCCATAAACAAACTATTTTAACAGAATGGCCAATGAAGTAGAAAACTAAATTGTAATTTTTATCATCATTTGGGAAGAATAAATGAACTAATAAATTGGCGTCTGTGAAGGCTAATCTTGGCTGTTAACTTGACCACTTCTAGAATCAACTAAAACCTAAGAAGCACACCTGGGAGGAATTTTCTTGACTGGATAATTTGAAATGGGAAGACACACCCCAGATCCACACCTTCTGGAGGCAGCCTACGCCAAAGGACATGAAGAAGGAAGTTTTTTTCTTTTTGCCTGCTTTCCCTCGTCCTCACTGGCAAGTTCATCTACCCTGTCTCTAACATTCCCTTTCTGGTGTTGGAACCTACTTCTCAGGAGTCCAGTGCACAGTGCACAGTCCCCTGGGACTCCGGCGCCAGATTGGGATCGCTGAGACAGTCTCAGTTAGACTAAACCATGACCAGACTCTTGGCCTCTCCATCATGAGACAGCCATTTTGGGATACCCAGGCCACACCTGCAAACAACACTAATAAAGCATCTTTATATATTTCATATTATGCATATATTTATACTATCGGTTGTGTCCCTTCGGGAAGCCCTGACTTATACAATACCTACCAGAAATGAAGTGGCCAGTGGGCAAAAGACCCAACCTAACAGAATCTGTCAGGTAGGGTGGAGATTAAGAAGAAGGAGCCCCAGGCCCCTCACCTGCCAGCTATGGACTAAAGGGCCCCACAACATTTAACATTCTAGTCATGGCTTCTCCTTTTTACATAATTACAGTATTATTTACTTCATAGTATTTTGTATCAAATGTCTAAAAGTGTACAATGGTACTTTATAACTTGCAAGCCCCTATTTTGTTGAAAGCCAGGTTTTTAAGAAAGCAAGGCTCTTGAGGACCAGCACTGTGAGAAGCAATCCAGACAGAGTCTAAATTCTCCAACAGGGACATCCATGTGATGCTGTCATCTGCAAAATTCACCCCGATTACTGTATAGTTAGGGTACAAAGGAAATTTCAGGGAAACAGAAACACGTAGTGTTTTAAGTAAGTTTATGATTTGGGGTTGGACTGCAAGTCTCCCACAGGTCACAGATTGGATACCCTGAGAGGTGAGTCGGGTCTGACATGTGGGCACATGCCTGTAACCTGAAGCCAGGAGGACAACTGCAACTGAAGACTAGCCTGAACGAGATAGCGAAACCCTGTGTGGTAAAACAACCCAAACCAACAAACTCAACAAAATATACAAAAACAAACAAAATATCAGCTGGACCTGGGAGAGATGCCAGGAGGAGGAAGTGTACTTCCTGGAAGCCAGGGGCCAGTGTGATCAGGGAGAAGTGCCCACAAGGAGCTAGCCACCACCCATGGGCATGCCTCCAAGCCTCCATCAGGACCACTGTCTCCAAAGTTTGGTGAGGAAGGTGAAGAACTGGACTAAACAGAGCATAGTTCCTGGGCCATTCCTACTGGGGACTGGAGTGTACTGTGATTAGTTCAGGGACAAAATACGAGTCTGTAAGTCTTGGTCCCACCACTGAGTGTCTGCTTATACTACCTTGAAACACTATGTGTGCCTCACAGAAAGTTTCCCACTTCGTAAAGTTGAAATCACGAGCTTTCTTTTTTATCGGTTGTGAGTCTTGCTTTCATGTCTAAGAACTTCACTTTCAAGTTGGGAAGATTTTGTGTTGTTCTCCTCTGAAATTTTTAGAGCATTATGTTTGTAGGTAATTCTTTTGTTAAATTCTTTCTTGTTCAAGGTACAGTGTAAAATGGAGGCTCTTCATCTTCTATGCAACTTTTTTTTTTCTTTTTGCACTGTGGTAGAAATGGTTCCTATTTGTGTTTATTTCTCCACTCTGTTCTGTTCTTTTCTGTTGATCCTTGCTTTTTTATTTGCCAGCACCACACTGCCTTAGCTGTTGTAGTTTCATAGTCTTAAGACTGGATTTAAAAGTCAGCTTGTCAAATAGAGACACAGAAGTCTGTTAGAACGCCAACTGAAGTTCCACCAAAACTAAATATAGATTTAGGGAGAATTTTCCTCTTTCTTTGTTGAGTTTGCATGTCTATGGACATAGTATATCATGTTTTTATGTCTGTTTTATTTTCTTCCATCAGAATCGGTGTGTTTTGTTTGAAGTATACTTACTTATTTGCTTCTGTGGGGAGCTCTTTTGCACAATATTTTTGTTTGTCTTTAGTATTTCTTATTAGTATTCAGAAATATTAATTTTATACATTGATATTACATCTTGAAACATGACTAAATTCAATTTTACGTGTCATATCAAACTTTATATAGTGAAGCCCTGAGCCCTACTAAAACTCTGTTTGAAAATATGGATGTTAAGGAGGTAACTCAGCTGAAATGAGGTCATGATGGTAGATGTGAATCCAGTAGGCATCCTAATTAGAAGACGAGATTATGCCAGCCATGCACATAAAGCAAGAAAAGGTTATGTGGGAACGCAGTAGAAGGTGGTCGTTTGTGAGCCAAATGGAGAGATCTTACTCCAAACCAGCTTTCCCAGCATCTTGCTCCTGAACTGGAGATTTCCAGATTGTGACAAAATACATTCCTGTTGTCTAAGACATCTACTCTGTGTTACCTTGTTGCAGTAACCCCACTTATAAGCAGTTTGTGTGGCTTCCTTATGCTTTTCTATGCAGACAGCCATGCCTTCCTTCCCAAGTGCCATGGTTTTTCCCTTCCGTGCCTTTTTTAAGGTCCTGGGACTTTGAGTACTGTGGTGAGGGAGGATATCTTTGGTACTAGATACTACTCCTGACCTTGAAGACACCACATCAGTATTTATCCATCCAGTATGATGTCAGCTGTAGGTCTTTTTTGTTGCTGTTCTGCCAGAGACTAAAGTGATCCTTTTGATGCCTAACTTGCTGGAAACTTTCATCATGAATCAGTATTAGACTTTATCAAAGCTGTCTTTCATGATAATAATGTATTTATACAATGTACATAATATATACATATACACATGTATATGTTCACATATTCATATGTTGCACAATATAAGTAATGTATAATATATATAATATACATACATTATACTATTTCTTTTTAGCTTACTAATACAGTGAAAAACTTTGAACAGATTATTGAATGATTAACAAAAATTTGTATTTTGTAGAGTCTGTCCCATTGGTCAAGGCATGAAATTCCTTTCATACTTCTCTGGATTAAATTTGCTAATATTTTGTTGTGTATGCATGCACCTAAGTTCATGAGAGATAATAGTCTGTAGGTTAAATTTTTGGTATCATTTTTATCTTTTTTTTTTGTTAGAAGACAAAAGAGAACTTAGAAATTTAGCTGAGATGGATCTCTCCCTCTCTATTTTATGGAAGAGATCTTGCATACTTAGTTTTAGTTCCTATGTGTGTGGTAGAATTTGTCGGTAAGACTGTCTTGCACTGGAGATTTCTTTGTAGTGGGTTTTAAACTCTAAATCCAATGTCTTTATGGTTATAGGACTATGCCACCTATCGCTATCATTGTGAGTGAGTTCTAATGGATTTTAGAAAGTAATGATTTCATCTAAGCTGAACTTCAGTTTGCAGATTTGTTCACAGTTTTTTAATGTTATTTTTCACTCCTTCAAGAGGATGATACTGCGGTGGGTTATTTTTAAAACACTTTGCACAGGTAGTACACGATATTGTTTTTTTAAAAATGATTTCTCAGCTTGTTAATAACATCCTATGCTGTGGTGGTCACATTCTGTGTCTTTCCAGGAACTGTAAACACCAGTACTTTTTGCCTGTTGTGCCTAGTTCCTGATGCAGCGGTGGGGGAACAAACAAGGGCCTTTGGGGACCAGGGAGGCTGGGATCCCTAGCTGCCAGGTCACACCCCCAGGCCTATATGATGACATTTAATTCTAAAGTGAGACTCGGATACATTAAGTCCTCAGGTGAGTTCCAAGCACGTGAACGGAACACAATGGATATGGGTGTGGTGGCTTATACCTGCCTGTAACCTAGCACCACTGTCCCAGTCTGCTTCCTGCTGCTGGAATAAACATCACGACTAAAAGCAATGGAGAGAGGAGATGGGACATGTTGTCTTACAATTCTAGCCCATCATGTAGGGAAACAAACAGAAGACCGTGCAGCAGACACCATGGGAAGACATTGCTCACCAGCTTGCTCCCAGAGTCATGTTCAGCCACCATCCTTACATAACACGGCCCACCTGCCTGGGAAGGTACCGCCTACAGGGCAGCATGTCCTGCTACATCCCTCACGCGCCAACAGACTTCTCCCAGACATGTCCATGCTATAAGCCGATTGAGGCAACTTTTCAACTTGCGGTTCCTTCTTCCCACACGTATCAGGTTGACATCCAAGATTAGCCATCAAACTAGGGCAGCAGAGACAGGAGCAATCGTCAGCAGGTGCGAGGCCGCCCTGGGCTATGTAGTGAGTTTGAGAACCACAGAGGGCATGTCACACACACACACATAGTTCCGAATCTGTGGTTCCCTGGGGAAGGCTGGAAACCCTGGACACCCTGGACACTGGCCAGAAGGTCTGAACACCGTTAGTCTCTGGGCAGAAAAAGATGACATTCAGGTCCGAATGATCACAGAACCAGGTCACACCACAAGACCTTCAGTCCAGCTGTGTGTGGGGGGTGGTTCTCCGTAAGTGTTACTGCTCTTTATATTTTGGCTGTGCTGCGGTCACAGTGGGTAACTCAGGGCTCAGAAAGGGAGCCGGGAAGCAACAAGGGCTGGGCCTGACTCAGGCATGTTAGGCAGCTAGCTCCAGCAGCTGGGACAGCACATGGTGAACAGCAGGCAACCTCCAGCAGTAACAGCCGTGGTCCTGCAGCGACTGCCTGGCCAGCAGTCAAGTCTGGGGCTCCGTCTGTGAATTCTTCCTGGAGAAGGGAGACCTGGAAACAGGAGAGAGCTTAGTTCCACACCTTCCGTTCTCAGGATGAGATTTAATACCTCAAGTTTGAGATTTCCGGGTTTGAATGTGCTCCATCTCAGCAGTTCTGTGCCACTTCCTCTGGAAGCATGGTCCACGAGCCCTCCACCCCCCAAAAACCGCACTATGAACCTTAGACATCATTACCACCGGGCAGGACTGATGTAAAGGTTCAGTAGAACAACAGATGGGTTAATCCTGCCTACAGTTAGTCTTGAAGATGGGATGAGACACTCAACAGAAAGTCATCAGTCTTTAGAGAGTGTCTTTGAGTCCAGAGCTCTGGGAAAGACCAAAAAGGCATCTGAGAGACTAGCTGCCCACTTGTATTTTTTACCTTGGCCCAGTTTTGGTCTCCAGAATTCCCCCTTCAGACATTTATATATCTCTTTATCCAACCAGATTTTACTTAAGGCAAGAGCTACTCAGCTGAGTTATTTAGATATCCAGGAACACGCAGATGGTGCCCTCCAGACTGCTGGGTCAGCGAGCCCTTATCTATCTTCCTTGCTGTCTTCTCTTCTTGGAACCCAGAGGTGGGGTTCTCCCCAGCTGTGTCCCCTCTCCTTGCTTTTCTCTTCCGGTCCTTGCTCTTTCTCCTTACCTGTCCCCTCTCACTCTAACTGCAGAGAAAGCACAAACAGTTTTACCAGGACAGTAATAGAGAGACGGGTTGCAGAGAAAAAACTCAGGTAAGGACAGCAAGAGCCAGAGAACAAGAAGGATCCAGGAGATTAAAAAAGATTGCTGGAATTAGTTGGAGGCCAAGCAGAGCATTTCAGGGGCTAAGAGAGCGAGAGAGAAGCCAGATTGAATAAGTCAGCTGGGAGAGGAAGTTTGAGCCAGAACCAGCCAGGCCAGAGCTCAGTAAGAACAAGAAAGGGTGAGCTTATTCAGCAGGAAGTCTCAGGGGCTGAAAACATTCTAGGCCTAGGTTAGATTGTGTGGTGGCTAGAAGCTTCCAAGACTAGACCTAGGTTAGAAGGCAGAGCTCCTCCCTGCTGAGGGCTAAGGCAGATGCCCATGGTGAAATTCAAGGGTCTTTCTATCTACCGAAACAATAAATGAGAATTTCAGGTCATAGAACAAGAAAAACAAAGCAGAACAAAAACATGGCGAGATCCATTCTGGTCAGAGCCTCTGCCTGTGAAAAAATTATAGACATCTGGCCCTTGGCAACAAGTTCATTCTAAAAGTTCTCAGATCTGCACCACCCAGGATGGCGTTACTGTCTGCCAATATCCCTAGACCAAACTCGACGCAGTGACTCTCCTGGTTGACCTGAAGACTTGGGGGCTTCCCCCAAGCACTCCCACTGGTCTCTAAGTCTCTCAATGCTGCCTGCTGGCGAGCATCTATGGCTGTGCTGGAGAGAAAATGAACTCTGTGCGATCAGGTTTTCACATTCAATTACAGTTGAAATTAGGAGCAGGAAGGAAGTTAGATATATTGAGCACCAACAGGGAGCCAGGCACTATTCTAGGTTTTAAGAATATGGAACCTAAATTTGAATTTGAAACTGGATGCAAAGTTACATAAAAATAGGCCAGTGCAGATGACTGGTATAGGATTCCAGATGTTTCTGGGGACTGCAGGCTGCCCTGGGGGGGGGGGGCTGGAGCAGATGTGGCGGCAGGTGAGGCCACCCCTTCTGTGCTTGTTGCTTTATCACTCCGGCACCAGAAGGGCTATTGTCCAGAAGAGTCCTGGCAAAGGCCTCTCAACTGTTTTTAGAGCATGAGGGCGTTTGCTAAGCTGCTCTGTGAAACGTCCCCTCTGTGGAAACAGGGGGCTGTTAGTAGCTTCTGAGGAGGGGTTACTGTATCATTCTCTTTGCTTGTCCTACTCAGCGAGATGGTTGGGTTTCTTTTTGAGATACATGTAGGATCGTTCTTGCTTCGAGCATATGTATCTGTTTAATTTTAACTCCAGCTCGCCACCAAAAGGCAAGTTCGTTTACTCAGAGCCTAGACAGAAGGCTTTCCCAGTCCTGACACCTTGCTTATTTGCTGCTTAAAGTCTTTTGAAAGAAAAGAACAGATTTTTGCATTTTGTTCCCTTTCTGACTTCTGGGGGGAAAGAAATTAAATCCTAATTTTTAAATCCAACTGTCCTAATTGGAAGAGGTTCTTGATCTATTTCATCGTAGCCTGTTTATTGCTAGTAATTGCCCGGTATCTTGGCCTCTACGCCAACAATGTTCTGAGTCTGCTCCAGAGTGCCTGGGAGGAAACAGAGTGGCCCAGGACTCTCCCAGCAGCTCCAGGCAGCAGGGTGGGGACCCCTGGCCCCCCTGGCCCCCCTGGCCCCTCTTACCTCACACCGCTCTTGTCTGTCTACACGGGGCTTCCCAGCTCCTCCCTGCTGTTTCCATCATTTATATGGTTATAAGAACAGGAATGTGTGGCTGTGAAATCCAACTCAGCCAGCAACAAGGTAGGACATGAGCCCCAGAACTCCCTGGATTGAGGACTTTCAAGATGAGAAGCTACCAATGTTGTTTACTTTTGTGACACTGCAGCTATCTGACGGTGATAGCTTCAGGGTGGAAGGATCTGTTTTGACTGATGGTTTCAGATGGATTTTGTGGTGGTCATCATTACCCTTTAGGGAAGGCATAGCTGTGTAACTCAGTTCATGGCAGTGGAAGTGTATGTGGGAGGCTGTTTACATGAAGGTGGACTAGGAAGCAGGAAGTGGGCGGGGATAACAGACCCCAAGGACTCTTTTCCTATGACTAGGTGGGTCCCAGGTCCGGTAGCATCTCAAATCTCTGAAAACAGCATCGCCAGCTAGACACGAAGTGTTTAAACCACGACCCACAGGAGGGAGGACATTTCAAGTCCAACCAGGACGGGGCCTGTTAAAGGCAGAGAGAACAGTCGAGAGACAGCCAGAAGCTTGAGTTGTAGAGAACAGTTAAAACGCTGCGCTTTCCCACACACCCCAGTGGTGCAGTTAATGCAACCATCAAGGACAGCTTTAGCAACTGGAGAGAGAGAGAGAGAAGCCATGAGACGCCCAGAAGCCAGAAGGCGCTGAAGGAAAAACTTCAGACGAGACATGCTGGATGGAATTCATTTAAGCAAGAAGAACGGTAGCGTCTGCAGCATTACGAACCCCGAAGTTCCAGAGAGCCAGGCCAGCGGGCCGACAGGAGGACGAGCAGAGAGGGAGAGAGAGAAAACAGACTTGAGCGGAAATCCTTGCGAGAGGCTGGTGGTGGTTGCTGATTGGTAGGCTTTCCAGTGTCCTTCTGCTGTTCGTGTTGGACGTTGTTGCTGTTTTCATGCAGCCTGGGGGAAGTGTTTGGATTCTTAATCGAAGAAAAGAAGAACTCTAGGGATGATCAAGAACAGAGGTGGCACTGCCGGCCCTGGGTGTGTTCTGGCTTGGTTACAGTGTGCAAGCACGTGTGTAGGTGCGTTCCTGTGTGTGTGGGTGTGTCTGTTTCTCTTTGGCTGATATTCAGTGTCTCTAGGTGACACATTGAGTTCTTTGCTCTAGCTTCCACTTCTATTCTTTGTCCTCTCTGACCTCTTCCTTGTTGCACATGACCTTATTACTTGTCCAACAGTGAGGGGGGACAGACAGGAGGGGGAGGATCATAGCTCCCTCATGCTTTGACTACACCTCACCAAAGCCCTGAGGAGAGGAGCCAAGGCTGAGCTGCCTGAGATCATCAGACTTGGAAATGAGCATGGAAGTGGAGCTCCTTTCTCCTCAGAGAGCCACTCGGGGAGTGTAATTTGCATGAAAGCGCAGAGGCAGCTGTCAGTGCAGGCATGTGCAGGAGGGGCATGGGACAGAAAGTTTACAGGAAGAGACGCAGGAGCAGGGGGACCCAGCTGCAGTAGACCTTAACGTGGACGGATGTGCCCTTTCTGGAGATAGGGTGCTCTTCGCCCTTCATGAAGGTTGTGGGCCTAGGGGAAGATGCTCACATGCCTGGTTTGATTCAGAGACGTTGCTAAGACAGGGCTCTATGGAGAGCACACAGTTTTTAGAGGAAACCATTTGTTCCCTTGGAAACAGAACGAGGTATTTGGGGATTATAAATTCTCATGGGATGTCCTTGTCTGGATAGACCGGGTACGATCCGCATGTCCTACAAGTAATTTGAAAGACTGGGTAGCCTCAAGCCCAGCAGAAGAACACACGGCAGGAAAGCTTGCCCTGTTGCACCTCAGATGGCAAAATCAAACAAATCATTCCAACACATTAACTTGCTCTCTGTAGGGACACGATACAGCACAATGTGGGGACGGAAATGAGGGACAACGGGATAAGGGGAGGTGAGGAGAGAGAGCTGGCATACTCCGTATGGAAGCAGAAGCTCATGACAGAACCAGGGTCGATGCAGGCGGCAATGGAAGGGAAGGGGAGGGTGAGAACAGGATGGAGATTGTTGTAGATGAGGGAGAACTTCAGGGAGGCCAAGGAAGCCAGCCATGGGACACCAGTCTCCGGGAAGCCAAAACAGTAGACTATGACACAGGTGTTAGAACAGAATTCAGAAACATTTCCCGAAATTAAGCAAGACTCTACTTATCAGATGTTTATGTGCCTTTAGCCAGGAAGCTTTGTCTTAGCATGGCTTTCGCATGAGCCGCAGTCTGTAGCGTGTTGGACCTATGCGAGGCATCATTTGGACAATTGAGCTCTGCACATGAGATCGTGTACAAGGAGAACAAAACTCAGGATGAACTCAGATCTCCTCAAAACAGCATTCACTTCGAGAAGAGGGCAGAGAAACATTTAGAAGATATTTAAGGAAAGTGCAAAGCAAGAATTTTATATCATCCAAGCTGTTCCACAATTATAAAGGCTATGGAAAAACACTGTGAACATGCATGCTCTCCCAGGGAAAAATGCTGTGAACGTACAGGAGCTCAGGAAACGCGGTTCTGAACCCCCCAGAGGGAACAGGCAGAAAATGAACTTCGACCAACTGAGAACTGACTTAAGGAAACATTAGCCAAGAGTCTGACTATTTAAAAAAATTAACTAGATTTAGGCCCAGAACTAATGTAATTGGGTGGGTAGAATTCATGATAGACTATTAATCTTCTGTGTCCTGACAAGGTAGAAATGACATGACAAAATTAGGACGAGAGAGGTAAAGTTGGCAGGAGCACTGATAATATCAAGAACGAGGGCAATGATTTAAAGCTAAAGAACCAAATGTCAGATATATATGGGTCCATTTCTGTTACTATAACAAAATACTGGAACCTGATGAAACTCTAGAAGTTCAAGGACATTGTGTCTCAGTCAGCTTGGCTCTGAGGAAGAACTCACGGTGGGTGGCGCATGTGACCATATGCATGTGACAAGGAGGTCACATCAGGACTTGCCCGGCCTTGTGACCTCCCACTGGGAAGCTCACCAGGTAGAGATGCTTCAGGAATCACAGCACCACACCAGAGACCAAACTTCTGATCTCCGAACCACTGGGAAATAGGCCAGAGCCAAACCATGGCAGCTAAGTGTTGACGTTAATGTAAAGATCAATCATGAAAGTATTAACCGTAGCAGAGGCAGAAGGAAGAGTAAAAACATTACTTTTTGCTAATTAACAGAACTTTATTCTCTTCTCTTGAGGTCTGTCTTCCTACCCTTTCTTCTTTCCCTTTCTTCTCCCACTTGATCTGGTGTGATATGTTCAAAGACTCTAAATGACTGTCCAGAGAGCACAATCACGTGACAGGTCCTGGATGCACTCATCCACCATATCAAGGAATATAAGTTGGTGTACACATGAGGACAAATGTTTTTAGTGACATTTGATTTAAATGGTTTAACAGAAGCACAGCTACAGTGAACCGTAAAGGCTGAACTTGAAAAGAACAGTCACAGAGCGAGAGAATGTTGTCAGTCAACCTGAGAAATTAAAAAAAAATTCAGGGCAAAATATATGCTAGAAAGGGGATTGTTGCAATGCTAACGGACATATTGCGTAACAGCACTGTCAGGAAATATATGTACACAGAACCACAGATCAGCACCACTCAAAGCTAAAAGTTACAGAAGCTGCAGGCGGACATGGGACGTCACGGGAGCAGGAAACCTTCCAAATTTCTGTCAGATTGAGCACCAAAACTCAGCAAAAAGCTCATGTTTGATACATGTGAAGCTCTCTGTGTCCTGAAAATGGAATCCTCTTTCCAAGGGTCTGTGAAGCAGCAGTGAGCACTTATCATATAACCGAAAATTTTCAGCCAGTTTATGAAGGTGGAAACAGTTAAGGGAAAATCCTCTGATCATACCATGAATCAAGAGACCAAAAGAAAATGTTCCTCCTAACTAAAAGTTTTTAATGAAAATTGTCTCTTAGGCAATTGTTATGTCGAAAAAAGCTTCTGTAGGAAACTGTAGGAAGTTGTAGATCTTGAGAGATCTGTGTAGCAGGGCCTGGAGAGCTGGTTCATGGGTTAGGACACTTTGTTCTCCCAGAGGTCTTGAGCTTACTTCCCAGCAGCCACACAGGGCAGCTCACACAGGCCTGGAACTCTACTTCCAGGGAGACTGGCAGCCTCTTCTGGATTCTGCAGGTACCTATATACATGCGCGCGCGCGCGCACACACACACACACACACACACACACACACAGAGCAATAAAAGGAACAATAGATCTTATTTAAAAGGCTAGTAAGAGACCCAGAAAGTCTATCCCACGGCAATGATGGGAGGAAGTCCCACACCCTGAAGTGTTTGTATCAACACAATTCAAGGAATATCAGAAAGCATTTCAAACATTATCCTCAGTTTCTAAAGTCATGAATATTTTTTAAATGATACCAATCATCAATCTAAACAAGTTAGTTAAAACATTGATTATTGGGGCATAACTGATACAGAATTAATTGGCTAACGTTAACTTGTCTGCTCCGTGAACTGAGGCATCTGTAGCCACTTGCAAATGTATCACAGGACCAAGATGCCGAACATACTAGTCATGTCCCCTACAGTTCCTTGGCGTAGTTTTATAATCCTCCTGTCTCTTGCCTCCCCCAGGCCTGTCCCCAGCCCCTGACTATGTCAATGGAGTTTGCAGTTACAGAATTCTAAACGTAGAGAATCACTTGAGTGTGTGGTTTTGGCCTGGTTCCTTTCACTCACTCTTTCACAGATTCATTGAAAATATTTACAGATGTGATGGTGCAATGTCAGGGATGCACCTTAAAATTACCTAGATGTATGTGTGGGTAGAACTAAAGATAAGCTATGAACATGTAGCTCTGCTTGCACACACACAACTATGATTGATTGTAAAGTGATGTACTGGGGGTGGATTATGGGCACAAGATAAATTAAACTATTCTGACAAATTATACAAATGTTTTAATTTTTCTATAAAAGGTGGGTTATTTATATCTATTATTATCATTATTATTTATTGTTATTATTGTATGCCTGAGTGTGCACATAGGATATATATTGAGGTCAGAAATCAACCTTAGGTATCATTCCTGGGAGCTACGCACTGTGATTTTTGAGACAGGGTCTCTCACTGACCTGGAAGTCATACATAGTTTAGGCTGTCCAGCCAGCAAGCACTAGGAATCCCCCTGCCCAAGTCCCCAGAGCCTGGATCACAATATGTGCCATTGTGTTTGGCTTTTTTTTTTAAACATGGTTTCTAGATATTAAATCCAGGTCTTCATGCTTGCTTGCCAAGTACTTTACCAACTGAGCCACCTTCTTAGGCATAAGAAGAAGGTTTAAAAAAAAAACTTACGCTCACCTCGCTTTTCTTATGCTGTTTTACATACTCATATACAGCTTATCTTGAATTCTTAACTCTTATTTTTAAAAATAAGATTTTTTTTCCTTCGAGGATTTCAGTTCTGTTGAAAAGCAGAGGAAATCCTTCATTTGATTCAAGTTTTTAAAGCAAGGGTTACTTTATCACAGATAATGTATCACAAGCATCACAGAGTCTTGTGGCCAACAGAGGGATGTGAGCTACCTGGATGTCTAAAAATAAAAATACAATAAAGCTTGCGGGCCTAGCACCTGATGAGGATCCATGTTTCCTGGTAACTGAGGGATTAATTTGCAAACTTGGCAGTCTCATTTCCCAGAGTAGAAAGCATGGGGAAGAATGTGGGCCAGAGGGAGTGAAAAATAAGTGCTGTCCGCGAAATCTGGTGATTTAAACACAGTAAACACTAAACTGGGGTGTGTGCATACATTATTTTCCCATTAAGATGCTATGTCTCCAACAGAACTACTCTGAACGCTCCTGATGACTTCTGATAAAATATTATTTAAAGATCACTAAAAGCAAATAAAACAGAGCAAAAATGTGCTCAAACTTCCTTTGGTGCTAATGAAAAATGTCCTGTCCCGGAGAGCTGGTCAGATCTTCTTTCTCACAAGTAGATCTCTGCCTGCCCTAGTTTCCTCCCTGAGAAAAGGGAACACCAAAATTTGCTTCTCTAGTGAATGTGCACCAGACTTGGCTGCCCTACGTGGGTTTCTGCAATGACGGCTGGCAGCACTTGAACACGCTCAAGAAAGCCTGCCTTCCAGTGTTTTCTAGAGTGTCCTTGGCTCATGTCAAGCACAAAGGGATGGTAGCAGGGAGAAGGTAAGCAGAGACACAGTGAAGCTTGCCCGCTAAGAATGCTTGCTCCTGTGTTGGCCAATGACTCCTGGGCATGGGACATGCCCTGGAGTGTAGTTAGTATACCCAGTGACATTCCACTGGAGTCCCTTCTCAGCAGGGACTGACCGCAAGTAGCTTCTGGAGTGAGTCACCCGTCGACAGCAAAGCCATATGAGAGACGGTGTGAGCTGAGTGAGAAGGCCACTCAGCCCCTCCCAACCACCCCGCCCATCCTGTGAAGAAAGCTGTCCAGCACATCCCGGCAACCTGACCCTAGGGCCATGGGGCACCCCAAGCAAGAAACTTCTGAGGCTGCCTCAGCTCCCTGGCTCATGAAGATGATAAATCTAAGGTTTCCAACGGCTCTTACAGAGGCTTCCGTAAGCGAGCATCCTTGTGTCCGTCTCTGCCTTTGGAAAGTTGGTGGGCAGCTTCACAGGTGAAGCACTGAGTGGGTGGAGACAAGGCTTCTGTATAAGCTATTTGCTTTTGGTGCCAGGCTGGATGCTTAAAAATCTCTCTTGCTCATGAATTTCCCTGTGTAGGAGCAGCTGTCCGACAGATGGTATAACCAAAGATGCCCAAAAAAGGGGATGCTGAAAAGGCCTTAGAGAGTGGATGTCCGTCTGGGTTGACATGGCTGACTGAGGCTTCCCAGGATGACGGTGCCCCATTACAGAGTCAGCCCTGCCGGACCCGGTCCATCTCCGCAGGCCCCGCTGGGGACTAGAGCAGCACTGCAGAGGGGAGAAGCCAGGCCTAGGCTAGGTGGCTGCAGGTGGATTCTTGGTCCTGCGGGGAGCCCACCATGGGCCTAGGACATGCTGGCCTTCAGATGACAGGGAAGGAGGGCTCAGCTCTAGTGGGGGCTGGGGATGCCTCACCATGCGGGCCTGGGCAGCAGCATATGTATCATCACAGCAGGCCCCAGCCACAGAAGGGAAATCCAGAGAGATGGAATGATTCCACGACGCCTTGCCCTTCTGTGCTTGCAGTCATTTCCTCTGTGTCTATTCTTCTCCAGAGCGAGTGAACTTGTTCTAGCTCACTGCAGTGGGTGCAAACAGACCCCACCCACCGTTTCCTGGGTGTGGGTGCTGTGGGCAGATGCCAGGGGGATTTTTAAAAGAAGCTGTGCTATTTAGGGCCTTGGGATCCGCTACCATGCCAAGGCAGCAATATGTCTGCCCAGGAGAGCTTCCCACCATCCAACACAGGAATGCCATTTCCAGGGCCCACATTGAGTCAGTATGCCTTTCTGGCACACTCCTTCTGCAACGTCATTCTGCCATCTCCCTTCCAGTGGGCTTCCCTCTCAGGGCGGGAGCAGACGTCTCATCCTTAGATGGGACTCTCAGACCCCAGCCAGCTACCTCCCTAAATGTCTCTACAGTCAGGCCAACACCGGAAGTGGGTAGGGCAGGGATGTCCTCACATCTGAAAGTGAGACATTTCCCAGGAGGGCTCTAGATCGGCTTCAGTCCTCTGGGTCATGAGCTGAGAGAGAAAAGCCAGGAAGTAGGACTTGGTTGATGGAGCAGGCCAGCACAGAGCCTTCGGTCATTCGGAGAAGAATATGGAAAGCTATTTTAAGAAAAGGAAAGGCAAAATGGATGTTAGCAGGCAAGCTAGAATGGACCGTCAATCAGTCATATATATATGTATGTATGTATGTATGTATGTATGTATGTATGTATGTATGTATCTCAAGAACTCAGAGGCAAAGCCCTAATTTTAGAGACTATTCTATGGGGCCAGGACAGACGATAGTGGAGTGCAGTGTCCTTCTGAGAATGATTACATGCTGAATAGGGGGAGAAGGCAAAGAGGGCAAAACTATTCACTGTTTTCTGCCCTCCAAAGTCAGGGTGTTCAAATCAGACTCCTGAAATGCCACCTCGTCAAAGGGCCACTTCCACCTTTCATCTGAGGACTTCTACCAGATTACCTGTGCAGAGAGATGATTCGGCAGCATGGCAGCCCCAATTTCCTCTGGGATCCTTGCTCAGGGCCTGCTGTTTGGCTGAAAGGCTGCAGATGTCCATGTGCAGGAGGACACTGCAGAGGGTTGGGTTCTGCCAGTCCGGGACTAAGTATCTAGATTTGGCTTCTCTCCCCACCCTTCACCCCTGCCTCAGCAACTACTTCCAAAGGGTTACGTTGCCTTTTAGCCAGTGGCCCTGTAGTCTGTGCTCACAAGTTGAGGGGGTTGGAGACATTGGGCATCAGAGGCAGGGGCGTGAGCTTGGGTGAGGCTGAGAGGTAGGACCCCTGAGTCCAGCTCTTTGGATGAGAGACTGGCCTGAGCGCTGTGGCCACTGTCAGCGCTAGAACAGTGCGTGGGTCAAGAGCACGCCCGCCCACCTCTCTCCCACCTCCCTCTGAACCATGACACAGAGGGCTTCCTAGCTGTCTCCCTCAGGCATGGCATCCTAGCTTCTTGTCCTGTACTGTGCTAAGACACCATAACAAAAGGGAATCATGGCAGAAGGCTTTGTTCTGACACACAGTCCAAGGCTACAGTCCTCATAAGTGTGCAGGAGCTGTGCACACTTATCTGGTATCTGGTGCACATTTAGGGATGTGCTGCTAGCCTGGCTGAGCTGGTGCCATCTCTTGGCCAAGCAAAGCAGAGACAGTCATGTGGTGGGAAGGAGAGGCAGAGGCCAGTGAACCGTAGCCTGTCTGGAGATGAGGAAGATCATGCCCACAGCCAATTTGGCCAGCTTCCTTCCTGGAACTTTGCACACGTGTGTGCCTCAGGCCCTTTCAGATGAATGCTGAGAGAACACTTTTTTTAAAAATAACACCAACATCTTACAAGCTATGTCCTTGTCACCCTTTCTCCCCCAGGGAGTGGGGTAGAACATCCTGGCATGGCATATACCCAGTCAGACTCAACAGGTACTCTGTAGAGCAGGAGCTGGTTAGAGGAGCCTGAGGCCAGAATCACGCAGGAACCGGAAGAGCTCCAGCTTGCGGGACTGCCTTGGACACACGAGGCATCCCCGCTCTCCCCGCTCAGCCTCAGCTTATTATTTGGACTTGAAAGACAGCCCTTCCCCATTTGGAGGCACACAGAAGGATAATTATTACGCCAGGGACACTTTTTAGCAGTTTCTGGATGGGACAAACAAGTTCCCACTGGACACTGCACTGTTTGCTGGCCCCTCTTGGGCAGATCCCCCAGGCTTGCAGGCCATGAGGATGATGTTGGACTTTCTCTCAGGCTTGAAGGCAATGCCAGCAGCTAGGCTAGATACTACAGAATAATCCACAGAGAGAAGTTGTTTTGTGTAGAGAATTCCATCGGCCTCGATTGCTCTTTGTCCCCCTGAGAGTTAAATTCCTCTAGGGCTAGGGAGATGGCTCAGTGGGTAAGGCCCTTGCCATGTAAGCCTGCTGTCTGACATCACATAAATGGCAGCAGCAAGTCTTGAAATCCCAGCACTCGGGAGATGGAGATCGGGCTGCCTGGAACAAGCTGGTGAGCTCTTGGTTCAATACAGAGACCTGACCACAGAATTTAAAGTAGAGAGCAAGTGAAAAAATAACCCCGCCTCTAGCACACCCCCATGCATGTGCGCACACACAAGCATTGCACACACACACATTTTCACAAACAGGTAAACTTGCCCCCGAGAGAGAGAGACAGAGAGAGGAGTTAAACTCCTCTGAAAGACTTAAGATCCAAGGTGACTATATCCTAACCACTCAGGAAAGTATACCCCGAGGGGGTAGTATATTTTTTGCTCTTGTTGCTATAAAAAAAATACCAGAAGTTGGGAGTTTTCGGGAGAGGTTCCTTTGGCTCACAGTTTTGGAGCCTGAAAGTTCAAGGCAGGACAACCAAAGCTTAGCTGACATATCACGTCAAAGGTATGTAGAAGAGGGACAGGTCACATGATGAGACCAGAACCCGGAGAACCCAGAGAACCCAGAGCTTAAATTCTTTTTGTAGCAACTGGTTCTTGAGGACACTAACTCTGCAGGAGCAGCATTGATGCCTTCCAAGAGCAAGTGCTAGAAACTGACCTGTGACCTCATTCATGCCCTCTGGGTCTCCTGTCCGAGAGTGTCCACCCTCAGTGCTGTCATCTGGAGAGCAAGCTTCCAATGCAGGTGTCCCGGGGAGACCACCATACCATCTCCAAACCATGGCAGAGTGGTGCCTGAGTTGGCACCTTAGGTGGTGATTTCACCCGCCCCTACAATGCGTTTCCCCTCCCCCAGCCCTCTGGCCTTGCATCCTTCTCCCCCACCCCCAGCCATCTGTTATCTCTAAAGTGCATTCTTCACCTTCCTGATTTTGCCTTTCTGCTCTGCAATCGAGACTGAACTTTAGCAGGACTGCAAACACCACCTTTAAATCCTTTAGCAGGTTTTCACTTTTTAGCATGCGTGTGTACCTTTGCTGCCTTGTGGGTCCTTCCTTACCACCCTTTATCCCCCCAGTTTCATCTCTAACACCAGGCAGAAGAGGAATAAGGGGAGAGAGGGATTAAGAAAATCCCTGAATCTAATTTCTTTCCTTTAGTTTCTTCTTTGACCTTGGCTACTAACAAATCACAACCAGCCTACCTAAAGGTCTGGCAACCACTGACTCCTCTCAGGGTCCTCGAGTTTATGCGCCCTCTGAAAAGTTCCCAGGATTCCAGACATCAGGCAATCCCAGAAATTATCTGAAGCTGAAAAAAAAAAAAAAACCCACATCTCTGCTAGAGCACGAAGCAAATCATAGTCAGCTGCAAAAGCAGACAGCCCAAAGCAGCATCATATGCCCACACCTGGGATTAAAATGGAAGCACATCCTCATATTTTGGGGTGTTTTTGTTTGTTTTGTGGGGTTTTTTTAACCAAAAATTCCAAATTTGTCACTAAATGAATAAACAAATCACGCTAGGAGGAGAGGATGACCTTCTTTTGTTGTGTTGTAACATGAACACATTTCCACTTTCCTTCTGAAATCCAAAGCACACCCATTGCCACCCAGACGCAGAATGGAAACTCGCCCCTGAGCGGGTTTCCTGCTAGCTGTCTGCGGGGCGTGGGGTCCACCATCTGCAAGGTGACTGACAGGTGCTGTTGGGTGCTGCCCGTAACCGTGACAGAGAGAAGCAGTGCACGCAGGGCTTCGGTGCGGAGCTGCTGCTGAGTGTGGAAGAGGGAAGGGCCCTGACCACGTGTGGCTGGAAGGTGGCAAAGACAGCATCCTCCCTTATGTTTCCATAAGTATAGGGATGACGTTTAATAGCAATATAACATCCATCTGCCTTAAGGAGAAGCACAGTATGGCTTGAAACATTTTTTAATTCATGATAATTTTTCTCAGAAAATTAGAATATTCTAATTATCTAGAAATCTCACTCCTGGTTAACAAACCATATTGCTGACACCAGCACAAAATGCTCTTATAGCTCCAAACTGCCTGTTCATTTAGGAACTGGCGAGAGGAAGGCTGTGTGTGTGTCCCTGCAGGTGTGTGTATGTGTGTGTGTGTGTGTGTCCCTGCAGGTGTGTGTATGTGTGTATGTGTGTGTGTCCCTGCAGGTGTGTGTATGTGTGTGTGTGTGTGTGTGTGTGTCCCTGCAGGTGTGTGTATGTGTGTGCGGCGCATGTGCAATGTGTAAGCCAGAAGTCCTTCCTCCATCTCCTCCATCTCACCTGTTGAATGACTGGGCAGCACTGTCTCCTAACAGTGTAAGAGAAGAGGAAGCTGTGTGGACAGGAAGCAGCGAAGGAAAACAGGGCTTCTCTGTACCCTTGGACTGCGGGTGTGACGTCACTAGCAGCCTGAGCTCCTGCTGACAGTACCCTAAAACTGTGGGCCAGAAGACGCCTCCCCAGCTCCACATCGTTGTTGGTCGGTGCAATTTTATCACAGAGACAGAAAGGGAACCAGGGCAACTCCATTTTGAAACCTGGATTGAGATGAAGTATCCTAAGGCCCCGGCCCCCAGGAAGAAATGTCTGGTGGGCATTCGGAGTCTGGTTTCCAGGTTTCAGATAGGAGATTAGACGTTTGGCTCAGCCTTCCAGCCTCGAGAGAGAAGAGGAGGCTTCTAGGGGAGAGCATCCACGTGACCAGGCGGACTGGGGGATCCCGGGAGGGCAGTCCCAGTTCTCGGGAGAAAGAGCCCGGGGGTTGGGGGGTGGGAGATGGAGCTGACTGAGGGGTAAGGGGCCTGGAGCTCCCAGAGGTCCCCTGTTGTCTTCCCCACCAGTGCTTTCCCGCTCGGGAATCTCGGAATCTCTGTAACTCAGTCATGGAGACCCCGCCCCAAATGCTGAAGCTGCACTGTCTCTCCCACCTCTGAATAGGAAATGAGGCTTCCTCAGTACGGAGGGACATGGCAAGGGTTGGCCCAGGATTGCATGGGAAGCAAATCTATTAGAGCTAAGATGAGGAAGCCATGAAATCCTGTGAAGGGAGCCCAGAGATGGGACGGAGAAGATGAGACAAAGGGACCGAGGTCTGTGGGACACATTTGTACATAGGCCAATTAGACGGGTGTACAGGACTGAGCTTGCGCAAAGTCAGAGGAGGGGAGAGCCTGAGGGAGTAACCAAAACCTCAGTGGCAAGAACGACCAAGGGCTGGAGAGATGGCTCAGCGGTTAAGAGCACCGGCTGCTCTTCGAGAGGGCCTGGGTTCAAGTCCCAGCACCCACATGGCAGCTCACAATCATTGGTAACTCCAGTTCCAGGGGATCTGGCACCCTCACACAGACATACATGTAGGCAAAACACCAATGTATGTAAAAGAAAAATAAAATCCTAATTTGAAAATGACTTAAAGAAAGACCAAGGTAGAGCTAAATCAACAAATACCACCAACAAACAATAAATCCAAATGTATGGACGTTTATAAGAGAGAAGGTACCCAAGATGGAGATCATGGTTCAACAGGAATTCTAATACGGTGGTGGCAGAGAAGCCATGCCTTAGAGGGAAGTATGTCCAAAATGTTGTATTTATTTTTTATTGGTTAGTGTGTGTGTGTGCAAAAGAGAGAGAGAGAGAGAGAGAGAGAGAGAGAGAGAGAGAGAAGAGAGAGAGAGAAGAGAGAGAGAAGAGAGAGAGAGAAGGCATGCATTTTGTGACACTCATGTACAAGGTCAGAGGACAACTGCTTCTTCCTTCCGCTTTGATGTAGGGTCCAGGGATTGAACTCAGGTTGTCAGGCTTGTGTAGCTGGCATCCTTAACCACTGAGCCATCTTGCTCTCTGTTATGTATTGTGGGTTTTGACGTCAACTTGCCACCAGTTAAGATCTCCTGAACTTAGGAAGCCTGGGTGGGAGAGCCGTCCTGACTCCCTTGGCTGATGTGGGCAGACCCATGTAGCTTGTGGCAGTGTCTGCTGGTAGTGGATAACAGCCCGGTTGGGTGGTACTGAGCCCCCCTCCGCCCACTGACCAAGTGTCTCGTGGTTTGTCTAATCACTCCACACCGACACTTTCGGTCTATAGCGTGGTCAGGAATCCAGCTGACAGGATTCCTCTGGCCAAAGACTGCCCCAATGGCCTTGATTGGTGTGGAAAGCCTGCCTGAGGGGCAGGTTCTGCCAAGGCCTTGCCTAGGCTGCCAGGCCTCTGCCTGTAGGGAAATGGCTCTGTGGAAACCATGACTTTCAGGGCACATGGGTACTGAATCCTCTGAGGTGAATGATAGCTAACTAGGGCAAGTTATAAAAATACCACAGCTACCTACCAATACACAGGCACCCAGGCCCAGCTGCTGATGCACTGTTTCACCCCCTCTCTCAGGCTGGTGAACTCTGGATGGAATGAGCTGTGAACTGGTAGAGTTTCAGCCGAAGGTACTTATCTATATCTTATACTGATGTTCTCTTGTGGTGACACTTTGTTGTCCTAATCTCCATTAATAGTTTAGATGAGGTTTGCATCATCCATCAGAACATATTTATACTAGCTGATTTGAAATCATTGCCTAGCAATGGCTAGGCAGGTAAGAACATGTAGGCACTTCCAGATGACCCAAGGTTGGTTCCCAGCGCCCAAGGCTGGTGGCTCACTATTGCCTCTAACTCAAGCTCCAAGGGATCAGATAATGTCTTCTTGACTTCATGGGTACCCATACTCACACATGCGCAGACACACAAGCAGACAGACACACACACGCACACACACACACAGAGCAACTTTTAAAATCTTAATAAATACAATAAATTTTTTGTCTATACTTTCGCAACTGCTTTTATTCCTTAATATGGATCATGCCATCCTTTAAACAAACATTTATTTACCTCAGTTTGTTTATTAAAGAGTCACTTATTTTATGAGTGTGAGTGTTTGCCTGTATATGTGTGTGTGTATACAGCACATGAGTTAGGCCACTGCCTGGGTGCTGTGAAGCAAACGCAGGTTTCCTACAAGAGCAGCAAGCGCTCCTTACAGACCCCACGCGGCCCTGTTTCATTCTGCCAAAAATGTGCTGTTTGGGGTGATCCGTTAGTACCGCTGAACGCTGACTCTGTGCCCTGTCTTTAAATGCGGATACTGTCGTGATTGCCCGTCTCTTCCGTCACTTGTCTAGCGGCTGAGCTGAGCCAGCTCTGTGCTGTTTCTTTCCCATGCACTGTTACGCCTCTGTGCTGCCTTCTTCACGTCAGCGCAAAACAGGCTGGAGTCATTCTGGAAGAAGAGCTCTTGGTGGAGGAGATGCCCGTGCCCGATTGGTCTGTGGGCAAAGGCTGTGGAGCATTTGTGTTTTCTTGACTGACTCCTGATGGGGGAGGGCCCAGCTCACCAGGGGTGGTGCCACCCCGAAGCTGGTGGTGTGTGGGGCTATTAGAAAGCCAGCTGATCAGGAAAACCGGGGCAAGCCATTAGCACACAGCACTCTCCCCCCCCCCCCGCCCCCGGCCTCTGCTTCAGCACGTGCCTCCGGACGCTCTGTTCTTGCCCTCAGTGGTGAACTCTTACCTGGAAGTGTAATGTGAAATAAACCCTTTCCTGCTCGACTCTGTCTACCACTGCAGAAGAAACCCTGATTAAGATGGCCTTCAAGGGCGTCATTCATTTTCCCCTGATTTCAGTCTTTCCATCTATTCTGTTTGGAGCTTGTTCTGGATGACCAGAAATTTTGAGTCTTGGCCCTCTCTCCCTCAGAGATGGTCCCCTCTCTACTCTGTGCGGCTTCAAGACTGGTTTCATCGCTGAAGGACTTTACCTTGCCCAGTGTTGCTGCAGCGCTTCCTGACTTGGATGGCCCACTTCTGACCACTGCCGAAGGGGTGTACGCAGAGCTTCGCAGACTGCCAGAGCTGTCACTTAATTGGTAATTCTGGTTTTCTAGAGTAGAGAGACATGTACTGTTCAGCCAGTGTTTTTACAGAGCTTGTGATTAGGCTCAGCGTGGGACACTGCACACCATCACAGCTCAGGCGTCCTTGTTGCTACGGGGTCCATGAGAGGGTGTTCTCTTCAGTGGGCTGCAGGGTTCGGGGAAACTCTACGGCTGGCTTCTCTGAGGTCATCTGGAGACTTACCCATGAGCCCGTGTGTCCCTGATCTGCTTTGAGAAGGATAGAGGGGCCAGTGTTTTACTTGCAGGAGCAAGTACCTCATGGACGGTGCTGCAGAGGTGGTGGTGTCCGTGTGTGCAAGGTCAATCTGCCCCCCAAACGGGGCCAAGTGCTGTCTTAAACATGGAGTCACCCTGAGCGGGGAATAGCATGAGAGACACTGCTTCTCACAACTTGGAGCAGGGTCATCTCACAGTACCCCCAGTCCTCCTCAGCCCACCACCCAGTCCCTGATTGTTCCCATGTGGGAGCACCCAGTCTATGCCTGTTGCTTTTCCGATCTCCCACAGCCGGCTGTGACCTCAGGAGGGCAGTTGTTCTTGTTGATCTTTCATCCTCCTTGTTGAACTGCCTGGTCTGGTAGTATAATCATCCTGGCAGGGGATATTCTAAAACCAGACATTTGTGCCCTTTCCTTTTACCTATTCGACTACTGAGACAGTGTCCCTAGGGAACTGGACCTTGTTGGTTGGGTGGCAGGTTGGGCTATGTCTCCCCAGCGCTGCTGCCGTCAACAAGGACGGTAGCATTTGAGTCAGTCTTCACTTCTCCCATGACCTCTTCTTCGCTCTGTCTTGGGAACAGTTGACTGCAAGAGCTTTATCGAGGCCAACACCACGAAGAAGAGGACTCCCTCTCTTCCAGCGCTCCACTCTACAGCACTGTCTTGTTCTGCATGGGGCAGATGGCTGGAACCTCACCCTGCTTTTCTGTAAAGGATCCTTGTGAGCACAGAGGCTTGACGTCAGGTAATTCCTCTTCCAGGGCCGTGAAGTCCCACCCTGGGGCTGGCAACATCACTGACTCAAAGTCTGATCTCTTAAGACTCACTGCATTGATAAGAAGGACAAGTGTGGCTCAGATTTTTGTTGGCTTTTGAATCCTCATCATAAGTAAATGGCTAAGAGCAATGGTTCTGATAGGTTTGATGGGATCCAACCCTGGTTCTACCGTTGGTTAGCTTTGAGTCCTTAAGCAAGTCCCTTAACCTTTGGTCTTCCACATCCTTGTGATGGGCAGGGGAGGAGACAGATACAGTGGTCACTGCCTGCTTCATCAGTGGAACAGGGGCTGAAAGGTCATCTTTCCAGCCTGAAGCAGAGTCAGCAGATGGGGTACCGTTCTGACCAGAACACCCTGAAGATTGCCCTGTAGCCCTCAGAGGACCTGTACAGAGGACAGGACCCCAGAGAGTTAAGGGTCTGGCCTGAGGCCACAACAGCTGCTGGTGGTGGTGAGAACAGGCTAGGGCCAGGTCCTGTGACACCTTGTGTGGTACTCTCTGTTGAGAGGACTTCATCCCCAGGGGTTGAGTCTGTGGGGGTTGTCAGAGTGTGGGGCCTCCCTCAGGGAGCAGCATGGAGTTGAGCTGAGGATTCTGGGGAGGCTGAGCGGCAGGAAGTTAGCAGCCAGGAAGCCTGCGACACTGTCTAGCGTCACGTACCAGTGCTTGGCCTCTGGTGTCAAGACTAATTGAGCTTAGATTCTAAACTAATTCTCAACCTGTGGGGTTCAAGCCCAAATGACCCTTTGACAGGGGTCACCTAAGACCAAGAAAACACAGATATTTACATTACCATTCATAACAGTAGCAAAATTACAGTATGAGGTAGCAATACATTTTATGGTTAGGGGTCAGCACAGCATGAGCTGCATTAAAGGGTCATGCCATTAGTAAGGCTGAGAACCCCTGGCTTAGATCCCCCTGGCTTTCCTCCTCTTTAAAAATGTGTGCTTTCAAGTAAAGTGAATGCCACACACAACTTCCTGTGAAATGGAGACATACAAAAGGCTTACTATTAATCTTGGCCTATCCCATAGTATTTTCCCTGTAATTTTTATTTTATTTGTGCCCTTTTAGATGCCCAGGGTCAATGGACATTAGCGTGGCTCATTGAGTCTTGCTGCAACATCTGTCTTCACCTAGTCTCTGGATTATTAACCCCGCTTTACCTCATCACTTATACCTACACTCTTACCCTCACAGAAGGCCATGTGAATACAGGAAAATGAGATGTTCTGAGAGGCCATATTCATTGAATATAACACACTTGTATATATGTGTGCGTGTGTGTATAATATACTCTATAATTGTTCTAATTATCTTCTTTAAACATTAGTCTCTTGCGGCGTAGGGTTGGTAGTGGCCGTGGTTTCAGGCATCGCCGGGAGGCTTTAGGATATATCTCTGGTGTGTAAGTCTTAGAGACTACACCTCAGCTGTTCGTGTCCAATGTGAGTCAGCCATTCTGAATCACACATGTGCTGGACAGAGCCCACACCAGGCACTCCACAGAGAGGAGGTTGGAGAGGTGGCTTGGTGGGTAAGAGCTCTCGTTCTTCAAGCATGGGGGCCTGACCAGGAATCTACAGCATCTCTGTGAGGAAAAGCAAACAAGCAAACCAGGCCTGGCTGCAGGTGCCTATTCCCTGGTGGATGGAGACAGGTAGACAGCTCTCATTAGCCAGTCAGACTAGCCAAAAGGCAGAATCTCTGGTTCAGGAGGAGACTGTTTAAAGGCTTTAAGGGGGTGTAAAACAGTCAGTGTCCTGCTCTGGTCTTTATATGTGTGCATATACTGTTCAAGGACCTGAGTGTGAGGGGGGAAAGGGAGAGAACTCAATGGACAGGACAGACATGGCCACTGTATTCATGGAAAGTGGGGAGACTAGGTAAGAAATCAAGTGAGTGTGGTAGAGAGTACGTGCTGTGGATTTTGTGGTCTGGGACCCCCTTCCCAGTCTGGGCCCAGGGCATGACTCCCTAAAGCACGGATGTGGGTGGCGATATTTGAGGGATGCATTATACTTGATGCATGGAGGGACTCTGGCTCAGGAAGCTCACAACCGGAGCCTGTGGGGCTACGTTCAGCAGGGGCCATGGAGGCAGGGGTCTCCAGCAGCAGCCCAGGACCCGGATAGAGTTTCTATTCTCAGAGAAGTACAGACACAGCATGGTCTTCCAACAGCCCAACAGCCCCCTGAGTGAAATGCCTGCTCTACGCTTGCAAAGCTCTCTGTTTGTGGGTTTTCTGTCATTGCTCACAAAGAAAAGGATCTTTTTGTTTACTGAGAATAAATAGCCATTCGGAGTGATGAAACAGGCCCGATTGGCACTGCCCTGAGCGGGGTATGTAGGTCAGGACGTTCCTTGTTTGTCTGTTTCTTGGAGGCAGGTTGACGTTTCTCCTTGTTTTGAAAAGGCTCTCCAGAGAGCTTATTATCTAGGGGAGAGGTTGGTGGGCACCCTTCCAGGAAGTCCGGAGGGGACATGCCAGGGGCTTGTGGGAGGGGGAGCATGCAGGAGAAGGGGTGTGGGGCGGGGGTGGGGAGTGGAGGCAGGGATGGAAAAGGAGACCAGAGCAAATGTAGCAGTCCCAGCCCGCCACCTTGGACAATGCAGACTTTAATCACCACAGAACATGAGGCCGAAAGGCAAATGGCTCTTTAACTGGTACTTGTAGCTAAAATGACAGAAGCACTTGGATCTGGCTGGGGCACAATTTTGTAGTTATTTACAAATCATCACAGTGGACTCAGCCCACTGTCTCCCAGGGCTGGCTCTGAGATCATGTAATGGCTCAATGGAGTGAGCAGAAAACGAAGAAACCACCAACGATCCAGGCTTCGAGGGGGATGGTGAACTAATGAGATGTCAGCTCAATAAACTCTCATTAATTCTTGAATCCACAGATATGAAAACTAATAACAGAGGACGCTCAGGACTCCCCTCTATTGCTCAGTTTCTGTTGCTGCAACAAAACACGCCTACAAAATCAACTTTAGAAAGAGGGTTTATTTTAGCTTCCAGTTCCAGAATGACATCTGGCATGATGGGAAAGGCAGGGCATGTGGCAGGAACCGGAAACTGGCTGGTGACAGTTTTCATCCACACACAGGAAGCAGAGAAAGAGAACAGGAAATGGGGTGGCGCTACTTCCTCTTGCAAGGCTGTACCTCTTAGAGGCTCCGTGACCTCCCCACCCAGCACCGCCAACCGGCAACCAAGTGTTCAAATACTCGAGACTGTGAGGGACATTTCTCATTCAGACCAGGGCAGCGTGGGGAGTGTTTGTCAGAGTGCCAAGCAGACGGTAAGCCCCCATAGACTCCGTCATTCTTGTGTAGCTGTTGCTCTTCACACTGCTGTCTGTCTGTAGGTGCTACTTCCGCCATATCTCCTCCCCACCGCTTGCCAACCTCAACGGGAAACTGAGGGCCACAGCGGGTGACACCATTTTGGTCTTCAGTGTTCCTCAAAAGCTCATGTTTTCAAGGCTTCTGCTGCAGTGCAGTAGTGATCAGAGATGAGGTTTGGGGTAGGCATTGGGGACCACAGTGCTCTGACTTCATGGACAGGTTGATACGTTGGTGGGTTTGTAGATTAGCTGTTCTTGGAGAAGGGGTTTGTCTTCTCTTGGCTTCTTGGACACCACAAAGCAGCTTCGCTCTGCCAAGCACTCTCTGCCTTAACCACATACCCACATGGTGAGACCAAGTAAGCATAGACTGGTCTGTGAAACAGTGAGCCAGAAGAACTCTTTTACATCGTTTCCCTCAAGCGTTTTCTCACAGTGGTGGAAGCTGAGCAGCAGGGCAGACGGTCAGCGGACTTTATCTAAGTAGGACAACCCCCTAAAGGGTCACTGAGATCAGAGGGATTCAGCCTTCTCTGGGCCCATGGTGGTCACACCTTGCTCAAGCACTATCTCTAACCCCAGAAGAAAAGCAAAGACTTTTGCACTCGCAAGAATGTGTTCCTAGCTCAGAGCCTAGAACCCCTGCTGGGTCTGGGTGGGGATGTGTCACAGACAGCAATGAGACTGATGCTGCAGGCTGGGAACCATGGGCTGAGGCACACTGCTGTTGGAGGAAACAGGAGCGAGCTGAATTCCTGCCCGAGTTTCTAATTCCCAACAGCAAAATTTGTTTTGATTTACACACTACAGCTTTTAACATCGGCCTCAGTTCTCCTGCCTGACCCAGAACATTTTGATTTACAAATTGGAAAATAAATGGGATTGCACATCCTGGGACTGTCTTACAAACCACTCCAATAAATTCTTCATCAGCAGCTCTCAGCTTTTAGCCACTTCCTCTCCATTTGGGCTGCTCTGTGAATTATGGGTGAATAAATCATGTTTTAGCAAGCTCCGCCGGCTGCAGCTACATTCTGCTCATTTGTCTCTCTTGGAAATAAGGCCTTGGGTGTTTTGTTAAATTTAGGCAAGAATCGTGTGGCCTGTTTAGCAGGTCAGGCTTTCTTCCTGGAATCCTTTCTGCCCTCACAATGCTGAGCCTTTCTTACACACTCCCATCTCTGTGCTTCTGCAGGCCTCTTCCATCCTCTGTATTTCTGTGGTTGATGACTCTCTTCTGCCCCAGCAGGTGCCCACTTTACAATATTCCTGGGGGAGTGAATTCTGCTCTGAGGGGTTTTTCCTTCCCCTGTGTGCTCAGTGGCCGCCTGAATAGAGGCAGAATGTTTTCCCATGTCTAACTCCTGAGACCCAATCTTTTTGGTAGTTAGTGAGGGAAGCATCGAAGACTTTTGGAAGGATTGGGAGGAGGCAGAAAGGCGTGCTTAACGTCTCGTCACTAGCCTAGCACCACAGATTCGTCATCAGTAAGCGGATGAGCCTCTGGGCTCTCTGTAGAAAAGCAGAACCACTGGCCACACTGGACTGTGTGGTGCATTGGTTACATCTGTGTAGCTGTGACCACACTTAAAAAAAACCTCTTATTCACATTTCTTTTACCTTTTTCTCCCTACTCCACCCCAATCCCTTCTGACACCCCAATCCCTTCTGACACCCCAATCCCTTCTGACACCCCAATCCCTTCTGACACCCCAGTGCCAGCTAGGAGAGAGAAAGGGTTAGTGGTGTTAGGTTATGGAACAAACTAAATGATGACGATTAGGCGTATGACAGATCTTATATGAAAGCGGCTTATTAGGTGGATATACATATAGAAAGAGAGAAGGGAGAGCAGGGAGAACAGGATGTGATGGGGGGAGGGGAAGAGAGAGAAAAAGAGAGAAAAGGGGAAAGAGAGAGGGGACGCACCGAAAGAGAAAGGGGAAAAGGCCAAGAGGCCAAGAGAGAAGAGAGGGACCACATGTCGGGTTGTCCCTTTAAGGGGCAAGGTAACCACACCTTCCAGGAGTGGCTGCCTGGCCGGCAACACATGATGACATCATAAGTTGCTAGGCAACCCAGAAGCAGGTTTTGTTCCAAAATCCTAACAAGTGGGAGAGGAGGCACAGTTCTTTCTTAGCTGCTTCCTGCTAGTCAGGGTCATCGGGTTCCTTGCAGCCAGTCCAATCCTCCTTTCAGGAGCTCTCCAAGTTCTTGTCTTACAACAACACCCAGGAGCAGCAAGGGGAAGCAGGAACAGCCTTGTTCTTTCTCAGAGCCTCACACTCTCTGGGCTCTGGTATTTATTCTCTCTCTAGAGTCCTCAGATTTAAACTCTCTGCAGCTAGCAAAGAGCCCCTCTCAGAGCCCAAATGAGGCAGAGTCTGCTGCTGTGGACCATCTGAGTGAGTCCCACATCCCACATCTGGGACCAAAACAAAAACCTGGACAGAAAGTGGGGCTTTTTGATGAAGGCTAAAGATGATTCTCTCAGGTTCTACCCTGAAGCAGTGCCCTCCTCTATTTATCTAAGTGGAATTTGGGAATGGATTGCTAGAAATAGAGGGATATTTAAGGAATGTATGTCCCAAACCTTTGAACCTTAAGATTTATCTGTCCTCACTCAGAGCCACAGACATTAATGTTTGGACCACCTACTCTGTGCACTCAGCATAATATGAGAACAAATGGAAACACCACAGTGATGGCAACATAGTTCCTTTTGATAGAGCAAGAAGGAGATGGAAAGTTGGATACCTTAACACGATAACTACAAGAGACTGGACCAACAAAGGCACAGGAGAGCTAAAGCAAGCTGTTTCAGATCCATGGTTTAAGGGCAGAGAGTAGCAAGGTTCAGGTATTTGTATGGGTCTACCTGTGTTTTGTTTTGTTGTTAATTTTATCTTGATACAATATCCAGGAATGAAATTTTCTAGGGCATAATGGAGATATCTGCTTAATTTTTATAAGAAGCCACTAAAGAATTTGCCAAGGAAATCTCCTTATTTTACACTCCACCTTTTGTGATCATAGAGTTTTGAGGTAAAGTTATTAGCTGCAAGGTTCGCTTTCTTTAGGAAATAAAGGTTAGAAATTTTTAATTTCTTTTTAATTCAATTTAATGATCATGTCTTTGAAGGAATCTAATTCGTGGGTGACACTGAAAACGTTGGCATAGAGTTTCTATACTGCTCACTTACTGTCTTTTAGCGCTGGTTCCTCTTAGATTTCTAAGACTGGCGTTTTTCTCTCCCCACACCCACCTTCTCTCTCGATAGCCTGGCTATAGACTTATCCATGGGTCATCTTTTACTATCACTGATTTCCTCATTGTTTTCCCTTCATTATTTTATTTCATTATATATTTATATTTGTTAAATTTAATCTGATCTGATCATTTCCCCCACTCCTTCAAGTAGACTATCACATGTTTTTAGTTTTTCTCATATAATTAATTCCTGCTATATATTTCTCTCTAAGATACATGCCACAAATAGTAATACATTGTTTTTATTAACTTGGAATACTTTTGTTGTTGCTGTGATTGTCGTATATGCAAGTGTATTCACATATGTGTATGGATACATTCACTTATGCATGTATGTTCTAAGGCCAGAGGTCAACATTGGATGTTGTATCCCACCTCATTCTTAATTAACTTTATTTTATTATTATTATTTGCCTGTGTGCTTGTGCATACATGTGTGCATGCACGTGTGTGTGTGTAATGTGTATAGGGGCTGTACACTCCAGACCATGCACATGGAGGTCAGAGGATGACTTTATGAGGTTGCTTCTCTCCTTCCACCTTTATATGATTTCAGGTCACCAGGCCTGAGGACCAGTGCCTTCGCCCACTGACCCGCATCTCTGGGCCTCCTTAACTTGAGGGATGGTCTCGGTGATCTGGAGCTGCAGCTGCAGCTGACCGGGCCGGCCAGTGAGCCCTGGGCTCCTCCTGTCTCTGCCCACTGAGGGCCAGGCTACAGATGCGTGCCCACCATGCCCAGCCCTGACACTGGTGCCTGGAATCTGGACATGGGTACTCGCGATTTGCAGCACGCCTACCGGCTCCGCCATCTCTCAGCCCCACTCTAACTTCCAACTGACTTTCTCCTTTCACACACAGACCACTGCCTCGCTTCCAAATATTTGTCTGGACATTTTTGGATACTTTATTATTAATCACTATTTCAATTCTGCTGATGTCAGAAAAGATGATTTTACTATTCCATCACTTTAAGCCCCTATTGAGACTTTTTTAGGTGGCTTACTCTACCTTCCATCCATGTGTTCCGGTTCCCTCCCTCTCCTTTGTCCCTCCCTCCCTCTTCCCTTCCCTGCCCTTCATGGCCACGTTGCTTTACACCGTCTTCCAGCAAGGTGTTCTGCTTGTCCATATCCTGCAAACAGTGAGAGTGAAGTCAGGCTGCAGCTGTGAGCCCAGCCTCTTCTTCATTTTCCTAGGCTGCTTTGTCACAGTGACAAAGTGCTGACACCACCAATGCACAGAGAGGACTTCCAGATTCTCAACCCTTTTAGCATCACAAACTGCTCCTCTTTGTCTCTGATAGCATTTCTTGTCATTTACCTTGACAAATTAATATAAGCACTCAATTTTTCCTGTAATTAGTGATAGCAGGATTTATCTTTTCCCCTTCATTGGCTTTTAACTCCTCTGTGCCTTTATTTTTAAAGTGCATGTCTGGTAAGTAATGAATCTTTCCCTGTATCCAGCCTGACAAGCTACTGTTAATTGAAATGTTTAGCCAATATCATAATTTGTTTTCTATTTATTCATTTTTATGCCATCTGTTTGGTATTCTTCTCCCCTTTCTTTCTTCTTCTGAATTGGTTGAACAGTGTTTATTTAGTATTCAATTCTGTCTCCTCTACTGACCTGGGAGTTTTAATGTGAAGATTAATATATGTATGGCCAGAAAGACAGCTCAGAGGTTAAGGAGAAGCCATGCAAGTGTGTGTGTATGTGTGTGTGCACACATGCTTACATGTATGTCACAGTGTGTAGTTAAGAGTTTACTTCATGTAAACATGTAAGAATCTCTCATATCTTCCATATTTGTGCTTTTTATACTCTAATTTCAAATTTATATAATCTGCATAATATTTTCTTAATGTTTTCATTTTAATCAGTGAATTGTACTGAAAGAGAGAAGCAAGCGTTATGCCCAGCATTCTACTTCTCTCTATTCATTTCATGTACATTTGAGTTCCTATCTGGTTTAATTTCCCTTTGGTCAAATGAGCTTCCTTTAATTCTCTTAATCATAAAGTATATTGAAATTTTCCTTAGCTTCTGACTATTTTGAAGATGGCTTATAGTTAACTTAATCTTTTAAGGATGTGTTTCAGGTGTTTAGAAACTGTACTGTGCCATCCAAAGGCATAGCCCCTCCGTGTGCGGCACTCAGGGTTTGCCGGGATTATTAGGGTTGTGCTTCCTCAGCCTTGCAAAGTTTTTTCTCATTGCATTTTCAGCATATTTACTGAAATATTTGCTGTATCTTCTGAAACTGTAATTATTACGTGTTCAATTCTTACATCTGTCTCTTTCTCTGTGGAGAGTCATATTTTTTCACTTACTATACCTAAACTTTTGTTAGAACTCCTGCAAAGATCCAAAGTAGCTTTTGGAGGTTGTTTGTCTGAGTCCACCGGTCTGTCAGCTCTGCATCAATGAGGACCGCTTTCCTCTTTATCCGGTGATGCTTCTTGCTTCTCACTTGCTCAGTGAGACTGTGCGCTGTGCATGGTGAAGGCAGGCTTGCAGAGACTGTACTTCTCCCTCAGGAGTGTTGAGCATTACTTTGGCAGGCGGGTAATCCCCTGCAGCCCAGGTTGGCTTTGGGCTTCAGCGGCAGAGGATGGGCCTTCACCCCACAGCTCTTCTGGGCTCTCCAAAGAATGCCAGGGTCCCATCCTCCCACCTTTCCCGGTATGAGGGAACCTCTGGAACACTTTTCAGGACCCAGCACTCGATGCTTGGTCTCACTGGACCTGTGGAACTTTTCTTATGGGTGTAGAACTCAGTTCACTGTCACTGATGGCCTCAGGGGGACCTTACACATATTGCCAGGATGTTCTGCCCCTTGAAATTCCTTCTTTGAAGTCTTCCCCTCTCAAATTCCAGCCATCTAATCGCAACAAACTATGTTTTCCTTCTGCTAACTGAGAACACTAGTCTCAAGGTAGACACGGGGAACTTACCCTCCTTGGGGCACTGGGCAGGTGCCAGTATGGTCAAAGCACAGTTTAAATCTACTGAAATCATGAGTGTTAATCATACGTTCTTTACTTCTTGTTGCAAGTACTCCTGTCGAGCACTTCCCCATAAATAGGCAAAGATGGTGGGAGACAGGGCAATTTGGCTTCATAATTGGCAGCTGTTGGACGCTCCCTTGTTGCCTTGGTTACCTCATACAAAAGGACCATCAGTCAGGCAGCCAGGTGGACTACCCTTATGCCAGTAACAGCTGTTCTGAACCCTCTTCAGACACCTTGAGAAAACTACATAATAATTGCAGCTGATTGCCCCATGTCCTGAAGGCACAGCCTCATCCAGAGCTTTTCAAACACTTCGTACCAGACTTTTTCCTGTCACAAGCCTCCCTGAACTCTACATGACCCTAAAACTATTTCCAAGTAGGCTAGAACAGGAACATTTGCCTGGTGGCCTAACAAAGCAACTGCTGTGATTGGTGCAAATACAAACCTTCATTAACATGTGGTGTGGGCTGTAATTGGTTCAGACACCCACGGCTCCGACTGCAGGAGCATGGCACACCGTTAAGGCCCTTAGGATCTCAGCTAGAGACAACCTACTGTGCTCCCTCCCCTGGCATTGCAACAGTAGGACCAATAAAAAGCTTCTGTCTTTACTTGCCTCCTTTCAGTAGTGCAGTATAGGAAGAGCTGGCGGCGTGAAGAACGCAGCAAGGAAGCAATATCAAGGCAGCAGAACTGGAGCCATGGCCTCCCGAGCAGGTGTCAGGCTGAAGTAGAGGGATGGCAAGAGAGGGTAGAAAACAGAGGAGCCAGGGAAGACAGTCTGTGGCCCAGGCTGCTGGAGGAATTCTAGATGGTTGTCAGGTCTTTAGGACCAAAGGTCTTAGACACCCTAAGCCAGGAGCTATAATACTGGTCCCTGCTAGGGCTGAGGCATTCTGCCCTGCAAACACTGCTTCAGCCAAGAGCAGAGGAATCCTGATTTTCCTTGCTTACACAAGAACATAACATTCTAGAAGCTAAGTGTCCCACGCCCATGGCCTGCATGAACCAGGGGGTACCACCTACTGCTGCTTCTGTCTGCCTGCTACCACCACCCTTGCTTGAGGAATCTCTCAAGGGTGGAATCTGCCTGGGCAGAGCAAGGACCCTATCAGTCAGTTGGAGATAGTTTCTTATTCAATTTGGCTTTCCTGCCACTGTCCCGGCACAACAGTGAGGTCATCACACGCTCCCTTGGACTGTGGCTGTACTACAGCTACTAATACTTGGTTCGCTTCCCCTCCTCCCTCAGTCCGGTGTTTGCTTCTGACGCCCATCATGGACTGAGCTAGAAACCTCAGGAAGTCCCGTCCCACGTCTGTTTCTCAGTGAATGTGTGGAACTCCCAGAGAATTTATACACCTCTGACCATTCGGGACCAAGCCGTGAGGACATCTGTGTCCAATCCCATCGTGTTCTCTCTCTCTCCAGAGAGGCCAGGGAATTTCCCATCCCAGCCCTCTTCCACTGCTGGCAATTTCTTACCCTGCAGGCAAAGGTCGCTGGAGTCTGGCAACTTCCTGGGGTAATCATATTCCACTCGTGCATTTGAGTTTCAAAATAGTACACACTGCTTGCTGATTTCTAACAGGCTCTGAGTTCTCTCATTTTTTACTGACCGAATATTCTGTGCCAATTAATATTCTGTTTACTGAGCCAAGGGTCACTGCTCATAGCTGTAGATATTCTCCTAGTTCTTGCTGCATGCTGGGTCTCCTAAGTTAGAAGTTTAGCTCGTCTGGGAACTGTGAGAGAGCTGACTCTTACCCTGACCCACCATTTGCCAACGCCCGACAGGAGAGCTGCCATTAGTCCCTCCAGCAGCCGTACGGGGCCGAGGGTGTTTCCCTTTTTTATAGATACGAAACCGATATCTCCCAGGGCTGCAGAACCAGTGTGGAGTGATACTAGGCTGGATGAGCCCATTAGAACCCTCTCTGCACAGAACCCAGGACCAGTGCTGGAGAGATGCCTGAGAGAGACACCTGCTGTCAACCTGCAGCTTCCACAAGAACATATGTATCTGTGCATATGCTGCTGCATGCACGCACACGTACACACACACACAGACACACATACAGACACAGACATACACATAGACACAGACACACACACATACACAGACACATACTCAGACACACAGACATACACTCACAGACATACACTCACAGACAGACTCACAGACACATACTCATAGACACACACAGACACACATACAGAGATACACACTCATAGACACACACACAGCTAAGGTGGCTTGGCAAGATACTGGTCCCCGCAGCTGGGAGAAGTAGGTAGCTCTGAGGCGAAGGAATTCCCCTTAGGCTCCCTCCTTGCTCTCTCCAGCCTCTATTCAGCCCTTTGCCTTGTGGACTCGAGATGGCTGACAGTGTTCAACTTAACGTCTCATATTCTCAGCTAGTTCAGCAAACAGAACACTTGTTTTATAAAGATTGCTCCATTAGACGTTCAGAACTGAATCTCAGTGGTCTGCAGCCACAGGGAAAATATGGCTGCCTACAAGCCATCTTAACCTAACTGCACGTTGGTCTTGGATTTCCAGTCTCTTGGTCTGTGAGGCATAAATTTCTGTTATTTATAAGCTATCTAGTCTGTGTGTGGTCTTCTGTCATAGCAGCCTAAATGGACAAAGACACTATGCTCAGGCCTAAGACAATCATGTGGCTGCATAGCGTGTTTAAATTGCTCATCCCCAAATCAGGTCATAGGTAAGACAACATGCCTGAGCCAGACAGTCCAAGTGGGCAAAAGACAGACATTTCCAACAGAAGTGAGGATGGATGCTGAGAGAGCAGAGCAGGAGAAGCTTAGCCAATTGTCAACGCTTGTGCTCTGGAGTCTGCCCCTAAAGGCAGTAAGTGGGGCAGTCCAGGCAGTCACTTCATTCAAACGCCAAAAAGAACCCATCTAACCACGTTGCCCTTCTTGGTGCATGTTTTATGAATTAGTGATATGGAAGGTCTGACCATTTCCCCTCTGAGGAGGTCTCATGCCAATGGGGGTGCATGCTCATTTCACAAACCAGGCAAAGGAAGTGCGCAACGCGATGGATGGCTAGCCTGTCTCTACTCCTGCGCCAAAGATGCCCCTGCAGTCTGTCTCCCATCTCCCTTTCTGCGCTCCCCCTTCAGAGTGACCAGAGACTCTGACCCAAGTCATGCTTCTCCTCAGATGAAATGAATCACCAGTAGGTGCTGTCAATCTCACCTGGGCTGAGCGTCTGCTCTCCTAGGTCTTTCTACACAGATTCACTCAGGCATTATAGGCAAGGCTATGGCTTCTAAGTTACCTGGGCAAGTGTCCCCTCCCAACATCATTCTCTGTCCTTCACCTCAGGCAGTTTACCTCCCCGTGTTTCTTGCCTTCGCTATAAATAAACGGATGCAGTTAAAGTACTTAGCACAGATCTGGAGTGTCCCCCGAGCAGAAGAAGCGTCAGCTATTATCTCATCTAGGACCATGACAGTTAAATGAGCTAATACCCAGGCAGTACTCAGAACAGCTACTGCCACAGTCGATGCTCAATGTGACAGTGCTGTCGCTGTTGCCACTAAGGACGCTTGCTTGCTGGCCAGGCTCACAAGTATGGCTGCTGAAAAGCCAGCCTGAAGGGTTAGCAGTCAAGTGTGTCAGTACTGGGGTTTCCCTAGCACAGTGGGTGTGGACTCGGTGGATTCACCGAGGGAGTGTTAGTCCAGGGAACCTGAATCAGTGCCCATAGGACTGACGGAAACATTATATTGTTCTGTAAATGAAAGGGGATGCTTCAGAGCCTTTCCAGTGGGTGGGCAGGGATGAGAACCTGTCGCGGGGAGGTTGGGGGAAAGGACACGATAGGTAGTACACTAGGGAGGTCACAGATGAGCAAGGAGGTGCCTGGGGTCTGTGGGTTTAGCAGGGAGGCTCACGCAACATCAAGAGCACGGACATAGTCCTCTCACAGACACCCCGATGAGCATCAGACCAAGGGCAATCAGTGGTGATCGCAGACCCAGCCAAGGGTTCAGTCTCCCTCAAGAAAGCAGAGCCTTTGCCAGTTAGCTTGTGCAGAGATGCGTCTTTCTAAGCTGGGTGAATATGACACAATCCCAGTCAGCTAATTGGCTGAGGTCAGGACTCCAAAAACAACACACCTGGCTCTGGCCAAGATAAAATGTCTCAAGGTATGATTTCTTATGGGCAAGTGCAGTATATGATCCAATGATTTGTAGCTGTAGAAAATACTGAGTTCTTACAGCTTGGCAAGTGTTTGCCAGGTGAAGAAAATAAATACATCTCCTGCTTTATGGGCCTAATTAGCTAGAGCAAGGAGAGTCCAAATAGGAGAACGCCATATGGACATATGAGCTGCGGGAGCTGTTGGCTGCGGCGGAATCCTGGGTAGAGCATGTGGTCAGAGGACACAGGTTCGAAACATAACTGGCAGTCATCATGTAGTGGCTCCTCCATGTGTTTGAATCTCCCTGGAGAGCATTCAGAACGACTGACTTCCCCTCCCCACCCCTGGACATTCTGCGTTACCTAGGCAGGATCTGAGGATGAACATGGAATCTCCCTGCCCCAGCTTCCAGACCATCAGCTGCTCTGACTCCTAGGGCCGAGCTGAACAACCGAAGGAAGTGCTCCATGTGGACAAGAGAATGTGGCGGTGGGGCTGGCTCCCCAGCTCCTCTAACATCCTCTGTGCCTTCCTGAGTGTCCTGGCCTGGCGATGGGTCAAGGCAAAGAGACAGGAGATTCGGGACTAGGGCAGCAGAAGGGCTCTGAGAGTTTGAAGTTGCCCATTTTGAGCAAACTTGCCAGGCAGGGCATGGTTTGAATTATTATACACCAAAGAACAGGAAGGACTAGAATCACGCGGTGTCCTTTCACCAGGCTCTTCCAGGCTGCACCTCTAACCTGGTTTGCATCTGGTGCCTTTCTCCCCATCCACCACCTCAGGCCCTGAAAGCACCCTGGGTTTGAGCAGCAGGAGATGGTCTCCAGAGCTGCTGCAGATCAGCTCTGTCCTCCAGGCGGTGAGGGCCGGGTGGTGTCTGCCAGCTGCAGTTTTTTCCCTGAAGCACCTCTCCAAAGACACAAACTGTTCCCATGGTAATTTGAGCCAAACAGAGGGAGAAGCGGCCCCTCGATGCACGGTCACTTAGACATAAGTGTGATTTTTACATAATTCCCTTTGACTGCATCTGTTACCACAGATCACGCCCACCTCCGGAGTGCACAGTTCTATTTTCTAAAGTAGAAATTGCGGGAAAGGGCACCTTTATCAAAATATCAAAATTGCCCCCTCTTTCTCTCTCTCCTCTCTCTGCTTGGAAGCCATCAGATTGATTCAGCTCAAGGCTAAATATAGGGATGACTAACAATGATTTCCACAAGAGCCTTAGAAATTGCTTGTAAGCGAGCAAACGGAAAATAGATTATCCAGCAACTACATCAACTAGCGTTTGAGACAACAGCCTAGATCCAGCCACCGAGGGGAAATGAAAAGTGTGTGATGCTTCCTCAGCCTGGCGTCAGCTCGGCATCAAAGCCGGATGGCCTCAGCTGCCGGGCACAGCAAAGGCCATCATTCCTGTTTGGAGGGGTCTGTTGGGAGGGCTGCAGGGAGAAGACAATTCCACGGTGGATCCTGAAGGAAGTATTCTAACAATTGGGCAGCTGATGAAGCTGTCACATCTCACAGTTGTGAGGATGTTCAAAAAGGCAGGTTAGAGAACATAACGGAGGCCTAGGAAATGATGGCAGGGCCAGGGCCAGAACCATTGTCAGACATCTCCCCATGACTGTCTTGTCGCGCGCGTTACCGTCTCGCCAGCAAGAACGACGCGGCACACATAGGATCCTTCTGCAGTAAAGCTTTAATGCATCTTGAGAGGGAGAGCATAAGCTTACAACAAGTAGAGACGGAGACCCCGAGCGGCAGAAACCCAGCCCTTATATAGAAAACTATCCTCCGCTTAGGATGTGTCAGCCTCTGATTGGCTGTAACTCA
>CM053756.1:4210549-4249389 GCA_028658305.1 Pachyuromys duprasi
GTCTTCCCTAATTTGCCTGGCATGGAATGCCATGGAGCCCGGGAGTGCTCAGCCTGGTAGGCACATCCAGCAGCACCTGGAGGCTCTGTTCACGTCCTGAGGGCCTCCTGTCCTCTGCTTTGTGTCCTCGGCACCATTCTACACAAGGCGAGAGGTCCATGGATCAACGGGAGGTAATGGCCAGAGTTTCTGCCCTAACTCCTAGACTGTGGGGATGCAATCACTAACACGGCGCTCTCTTTTCATATAGTTCGTGAGCTGAGAAGGATTTTCTGTTTTTCAGTTATTGTGGAAACTGAAAGGAAGGATGGTATGTGATGGATATGTAGGGTTTGGGTTTTAGGGTCCATGGTAAGGTTCTGTGGAAATGGAGCCATACAATTTTGTCCGCATGGCTTTCAGACTACTGTCACCCCATAGTAGCAGACTTGTACAGTCACAAGAGAGACTGCTCTCTCAGTCCTATAGAGTATTTGATGGTGAGTCGTACACAGGAGGGGTTTGCTTACATTAGTCTGTTGTTGGAGGCTGAGAGAGCAATAGTGCTATTTGTGTGCTCTCTGAGGATAGCCCTCTGGCTGTGTCAGAAACACGTGAAAAGTCCAAATGATGGGGATGGTGTAAGAGAGGCTGCTGCAAGCACACAATTAATTAATTATTTAATTTATTAAGAGCTGGTTCAGAGGCCTAAACATGGCCCTGTCTGGCCACCATATTCCAGGACAGAGCTCTAAGGACCCCAATAACTTGATGTCAGCATTTGGTCTTTTGGTTTGTAATAAGAAGAAGGCAGGCATTTGTTGTTGAATGTGAACTATCTCTTACAAGGCTCATGTGTTTGGATACTTGGTCCCTGGTTGGTGCCACTGCTTTGGGAGGTCATGAGCCCTCTGGGACATGGGGCCTTTCTGGTGGAAGTAAGTCAGGATGGGTGGTCCCTCAAGGCCATAACTACCCCTGGTTCTGGCCTAGCATTCTTTGATTCCCCTCTACACTATGATATGAGCAGCCTTATGTTCTGTTATGCTATGAACTCTACTCTGAATTCCTCATTATGACCGGCAACACCCTCTCAAACCATGAACCAAAACAAATACTTCCTCCTTTAAGTTGTTCCCATCAGATACTTTATCACAGTTATGAGAAGAGTAATTAATTCATTGGGCTGTTTTTATTCCCAAGGATTTTGATTCTTAATTATGTGTCTGCGTGTGGGTATGTGCACATGAGTGCAGTGCCTGTGGAGGCCGTTAGAGGGCAGCAGAGCTCCTGGAGCTGGCACCACAGCCTTTGGAGCAGCCTAATGTGGGCTTAGGACAGAACTTGGGTCTTCTGCCATGGCAGAGAGAATTTTAAACCTCTAAAGCAGGTCTCCAGCCCCAGAGGGCTGCTCTCCAATGCCATGGTCAGCTGGCTTTATCTTTTACACACTTAGGAGAACTACATGAGGATGTTCATTTGTCTTTTTGCACTGGAGTTCAACATACATGCAGCGTGGGGTAGGGTGGGGTCTAGAACACCCCAACCATTGTGTTCTTCGCCAGAGTGAAAGGAACTTTTCACAAACAAATGTTCTCTGGCCAGGAGGTAACTGCCTTCACATTTTTACAGTTACATCTCATGCTTATAAATTAATGAATCAAGGATGTGCAAATAAAAGCCTTTGTTGTGGAAAAGGCACAGGAAAGACACTTCAACAATAACAACAACAACAAAAGGCTACTTCTCTGTGTTAGAGAAAGGTGTATATCGAATGGGGAAAGATTTTGAATGTTTAAAGTAAACAATTCTAGCTTCATGTGTGTCCATAAACCTTCGCTCTACTTTTTGAATCATAGCCACAGTGTACAACCTAATCAGCAAACACATGATTTATTTGTGTGTGGGGGCACAGGGGAAATGAAGTTCCTGTCCAAAGAACAAGACACCAGGCCACAGCCTTGACGCTACAGCACAGGTCAGGCAAGTCAGTACACATTGGGACATTTCACAAGAAACAGGGTCATCGCGGTCGACATTGCTTGTGATTCTTGCCACTTGATGGACACCCCTGTTAACAACTTGCTTAGGAAGGACAGTGTGTGAGGGGTCATCTGCTTACTTCACGGTAGCCATGGCTCTGCCTCATCAGGAGCGCTATGTCAAGAGGGTCCATGTGAATCACCTCTCTTGTCCTTGTGAAGAATGCTTGACAGAAGCAGTTGGCTTTGGAGTATTCTGGAGGCATCCTTCCTTGGTTTCATCCTTCATGGAAGGGTTCATAGTGGTTGGAGCACACGGTGGGGGCGTCTAGTATCTTGGTGGAATAGGAAACAGAGAGAGAGAGAGCAGGAAGATGGTATTACTTTCAGGCCAGGTCCCAGTAAAGCACTTCTGCTAGCTAGTCCCAAGTCCCAGAGTTCCCACGAGATCACCAAATAGCCCCTCCAGCTGGGGCCTGGCTCAAACACACAAACCCATGATAAACACTTCAGATCAAAGTCACACTCGTGTAGTGGAAAGTTTTGGTGCCTTTAAAAACTCAGTTATGTTATGTAAACACGTTTTTGTTTTAATCCCAGATGTAGAATATGGGTCAGAGTATCGACAGCAGCAAACTATTTGCCTCATGTGGGCTCTGAGAGCGGCTCTTTGCCAGCTTCAGATAGTTTAATTCTGAGGAGTCTGAGAGGGAATAAATGCCTGAGCCCAGAGAGTGTTGAAAGGGCTCCGAGAAAGCAGGCCTCTGGTGCTCCCTTCAGCTGCTCCTGGTTGCTGTTGGTGCAGTTTGATGAGAAGTTGGAGATCTCCTGAAACGAAGCTTGCACTTGTCCCAAGGAGCCCAACAACCCTAACCGGCAGGAAATAGCTAAAGAGAACTCTGCCCCCTCTCCCCTCCAATCTTCTTTCTCTGCTACCTGGTGTTGGGGTGTTGGAGGAGACTGGGGTGGAAATGAGAGAAAGAGGCATAAGAAACATAAATTTAAAAAAAAGTTAAAAAAGCAACACTAAAACACTAGACCAGAACTTTCCAGCACTATTTCATCTATTGCTCACACATCCAGTTGGATAGATATGCCCATAACTCAGCATCAGGAAGGGTAAGCCATTTCCCTAAGGTCACACAGCTAGGAACTAAACAGAAACCTGAATTCAGGTCCTCCTGATTAAAATACTGCAGGCTTAACCTCAGTGCCCTCCACATGTCAGGTTTCCCCATGATGTACAGGGGAGATGAGTGAGTACAAGCGAAAACCCACAGCAGTTTCTACAGCTGGGGACTGGCTCTCACTGGGAGTCTGTGATGGACGGTGTGCAGTCTGATGTGCTAGAATTCAAACTTCATCTCCTGATAAACAATAGAAAACTTTTTAAAAGGTTGAAGTGAACTTGTCTACATCATGGATTGAGAGCCGAGTCATTGTACGAGTTCTAAATATAAAGCACAGCGCTGCAAAGAGCCGGTGGTTCTGGGCTGTTCTGTCCTACATCGCCACACCCTGCAGAGCTGACTTGCTGGGCAGTCTTTGGTGGGAATTTTGGGAAACAATCCCTGCAGAGTGCTCTGGAGAGCCGCACGGGGTCAAGCAGAAGAAAGGCCTGGTGGAGAGTTTTTGAGGTTTTGTTAGGGTTTATTTGGATATGAGCAGGAGCGTTTACAGGGCAGAGTGCTGAGAGGCACTGTTGCCTCCAGGCTGGAAACCCTAACTACTTCAGAAGCTGAGGCAGGAGGATTGGCCTCACTGGGGTAAGGCCAGCCCTGCCAAATTAGTAAGAACGGACTTCAAAATAAAATGTAAAGGGAGCTCTGGAAGCAATTCAGGGGTGCAGCGTTTGCCTAACATGCGCAAGACTGTGCTTAAAAAAACAAAAACCAAAATGTCCTTACCAACAGGGTACATAGCATAAGGTGGGAGAGAAAGAATCAGAGTGAGAAGCTTCTAGCTGTACCAGGGATTCGGTGCCAGAGATGGCCAGAGCCGGGCGCCGGGAGCTAGGAAGAGGAGAAGGCAGCTGAAGTGTGGTCTGTGATGGCGGCTGCATCATGCCTGCGCAGAGCAAGTCGTCCTGTCCCGGCAGAGGCTCTGCCACAACTCCAGCTTTGAAAGACACGCTCCCAAGAGGATGCTTTGCACCTAGGCACACAGGATGCAAATCCTGATCTGCCAGAGCCGAGCAGCAGGTCCAGAGAGCTGGGGCAACTTTATCTCAGCCGTGGTGAGGGGTCTTCGCGCCTCTGCTTCTCTACAGACTCCTCGACGGTTAGCGGGCCGGCCCACACGGCTGTCAGATTAAATGCTGTCCCTGGAGTGTTTGGGGGTGAAACCGGCACCCCCGCAGTGTGGGTGGGCTTCATCTACGATCTTGGGAGCCTGAATGGACACAAGGCAGAGTGGAAGGAGTCTGAATGTGTGCCCTTCCTCCCCCACAGCTGCACTTTCTACCCCCTGGGGGCTCGGACCTTACCCGCTGGGCTGACCTGTGTCACTGGCTTCATGTTTCTCTGGAGAACCCTAGCTATAGAAGCCCCATCTGAGCCTGGACAACAGTGAAGCATCTAAGAGGACTGTGGACCTTGAAAATGTGCTTGTCCATGCTGTGTTCCTAGAGGAACGGGAGAGGAGCCGTGGAGTTAAAGAATGCCGGGAATAGAAAGGTCCGGCCAGGGACCCGCGCTACAGTCATTTGTTGGTGTCGTTCTGACTTTGATGGGACCTACCCTGACCCTGCTGGGCCTGGACCAACCTTTCCAGAGAGTTCTGTTATCTTCATATAGCATCAGCTTCATCTTCTCTCACTGTCGGAAGCTGAGACGTCCTGACACCCACACCCACACCGGCTGGACTGAGGCAAAGGGGCATTTGACACATGGAGTTTGTTCCTTTGTTAAAGGGAAGGCCAGGATTAGTAACACTGCATTTCAACACACCGGAAGTTTGACACAGAAAATTTTCCTTGATAGTGAGTTCTAGTTTTAGTCTATAGAGATTTCTGCATTTATTAAGACTTGTTTCCAGGCCTACACTATGATCTGTTTTAGGGAACGTCTCAGGGGCTGCTGAATGGGAAGTGCCCACCGCAGCTGCCGGATGAGGCGCTCTGTAACTGACCTCCGTAGCTCCGTTAGTGGGCTTTAGCTCTGGAGTTCTTTGATGAGCCTGGTTTTGTTTCTGTGTGGATGACCTTAGCTATTGATTAGAATGAGCTGTTGGCATCATCCACCATTACTGTATCCAGAAATACCTGTCACTTTTTGTCAGTAGTGTTTGTTTTATGAAATTGGGAACCCTGTTGCTTGGAGAACATATAGTCTCCATTATTACACTTTCTGGATGCATTGTTTCCACTATTATGATTATACATATATTATCCCTATTCTATAATGTTATAGTATATGCTATTATTATAGCACTACAATTATTACAATGTTATGTAATGCAATATCCACTAATATTATTATAATTTCCATTATTATACTACTATTATTATATTTTTATCTCATTTGACCACAACTTATACTGTGTCATATCAGGTACCATATGCATTTGAAGTCTCCATTTGCTTGATCAATTAATTCTCAGTGTGTGTGGATATGTGTGTGTGTATGTATATGTGTGGTGGTGGTTTTGGCAGTGGTGGTTTGGCCCCATAGTCTCGTAGATTTGAATGCTTGGTCACTAGGAAGCGGCACTGTGGCCTTGTTGGAGGAGGTGTGGCCTTGTTGTGGTGGGTGTGGCCTTGTTGGAGGAGGTGTGGCCTTGTTGTGGTGGGTGTGGCCTTGTTGGAGGAGGTGTGGCCTTGTGTCCCTGGGGACAGGCTTGAAGATCTCAGATGTTCCCGCTGGGCCCAGTGTCTCTCTCTTCTCCTGCTGCCTGCTGATCCAGATGTGGAACTCTCAACACCATGTCTGCCTGCATGCCACACTTCCTGCCTCTGAACCCATATTAAGTTTTCCTTTATCTGGGTCATGGTGTCTCTTTACAGCAGTAGCAACCCTAAGACAGTATGTGGGGGTGGGGGAGTGGTCACAAATCACATAAGTTTTCACATTGGTCTTGAATTTTCTTTTTTTTTCTCTCTCTGTTTAGTTTTAAAAATAACTTACCGATACAAACATCTTGGTGGTGGTGGTTTACTCTCAGGGCCTGCAGCGTGCTGCTTTCCTGGGTTTTAGGACTTCTGCTGAGAAGTCTGATGGGCTTACCTTTGTGAGTTGGTAGCTTTCTCTGGTAGCTTTCAGAATTATTTCTTTGTTTCATAGTCTTAACATTTTGGCTACACTGTGTCATGGCGAAGTTCTTCTCTTCTTAAATTTGGTCTCTTAATCATGTCCCAGAGCGCCTAAAGAGGTGGACATTTTGTTTGTTTATTTTGCTTATTTTTATTGATGTCTGAATGTAGGAACAGGGGAGCTGCCCTGGAACATGAGTGCTGTCAAGGAGTGTCCAAACCCTGAAGACCAGCAGGAGAAGGACTCCTCCCTCCCTCATGGGCCTGAATGTCCCTGTACATGTAGTCCTGTGCACCCCCACAATTGCCCACACCAGAGGAGGTCACATAGTCCCAGCCAGGATAAACTTCTCTACTTACAAGGTCAAGTCCAGCAAGCACCTGGAATTCCTCTCCATGCAAATAAGGCTTTCCCACACTTTAGCCCTGGCCCATGATGCACACTCACCCTGAAAGCCTATACCCACTCCCCAAAGGTTTAAATAGCCTTTGTGGTCTCCAATTAAACAGGCTGCTCAATGAAGCCTGCCTCCTGAGAGAGTCTTTTCTCATCTCCTCGCCTCACAGCTGCCTGAGGTCTCATGGCCCCTGCCACACACACACACACACACACACACACACACACACACACACACATACACAAGCCTTTCCTGCCTCACTTTACTTTTCCTCTCAGGCCAGCAGTTGGTCTGATCTCGTGGGTGATCGTGCCGTTAAGGGAGAAGGAGCAGAGTGGGAATGCATCTGAACATAGTGTTACCTCAGCCGATGTGTGAAACTATTTAGTGCAAATGACAAAGTTGTAGAGTTTGGGTGAAAAAACTGAAACTTCAGGAAGATAGATGTCCTACGTAAAGGCACAGTCCTCAGACACAGCCACCCATTAGCTGGGTGACCACAAACACATTTCTGCTTGTCTCTGAGAATCAGGCTCCTGAACAATAGGATGATAAGAATTGCATTGCTACAGACACCAGAGATAATGGAGATCTTGGATGTGAAGAATGTACATTACTCACAGATAACTATCATCTATTATTATATTACTAATAATTAAGCTATTATTATGCTACCAGTAGTTACTTTATTAAAAGCCCCTGTCAGAGGTAGATGGTGGGAGGATGAGAAGGTAAAATTAGTTACAGTCCCACACTAACTACGGAAAGAGAAAAGCAGCAATCTTACCAGGGGCTTCCTCCTGTGCTTTCCCCAGCATGCACTGCATGATTTACCCCTCTCAACAATTCCTGCTATGGTTTGAATGAGGTCTCTAGGATGCCTGAATTGGACGCCTACTTCCCAGAGCCTCAGTGTTGGAGACATGTGGGCCTGGTAAGGGCGGTTAGCACTGATGAAGGGATCGATGTCCTTGACTTGGGAGTGGGTTTGTTACACTCTGCCCTCTCTCTTCTCCATCCCACATGTCCATTGCCTTCTGCTATATGCAACACAGCACCAAAGGCATGACATCAGACCGCTAGGACTATCACCAAATAAACCCTCTTCTTTAGAAACTCTGGGTTGTCCACTTGACTGTGCCTGAAATCAGTATCAACTAGGAAACTTGGCCCTGTATGGTTGGGGAGGTGTTTCCAAGCAGGATTAGCTGAGAAGCGGAGGTCTGCACCAAGAATGAGCAGCACCTTCCTCTGCAATGGCCCAGGAAGCTGGAGGGCGGGCTGCTGCCTTCTCGTCTGCCCTCGCTCCTGGCTGGTGAGGTTATCCACCTTGTTGCCACCACTTCCGTCCTTCGCTGACACTACAGCCTAGCTGCTCCGGCTTTACAGCATGGACTTGAAGACCAGCATCTCTCCGGGGAATCCTCTTGGCCTTTGGTGCCAGATTGGGTTTGGCTGAGCATCTATCCCCCAGAAACTGAGTGAATTTCATGTTTTCAGTGTCTGCAGGACACAGAGGGCATGGCTGGACCACCAGCCCGTATCATGTAAGCCCGTCTCCTGAGCCCCCGTTCTCAGATACATTCACTCTAGTGGGGTCTTTGATGTGCCAGGGGTAGATGCCACGCCACTTTCAGCCTCTCTTCCCCTCCTAGCCTCATAAAGAACTACCTCTGGGGTGTGGTACCTTGCTGAAGGCACTGCAAGAAAGGCCATTACTCAGAGGCTCACTGAGCAGCTCACATGACCTCGATCCAGAACTGAATAAAAAGTGACACTCTTCCCAGGGCTGCAGAAGTGGTTTGTGAGCAGAGACTTGGGCCCAGGAGACACAGGGGTGTTTCTGCAGACACAGCATCCTGCCGGCCTGGGAGTGCTCTTGCCATCTACTGCTACCCTGGCCTCTGTGGCTCCTTACCCAGCCACCTGACCACATCCTCCTGCTGTGTGCTCATGACCTCATGTGCCATTTGAATTCACAGCGCCCTGAGAGCCGCCCTGCCCATTTCCCACCATCCCCAACCACACCTGTTCCAGAGCTTTTCTGTGATAGCCCAAGCATGTTCCTCCCTAGAGGCTTTGCCCTGGCTGTTCCCTCTGCCCCTTTAGTGTTTCCCTGGGAGGTCTGATGCCATTCTGTTGAGTAGGTGGCAGCTCGGGCAGCTCCCTCTGCAGAAGCTCTTCCCAGGCCTCACGGTTTTCTTTATAACCTGAGGCCAGTCACCATGACCTCAGCCTGTCTATATGAGCCAGTGTGGGTCTCCTCTTCCCTAGGGGCTGTTAGCCATCAGCTCACGAGGTCAGGAGAAGCAGAGTAGGGGCATGGGGCTCAGAAGGTCATGAGCACAACAGAATGACATCCAGAACCAGCTGCAGGGAGGCAGATCAACTTTATTCCAGGGGTGAGGGAAATGTCTAGGAAAAGGGAGGCAGCCAGGGGGTAGCCCGATAGGTGATTGAAGTGTACTTTATTTGCATGCAGACAACATGGTCCTATTGCCCATGCAGGGACACACTACCTAAGTATCAAATGGGAGGTGGGTGAGAAGGAGGCGGGGGGAGGGGCTGGCATTGTGCAGGAAGCTGTGTCAGAGCTACTTCTACAATAAACCAGGCATCTCGCTCAGGGTCATTCTCCAAATAAGGACAGGCAGAGAGTAGGAAGCCCCACTGGGGGAAGGAAGTCCTCCATCTTGCAGAGAGCTCTGAGAGCTGTCCTATCATGGAGGCTGCAACCTTCCACAGGAGGGCCCTCCAACAAGCCAGGAAGTAATAAAGTCGTCACCTGTGACTGTTGGAGCGAAGTTTTTGTGCACTGTGTAAAGATTGGCCTTGTATTATTCAAATGCTGATTTCTGTACCCAGAAAGTTGAATACAGGCTGGACTTTGTTAAGCATCACCTGTCTTGATGTTTTGTAAACATTGTCCTCCATCACCTTCTGATTGGTTCAAGAGCCAAAGGGCCTATAGCAGGCAGGAGAGGATGGGGGGACATCTGGGCAGAGATGGGAACTCTGGGAAAGAGTCAGGTGCAAAAGTATTTGCCTATGAGACATGGGGGAAATAGGATAAAGGAAACCAAGAGAGGTAAAGAACCGCATGGCAGAACACAGATAAAACACAGGTTTTAAGAGCTAGTTGGGGGGCGGGGGCAGCAGTAAGCTAAAGCCTAAAGCTATAATAAATAACTATGTCTCAGTATCATATTCAGGCCGGGCAGACATCAAAAGTCACTAACTACAGTTTGATGAAATGACTTATTATTATTATTACTACTTTCTATTTCCTCTGTTCAAAGGTTAAATTTCGAAGGTGGGGGACCACCGAGTGCTTCATAGAGCAGCACCTGCCCCTGGGGTCAGGGGGCCACCTGGGTATTTGTTGACGTCTAACTGGGGAGGCGCAGCTTGCTGATGATGCTCAGGGTCCAGGGGCACCGGGGTTTGCAGAAGCTGGCGTCACACTGCTCCTTAGGATTACCGCCATGTAGAACTCCCCAGGCGTGTGATATAAAGTAGACCAAGGCAGTATTTGTCCATCCATAACTGGCGTGTTCCGCACAGAGTACTCAAGGTGCATCCATGTTGTAGCATAGAGCCGGGTAAAACGTGAAAAGAGATTTTCTATGGATAAGATCTTGGCCTGGTGTGGCTACAGTTACATGGTATTTTTAAACCAGCATCTTCGGGTTTCGTTCCTGCGCATCCCTGTCCATCAATCCTGCTTTACTTTAAGTTGCCAGCTCCTAAAGTCAGGATAAATGACAGGCCCACATCGCCACTGTACAAATCAATAGGATGTTATTAAGAGCCCATGCCTGGAAATTTCTGGACAGAGACTGTTAACAGTGTGCTGTTAGCATCTTTGAGGAATTCGTAAAGCAAAGAGAAACAGATAACCATAGCCTTACTCCATCTCTTAAAATACAACTTGAGAATTGTAAATAGCTACATAATGACAATAGAGTAGAAACAAAAATTTTAAATGCAAAATAATTTAAATGAAAGAAAATGAAGTACTAAATTCCTCTAATGAAACATGTACATTCCTACACTGAAAATTATAAACTGCTGATGGAAAAAAACTCACATAAGACCTGAATACTTGGGGAGAAACACTGTGTGTAGTTAGAGTATTCTAAGTAACAAATACTTGAAGTTTCCTGAGTTGACCCAAATGTTTAGTATTTTCATCAAAATCTTAGCAAGTTTCTTTTAATATATACAAGTTTGTTGTTATCTGTCTGTAGGAATGGTTTAGAACAGCCTTCATGATATAGAGTAGGAGGAATCATTATCCCTCATCATAGCTGTAATAGTCAGTACACGATGGTATTGGTGTGGACAAAGAGTGCAATAGAGCAGAATGGAGAAGCCAGAAATAGATCACATAAGTAGGCCCCCGTTAATTGTCAACCAGATAAATAGCCAACACAGTCTTGACCTCTTCAATAAATTTGCTGAAGCAATTTGACACTGGTAAATAAATAAATAAGTACATACATACATAAATGTACCTTGACTTGACCTAAATCTAATGTATGTATGTATGTATGTATGTATGTATGTATGTATGTATGTAACACTAGGAATGGACCAAAGCTTTTAGGGAAGAAAAACCATAGAAAATCAAACATCAATACATTGACCATCATCAGAATTTAAAACTTCAGTTCTGTGAAAACTCATATTAAGAGAATAAGAAAATATATAGATTGGGAGGAAATAGTTGCATAATCACGTTTGATGTCGTTTACCTAGAATGGATAAGCAAGGCTCACAGTTCAACAGTCCAGAAGAAACTGAGCCAGAGGCACACACATTAAAGAGGATACATAGAGAGTAAATGAACACAAGAAAAGATAATTGACATGACTGGCCATTTTAAAGACTCAAATTCGAACCCCATTGTAGTGTTGTGGTATGTGGCTTTAATTCCAGCACTTGGGAGGCTAAAGTGTTAAAGTTGTTTTTACAAAATTGTGATTGTTTCTCAGTTTTTCTCTTAACCTAGCTATTAACCAAATAATTGAGATTTTATTATATTATTATTTCATCAACCTTTACAGCACAATCCTCAGCAGTTTTAACTCTATTCTTAACTCCCTAGGCTAGTCTGGCTTCCAGCATAAATTCCAGAAATACTTGCACTTTATGGTCTTTCTGTTCTAGCTCCTCTCTCATGATCTCTCCTGGACCTCTGACTGAATCCCCTATTTCTTCCTCCAACTCCTCCTCCCCTGGCTGGCAGGAAGTCCATTCCTATTCCCTCTCCTGCTCAGTGATTGGCCATAAGCTGCTTTATTGGCATATCAGGGGATAACCAGGAAGCAGTGTTTACACATATTGAGACAGGAGAGTCCAGAACAAGGACTACAAGCAGATATGGGGGTACAGAAGTCAGCATTTGAATTATACAATGACCTTATGCCTACACTGAAATAGGCGGTTGTCCATGAGTTTGAGGCTAGACTGGTCTACATATCTAGTTCACTCTAACCAAGGGTTCATAGTGAGACTGTTTCTCAAAACAAGACAATACAAAAACTACAATTACATAGAATGATGTAGTGGCTTACCAGAAAGACTGAAATAAAAATAGTGAGCAAATGGGAAAGGGTATCCCAGCAAATACCAGAGCCATTAGAGTAATGATGTACATGAGGTAAGAAGGAAATCCAGTCAACACAACTTAGTCAGCCAGCATTAGTTCAAACTTCTAGAATCTGACCCCGAGCAGTTTATTTTTGACATATTTAAACCCAGTACAAATTTGGGGAAAAGTTTCCTTGTGGCAATTGTCATAATACAACTTAAGGCTTGACTACACTGAATCTCATTTGCAAAGTACACGTCTTGCAAAGTTTCTGTGACCTCTCCCATAAGAATGGGTTCTACTGACTGAAACAGAAAGCTCAGGGTAAAGGTATAGGAAGGGAGGGTCTGGGATAAACATAGTTTACTGTTTTTTGCAAAGTGCGTGGGACCTCTTTCAGACTAATGGGTTCTTCTGACTGAGAAAGAAGGCTCAGGAGTCTAGGAAGAGTCTGGGATAAACACAACTATCTGGGGAACTAGGGTAATGCCTGGCCTGCAGAGAACAAAGGTCACCAGCTCACTAACCACCCCAGCTTTCTCTCCACTGAAGAGAACAGACTGTTTCACATCCCTGTTTCCCTGGTGTTATCCGTGAGCATAAGGACCACATACAAGTGAGAGCATGAAGTGATGCTGGGAAGGCAGAGAGGTCGGGCGCTTACACGATGTGGTGGGTTACCATTTTCTTCTACAAAAAAAATGAATGTGCCCAGTCTGCCTTTGGGCATTAGTCCCAGAAACATGACCCTAAAGGACATATATAATGTTCACAGTGACTTTATTATTACTTCCTCTTCCCCATCAAATTCATCCCACATGACCTCTAACTGTGCTTGTCCATGTCATGGAATACTGTTCAGCACCGAGAAGGAAGAAATGACTGGTGCGTGCAATGGTCGCATTTTGAGTTAACAGCCAATCTCACATGGTTACGGATCACCTTATTCCACTTACATAAGACTTTTGAAGTGATAAAAGCATAAAGATGGAGACTATCCATAGAGTTGGTCAGTAGGTGGCTAGAAAGGCTGGTGCGAGGGATCTTTGGGAAGGTATATGCTCACTAGCAGTGTCTCACATCCACATTATACAGAACTAACTGTGCACATAGAAGTGGGCTCTGAGTGGAGTCAGTGTGTTGCACAAATGTGAACTTCCTGATTATGCTACGTTACTACAGCTGCATCCGATTTTAGCATAAGGGAAGCCAGAACAGGCCACATGGGCTCTCCGTGTTGCTTCTTTTGGATCTATGTGAATCTACTATTATCTTCAAAGAGCTTATTATTTTTAAATATTTATTTTGTTTCATGTGTATGGCATTTTGCCTGCATGGATGACTGTGCACTGTGTACATACAGTGCCCAAAGAAGGCCAGAAATGGACGTCAGATCCCTTGGAACTGGAGTTACAGATGTTTGGGAGAGGGTGCTGGGAACTGAACCCATGTCCCGGGAAGAGCAGCCAGTGTGCTTCTGACAGATGAACCATCTTTCCAGCCCATCTTTAAAGGTTATTTTTAAAATACACACACCTCTGGAACAAAATATTCCCATATAAGTGTACAGATTGTTTTCCCCACTTCTGTTATCTCAGGTGTTCCCACTTACCGGGATAGCAGGCTTGTTTGGCACACTGTACAAGAGGAGATGCGGGCAACGATGGGTATGTGGGCAAGAAGGTAGCCTACCCTTGGCTGGAAGACTAGCTGACTTCAAAGCCAGCCGGGGATGTACTGGGAAGGCCGTACTGTGCCCACCTTACCTGGGAGAGACTGAACTTCAGAAATATACCTTACGCAACTTGATATGCTGAGAATACGAACTATAGCTGTTTGGTTGCAAATCACAAACGTTGAACACAGCTGCATTAAAAGAAAAGTGTCACTGGTTCAAGTAACTGAAAGTCTGTGAGGTTGAGCTGCAGCTCAACCTAGTCATGGAAGCCTTGTAACAGGAGCCCTGACTCTTAATTTTTCCTTTGCCCTTCTCTGTATTGGTTTTATTCCAGAGCTGGCTATTCCCAAACAACACAAATGTAGGTTTCAGCTAAGTCATAAGAAGTCTTTCTTCTCTTATCTCAGAAACTGACTCTTCCATCTTTAATGCCATACCTAGAAACATGGTCAAATCTAATTGTCCTAGTCTAGGTCATATACAAAGTCAGCTTTGCATTATTATGACAAATAATAAATAAATCAGCCTGCAAAGAGGAAACAGTTTATTTGTGTTCACAATTTTTAAGGTTTTAATCCATGGTGGGCTGGCCCATTTGTTCCGGGGCCTGTGACAAGTCAGCACATCACAGAGGGAGCTCAAGGTGAACAGGCATCCATGAAATGAGAACAACAGAGAGAAAGGGACCAGCAGCCCAGAGCCACTTTATGGGAAATTCTGCAGTGGTCTGTGTCCTCCCATTAGGCCCTACCTTCTCCCAGGAGCACCACGGGCAGAGACCAAACACAGCACCCGCCTCCCCCGACCTAATCTTCTAGACTGAGAGTTGGGGGTCTGGCCACACAAAGCTTTCCTGGCATTGTGCCCCCGCCCCCCGCATGCCTCTTTCCACAGTTTCAGACACTGAGCGGCTGTGGAGGTGACAGAGCGCAAGCCACTGACCATGAAAACTCCCTTCTGTTCTTTTACTAGCACCGACTGGCCACTCTTGGGATCTAAGTTGTCCTGTGAAAAGGTGGAGGTACCTGGGCTCTGTTAAGGATCATTAAGAGAAAGCAACTTCCCACTGGTCACAAGATCCAAGTTCCTCCTCAGGCTCCTGGTAAATACCTGGCAAACTGCCCAAAGCTTCACCTACTGTTGCCTCCTCCTCCTAAGAGTTAATCTAGATGAACTTGTCAGTCACCTGGCTGGGAGTCCACCCCCCCTCAGCCCCCAGAAATCTAACTCACCAGAAAACATGTAACAGAAAGGGAAGGGTTAATCACCCCCTTAGTGAGGCGATACATTTGTCCTAAGAAGTCCCTCCTTCAGCACAGGCATGGGCAGAGTTCCCATCCTGTAGCACCTGCCTGTGCTTCGCCGCATGACCTTACGTTTTCCTCTCCTTCCATCTCTTTCTCTCTACAGTGCCGGCCAATCTGAGCACATTTTCCCTCACACTCATTTCGCTGAAGCTCTCCTTAAACCTCCAGCCAAGCTGCTGCTTGCTAGACTGCTTCCTGCCGGCTCTTTCTGAACTCCAACTCAAAGGGCAAACAGTCTCTGGTAAACTCTGCATCTCCCTCATCCTGACAGCGGCTGAGATTTTCAGCTTGTCTGCCCCCTCTGGTTTTCTCAAAAAACGCTAATGAAACTGTCTCGGAGCTTCCTTCTAACTCTATTTCTAAATTCTTCTACTACCAAGACTAAGAACCCAAAAGAGGGGCCCTCAGTTTCCCTGTATTCCCTGGGCTAGAATTCTAGGGAGAGCTCTGCAGCTTGTCCCGGGGGTGGGGGTCATATGCTAGCACCGAGGCCTCTAGCCCATCCTCGCTCTCCCCACCCCTCCCCTGGCTATCCAAGCCTCTGAAGACACAGACTCATCCAGCAAACCCCTAACCATTGTGTGGTATTCCCAGTTGGGGCCCCACTGCCAAGTATCCCATCAGGCCCTGCTGGGTCCCCAGTACTTTCGTCCCTGCGGAGCTGGTGAGACTTTGCTGGGGGGCTCCCCAGCCCAGTTCCCAGGGACACTGCCCCTCAGCCATTCTCTCCAGCGGACACCTTTAAAATTCGCGAGGAATTTGTTCTCATCCAACTAACTAGTTAGGGCAGCAGGCCCATTTTCCCCTCCTCAGATCAATCTTGTAGGTAAAATAATGAAAAACAAAAACCAAAACAAAAAACACGTCTCTCTGTCTCTCCACCCTGGCCCTGCTTTTCATGTTTTGTTTTGTTTTTTGCATTTCTGAGCAGAACCAATGTAAAAATCAGACATTTTAGTGCTCAGTAATTCGCTCAAACTATCCCAAGCAGAAGCAGTTTGCTGAGGAAAAGAAACGCAAGGGCAGTCTGTTGGGGGTGGGCAGCAGGGTGTGTGTGTGTGTGTGCGCGCGCGTGCTTGCTTGTGTGTGCACATGCTTGAGCACAGGGGCTTATGGGTATTGAGATTTTGAATAAACAACTTCCTGTGCTGGGTTTCTTTGAGCAAAAGGGGCAGGGAAGGTGCATAGATGTGGGCTAACAACAAAAAGATTTCTGCTCTGTCTCAGAGTGTGATGGACTGAGTTTGTGCCTCTGTAATTTAGGAATCCGAAGTTCATATGTGGAAACCCTAGCCTCCAATGTGAGGGCGTCAGGAGGGGCCTTTGAAAGGCAATTAGGTTATAAGGGTGAGTGCACCAGAACTCTACCACATGGACCCTGGGCTCAAATTCCAGCTTCCAGAAAAGAGAGAAATTTACTGTTACAAGCCACCCACTCCATGGTAATCTGCTGCATCACCCCAAACTTAGGTCCTCTGGATGGGCAACCAGTGCGCTTAAACAGAGTCATCTCTGTGTCAGTCTCTATCTCTAACTCTTAAAATACACCAGCGCCCCATTTACCTGCCCAGGGCATACTGAGAGCCAAGCACAGCCTTCCTATCCCTAAAAGAAAGTAAACGCTCAGCTGGTGAAGACTTCTAGAGAGGACACATGAACACTCTGGAACAGATTCCCTCAGTTTTCTAAAGAGACATAGGATGCTCACTTGCATATGAATTTCAGACAAGCAAAGAAGCCTTGAGTTTTGAGATAAATAAGAAAACATTTTAGTGTATCTCATTTAACATTTGGAGTACATTTATACTAAATTTAAAAGAAACTACTGCTTGTTTTTCTGAAATTCTAATTTAACTAGTAATTTGGCAGTCTTGTTCCAAGAGGTAAGCACTGCTGTTGGATCTTCAGTGTGCGCTGTTCACAACCGGTGGCCTCACATGGGAGAACAGAGGGGTGGTGACTGTCACCAGAACTGACCCAGAGAGAGAGCTGAGAATCTGGAGGGAAAGCCTCTTTGCTCACGGAAGGAATCAGGGAAGTCCACAGATCAAAATGACCCCGTTGAATAAAAACAAAAGAACAGAAAGCAATCACACTTGGATAAATCACCTTGGTGTGCAAGCTCACATCCAGGAGGCTTTGGTCGTGTCTTTCAAACAAGGCTCTTTGGAGACAGTGCTTGAGAGCAACAGAATGGCGCGGGCCAAGCGTGGGCTGAGTCTATCCGTCTCAGAGGTGCCTGAGCTTGTCTTGGTGGATCTGCAGGCTTCTTCTCTGACTTTCAGGCAGCACCTAACACTGGAGACTGCTAGCAGGGTGTGAAGGTGAGGAGGAGGGGAAGGAAGGCTGGGTAAACCAAAGATAGCAACAAAAGGATAACCCAAAGCAAAAGGGGATATTTATCCAGTAACATGCACAATAAGGAAATGTGCTTTAAAAAAAATCACTCAGGTTAGCAATCATTGAGGGAAAGGTACTTGTGAAGCGATTGACATTCGGGAGGCGATGACGGGGATAAGACCAGAGATAAAAACTGCATTGAGTGCAGGGTCCGGATCTAAGAACTTTCCTTCCATTGGTCGTGCATTCTATGAGACCCTCTATGAGATGCAAGCAATGGTTCATTAACATGCCCAGAGTCACATAGCTGTCAAGCAGCATAGCTGGGATTCAAGTCGACGTTAGTGTAAGCTCTAAAAGGTCTCAAGTGACCCCAATAGACATAGAACTGAATGGAAATAAAACATGACCTTTTGTAAGTGTGAGGAAAAGCTGGTATTATCTAACGTATAGTATATCTAAATGGCTCTAAGTCCATTGTCTCTGTGAGGTAGGGTCATATGAGCACATCATACCTTTTGTGGAAGGTTATCCATCTAGAAGATGTGGGAGAGAGGGTGAGAGCACAGGTCCATTCCAAACCTGGTTTCTCCTGCACAGAAGCAACACCCTGTCCTGGTTAGGGTTATTCCTGCCATGACGAAAGCTTAGGGAGGAAAGGGTTTATTCTGTGTACAAGTCCACATCTTTATTCATCATTGGAGGAGGTCAGGGCAGGAACTGCAGCCAGCCAGACACTTGGGGAGGCAGGAGCTGATGTGGAGGGCATGGAGGGGGCTGCTCACTGGCTTGTTCCTCATGGCTTGCTCAGACTGCTTTCTTATAGCACCAGCACCACCAGCCCAAAGATGACAGCACCCAGAATGGGCTGGGCCCTTCCCCATCAATCAGTGATTAAGAAAACGCCTTACAGGCTTGCCTACAGCCCCATCCTGTGCAGACAATTTCTTCACTGAGGTTCCGCTCTTGGAGCATGTTAGCTTGTGTCAAGTTGATATACAACCAGCCAGCACAGCCCTTCCAAGGTTCATTTGCACCTTCATGAGATACTTGCTGATAGCGGGAATTCTGAAAACACTTTGGTGTGAATGAGGTGGTATCTACCTCATTCTTTGCTGCCTAGCTGTGCTGGAGAGGACAAGCCTGATCTCTGCTGCTCTCTTTCTGTCTTCTCTCAGGCAAATCCTAAAGGAGGAAGGAAAAATTGACTGTCAGGAGGACTCAGTGTAGAACTTACCAGCATCTTTTAGGGAGGGACAAGGCACCTCCTTATGAAATCTTGCTGGTGCAAGCTTTGATCTTGCAGGGGTCTGGAAGTAAAATCCACCCTCTCTGGGTTTGTGGAAGAAATTTTTGCTTTGCTTTTTAAATTAGCCTTTCGGTCCAAAACCCAGGTCTAGGCAGGAATGATTAGCACTGTAGTTCAAGATGCCAGCTCTGAATCCTGTGGCCAAGCTTCCGGTGAAATCAAATGCAAGTCTGTTCTTTTCATGGAGACAGAACCAAGGGAAGTGCCTCTACCCCTCAAAAACATTTTCTTTCCCCAATGTCTGCCTGTTCTTTATTTACAGATCGCCCCTACCCTCTCCCCACACCATGTAATTTGGTGTGGGGTTGAGTAACTTACACAAAATAATAACACTATTTTTCTTATATACAGCTGTATCATAGGTTGATTGAAAACACACAGGAGAGAGAGAAGGGGAGGGAACGAGAGAAGGGGTGAGAAAGGAAACGGAGGGGACACAGAGAGGGAGAGGTAAACCACTCATTGTCACAAGCCCAATTCATGGAGCCAGCTCAGTGCATGCTTGCGAACCTCCTCACTTCCATGTGTGATGATGAAGCCTCAGCTCAGGCATGGCTGAGGCTTTCTCTCTACAGGAGGATGCCTGGTAATGAAAGCGCTGAGGGAGAATAAAGACGAAGGTGGTCATCTACAGCAAGCCAAGGAAAGACAAGAAACCGGTCTGCTGAGACTCTGGTGTTGGAATGCCAGCAGCTTCATACGAACTAGAACAGGGTTATGGGGCCAGTCAGGCTGGGTTATGTTGCCATGGCAACCCTTATACACTAACAGCCCTGCCCTATCTACATCTTGGCTCAGAGACCACTTGCTCCAGGGCAGGTGACCCAGGAGCCTCTTCAAATGTGCGCATCCTTGCTCCCTAAAGTCAGCCTTCCCTGCGCCTTGCTTCTTCAGTGATGGTAATCAGAGCAGGAGGCCAGCAGAGAGCCCAGAACCCCAGAGCTCAACCTAGGCACATCCCAGGGTGGCCCACTGTGTGTAGGGAGGTCTGGTAGCCAGAAGCTGCCGGCCTATCACAGAGCTCTGTGTGGTTCTGGCGGGCAGCGTCAGCGTCTGCTCTCTCGGGGTGGGATTGCTGAGCTTAGTGCGCCGGGAGAGAGGCTGGGGCTCTGTTAGGTAAAGCTGAGACCTGGATGTTTGAAGCAGGGAGACAACTCCACAAATCTCTCACCACTCTGGAGGAGCAGAACCACCCTGGGAAAGCGGTTCCCTCAACCAGAAAGGGAAGCTGCTGTGTCCCAGGACCGTGTGGGGATATGTGAAGCTCTATTTCCTTGTGTGAAAACTTGTTAAATTCAATGCCAGAGACCCAAGATCCACTTTGGGTCCTTATCTAGCGCCATTCTCTTAGGGTTGTCCTGGTGTAGAAGAAACACACAGTAATAAAATCGACGTTATGAAGGATTCGCTAATAGACTAGCTCAGGAGACTCTTAAGTCACACAAGCGGAAATTTAGGTGAGGGGACACTGCCTCCAAAATACCCCTGGGGTAAGTAGCCTGCTAACCAGACCTGTTAGAGATAAGGGAAATTTATGATGTTGGCATGGAAATGTTTGTTCACCAGGATTGGCCAGCCAGTAGGCTCATCCCCATATCAAAGAAGCTACCTCAAGGGCACAGCACAGGATCACAACCAACGTTAAGGCTGGTCTGCCATAAAGCCCTAGGCCTCTTCTTGGGAAAAGCATAATTCTGCCAGGTGGGCAAGTTGACCCCAGGTAACAGCTGTTCAAATGTACTTCAATAATTCTGGCATTATCTTTGCTGTGTTACCCTCCCACCTGCCCAAGCGACCAGACCTGCGAACGCCTGCCTCTAAATTGTTCACATAACCTGGGGCTGGGACCTAAAGGAGATTTAAGGAGTTCAGTGTATGTGAAGTGCATAAGCCTAAGATCTATATAAGTTAGTAAGTCCATTTGAGGCTGGCTCTTTCTTGGGCATTATCAATAGCCAGCCCTGTGCCTTTCTGGTAAATAACTTTTTCTTCATTAAGCTCTAGGCATTTCAGAGTGGGTTCTCACTGGGAAGGCGTGTTGTCTACAGCAGCACAAGAAGCAGGCCCCCTGTGAAGAACCGGAGGTGGGGGTGAGGTGGAGGCCGTGGAGTCTCCCGAGTGCTCAAAGTCCAGCGTTCTAGCCCACATGGGGACAGGGTCCCTCAGAGAGATGGGACTCTCGTGGTATGAGAAGAAGCTCCTGGGGCCTCACAGTTTGTCCCCTGAGGTCCAGCCTTCAGGGAAACCTCTGTCCATTCATTCTCATGGAAACACACTAATTCTTAAGCTCCTTCACTTTTGAGAAGTTGAGGAGTCCAGGAAAACAAATTCAGGAAGGCAAGCTAAGGCCACTCAGCGGACATCCAGTTGGAGGTTGAGGCCCAAGAGAAATCGGGAACAAAACGCAAAGACACAGCACAGCCCTCTCTGCCACACCTTTACCTCCTAACCCTGGGCCCCAAAGCCTCCCAATCCAGCTCAAACTCCATCACTCGTGGGGTTGCCTCAGGGCCACTGGATGGCATCTCCCTGAGTGAACACACCAGGCCTGGCTCATTGTCAGAGTGACCACTTATCTGGCTACATGCCGTGGTGGGTCATCACTTATCTTTAACTGTCCAGGCCCTGAAGGCGTAGGTAGGTGCCCGTTGCCATTATTTACCAGATGAAGAGCCTGAGAGGTAGGAAGACACGCCTCAAAACTTCACAGTGGGTGGGAAATGGGATGGACAACTGCTGGGTTGTGTGTTTCTGTAGGCATCCTGTTAGCTTCCCACTCCTATGGGCAGGCATCTTGAAAATGCAGCTTTGTGTGGTTCCTCTGAGGCCTGTGGAAGAGAGCCCTCAATGAAGAAAGTGATGAAGAAAGTGACAGAGGCCTAGAGAGGGGTTTATCACGTGATTTCCAAGAATCCTGACTGATTTCTATTCTGCTGTGGAACTGAATACAACTGAGCGGCGATTCCTGAAGAACAGAGGCTTGTTTGCTTCAGAGTCCGTGAGTTAGGCCAGCACCCGACTGTATACGCCTGAGGACCCTGGTGCCACATCGGAATGAGGCGGCAGGCAGTACACAGCTGGACCAAGCTCCTGTGCTTGAGTCTTTCATGTTATGAAGCCGTTGTCGCACCCTGAGGAATCCACTATATGCTTTCATTTAAGCCCAGTTACCAATCAAGTCTCTTTCCACAAATCCCATCAACACAGGAACTGGGGGCTTAGGTTCCAACGTGGGGCTGGAGGGGGACAAGCAAGTCCAGGTTTGTGTTTGGAAGGGCACGACATCCTTCACAGGGATGATATGCCCAGAAACACATACACTGTGGAGTTCTGGCTGACTATTCTTGCTAACTGAGGTGTAGCAAGCCAGGCTGTGCATTTTGTTCTTAAAAGCCCACCCCGAGAAAGGCTTCGCTAAGGTCCTGAACACCCCGTGTGGTCTCCAGGCTGCTGATAAAGACTGCCTATTGGCTTAAACCCATGGAGTCCTCTGTGGTGGATACCCCACACGGGAGAGGGGCTCCTCCCTGGGGCCAGACCTTCTGAGGGCCAGGCTCCAAAACCCACAATGATCTCCCTCTTCCTCCTCTTTCCTCTCCCTCCCTCTCCCCACCCCTCCCTTTACCTCTCCCACTCTCTCTCCCTTTTCTTCTCCGGCTCCCTTCCTTTCTCCCTCCCTCCACCCCCTCTCTCCCTCCCCTCCCTCCCACTCTCTCGCTCTCTGCTCTCTCGCTCTCTAGCTCTCTCTGTGTGTGTCCCTCTCTCTCCCTCTTTCCCTCCTCCTCTCTCTCTCCTCTCTGTCTCTTCCTGTGACAATCACATGATTGGCAGTCTGTTTTGAAAACACCCCTCCAGACCCGAGCTAGGTAGGAGGAGGGCAGCTCGTGAATGGGTGCCTATGTGCAGCAGCTCTGCCTGGATTCCCCTCAGCCCTCTCTGTAACATTGTTTCACAGGAGCAATTTCAGCCACAGGGTTCCCCTGTAAGCGGGGTTTCTGATGACCCTCCTTAATTCTACCCTTAGATCGGAGGGCTTTCCAATCGGTCCCTTCAGACATTCCCTCAGCTTTGTCTCCTCTGTGGCAGCCTTCTCTGAAATCCTTCTAGTCATCAGGTTATATTGCCCAGACAGGAAAAGTAGGTCAAGGATTAAAACAGAGGAAAGGGTTTCCACAAGTATTGTAGGTATTACTCAAAGCTATTTTGAACTTGAGATTGCGAAACGGGAGAGTGTTCTTGTGGGGACAGCAGCCTTCTCTGATGACTTAGGAACAAACCTTAGCTAATGCCTGACATCTCATCCATTGAACATGCCATCTCACACTGGCACTCTGAAATGATAAGCCTTGCCCTGTGTAAGAACAGCCTTGAAATCTAACCTCTTTATCCGCTCAGGCACCTTGAGCATCCACAGATGAATAAAGACAAGGGATCCTGAGAACCGTAAGTGCACAGAATGAGAGAAATGGGTTTGGCCAGCCAAGGTATCTGAGGACCACATGCCACCCAGGGTGAAAGTGCAGCTGCTGAGCAGATGTGCCCAGGGCTGTCTCAGAAAGGCTGAGCTGCAGGAGGAAGCGTTCTTGCTCACCCCTCCCTGGCTCAGCTCTGCACCGTGCTGAGACGGACTCTTTGCTGCTGGGATGAGTATATTTAGCAGGGCTGGAGAGCGCAGTAGGCGCAAGGTGACTGGGCTGGAGGTAGGTGGGCCAAATTCAAGGCCCCCACAGAAGGAGGTCTTGAGCTAGGAGCTAATAGGAGGAAGATGGTGAGAAGTTTGATGTGCGCACCGGAGACTGGGTATGAGGGTGAGCCATGAGCAGGAATCCCAGGGAGCCAACAAGAAGAGGTGATTCATGAGGCAGGTGGCCATGGGCCCTGGTCTTTCTTCTGGAGAAACCATACTGGACTCTGATCCCAGGCCCTGCTGGTGAGGGGGCATTATTTCCTCTCCTGTATTTTTTTTCTCTTTCACAGGGGGGAAAAGGAGAGGAGGAAACAAGGCTAGCATTTAACTTCTGTGAGCTGGAAAGCAGCTGGTTTGGCTCCCATTCTAAGCCAACTACCAGGTGCTCTCATTGGAAGTGAAGCTGAGGGGGGCTATCATGGTACCTGGCTGATAAGGTGTCCCTCCTCTCCTGAAAACCTCTGTGTAACACAGGTCCCCCAAGGAAAGCACCTAACACGTAGGGGCTGTGACTCTGACCTCATAATTACATAACAGGCTTCAGGCTATGAATATGGCAGACAGTTACATCAAGAATATACAAAGAACTACAAAGAGGAAAACAACAACAAAAACTAACGGCTGAGAAAATAAATGACCCAATTAAAAATGGACTATAGAACCAAGCATTTCTTCAAAGAAGAAACACAAACAGCTAAGAAATATTTTTTAAATGTTCAACATCTTTAGCCACCACTGTGAGATTTCATCTTACCCCAGTCACAAGGGGTAAGATCAAGAAAACAAATTGACAGCAAAGGCTGGCAAGGAGGTGGGGATGGGCGCACATGTTCACTGTTGGTGAAGTGCAGACGGGTGCAGCCACTCTACAAATCAACGTGGAGGTTTGTCAACGAGCTTCAAATAAATCTTCCATATGATACAACTATACCCTCCTGGGCATATGCTGAAAGGACTCTATACCCTACTGCAGAGGTACTTGTTCAGTGTTTGTTGCTGTTCTATTTACAATAGCTAGAAAATGTTGAACATGTATCAACTCCTGGAAGGATAAAGAAACTCTGGTTCATAGATATAAGGCAATTTTATCCAGCTGTAAAAAACTGAAATTATGCAATCTGTAGGTAGAAGGATAGACCTGGAAAAATAATCATTCTGAGTGAAATAACCTGGGTCAGGACAGAAATGAGGCATGTTCTCTTTCAGATGTAGGTGCTGTCTTTGAATCTTTAGGTCTGCGTGTTTAACTTGGAGCACCTATAGAAGCCAGGAAAGTAAAAAGGGGCCATTGAAGGGATTTTATGGAAGGGGACAGTAGAATATAGGCAGTAGGAATGGAGAAAGGGGAATATTAGGGCAGGAAGTTTTAAGTGGGAAGGAAAATAGGTGGAGGACACAGGAGAGGAGTGAGTATAGGAAGGGATAACTGAAACTAAAGATTTTTTTAAATATATATATATATATATATGGAAACTTACTATTTCAGAAGATTCATACACACACATATATATAAAGTTTAAATGTGGAATAATAATAATAATAGGTGTAGGCTGCTTGTCTTTGAGTTGTTAGCCAAGTGGGGGTGGGGTCCCCATAGATTGCCCCAAACAATACAAGATATTGTTCTTTCTCTTGATTACACACCAGAACTTAATGGTAAGGCCCTGCTGTTGAACATAGCAGACACTTGAGTCACATGATATGAAAAAATAAAGCTGACACTGACCTGGAAGCTCCCTCCATATTGGCTAGATTTCACGGTGCCAGAAACTGTTTTACTTCTGGAGAAAAAAAAAAAAAAGCAATCAACAGTTGTACCCAGCTGTGAACCTTGTGAACTGCAGTGTGACTCCTGGCCTGACCAGACAGGCCGATTGGTGCAATCATGGCGTCACTGTTTTGAGGGTCACCAACCACTTCCTACTCAAACTTAATGTGTACTCTACAAGACAGAACTCATGCCTACTACTGTAAAATGGGCTAAGAACTCTTGACTGGGTGTGTCATGGGCCCTCGTGGAGAGTCTACGGATATGATTTTGTTCATGTACATAGTATCACACTGCCTCTAAACACTTATCCTTATATCCATAATTAGTGCAGCCTTCATCAGGGAAGCTGCTTACCACACTAGATGGCCATTAACAGACTCACAACCTGTCAGCACGGAGAGAACAAGAGACGGTAGAGCTCTCAGCCCTAAATGGGAGTCTGTGCCACAGCCTGTCGTCCTGAGGCTCAGGCGTAATCACACAAGACGGGTCAGAAAGACTGTGAAAGCCAGATGTTAAAGGGGACTTCTTCAAAATAGTTTTCCAGTCATGACAGGGCCGTTGCACACAGGAGCTCACATAGGCTGTGGCTATATGTGACCAAAAATTTCAGCACGAATCGGGGAAGGACCCACACAGTTCCACCCATAGCTGCTGGCAGTTGGTGGTCACTGGAGAGGGAAGAGTCAAGATTTCTCAGGGATGCCGCTCCAGATGGGCTGCCCATGATCCAATGGATGTCCGCATGTCCACACAAACACACACGCACATGAGCAGCAGGAAACAGGACAGCTCTGAGAAGCCCCAGCTGGCTGTAACTGCTGAGCACCTCTCCAGCCCCTGCCCTGTATCTGCCGACTTTACTCTGCTGGCGGCTTTCCTGTGTACATCCAGATTTTCCAGGGTCGTAGGCTGGAGAAACTACCCTTTTCTTCTTGTGTGGTCTAGGCACCACTTTTGGAGACAATTAAGCCATGCAGGCAACAGTTTGCTTCCGGATCTTTATTATCTTTTTAAAAATAGTATCTTTATTTTATGCTTTGGAAATTTCACACATGTATACAATGTGTCTTGATCATATCCATCTCCTACTTTTCCCCTCCAAAACCCTCCACAATTCCTCTCTTACATCTTTGCCTCAATATTAAGTCCTGCATTTCTTTTATTTTTATTTTTAACCCTCTGATTCCAGTTAGTATTGTTTGTGGGATGAGTTGGGAAAACAGGTAAATGTGAACAAAAGGCATTGTAGAAAATTCTCAAAAAAAAAAAAAAAAACCAAACTGAATGTATTTTTAAAAGAAAGTTCATGATGTTGGGAAGGAGAAATGGTGAGGGGCTGGAGGGGGCAGGGTTGGATCCGAATATATTGTGTACATGCAACAAAAACAGGAAGAAGGGAGGGAAGCTCAGAGAAGGGATAATGTGGTAAGCATGAAAGATTAACCCTCCGTCCTTCGTCCTTCTGAACAGTTGAAGTGCATGAAGGCTTATGAACTACCGAACCAGAAGGCTCCTCAGCACTGGGCATGGCGGCTCCTGCCTGTGACCCCAGAAAGAGGCAGAGGCCCTACAGCATGGCCTTGAACACCAGCACAGCCCGGGCTACACAGTGAGCCTGGGCCAGCTTGCTGGGCAGAGGGGAGGAAGAGCCTTTGAGCTGGTGGAGCACAACTCCAAGGGGGAACGAAGAAAAAGATGCAGGTAATTATGGGAAATGCTTATATCAATCCACCATTCTCTCTTGAAATATCCTAAATACCTACTTCATCCCCTCTGATGGAGACTTTGAGAAAGGACTTTGCTGCAATGGCTATGAAGTCATTTATACTTTACTCCATTTGGATTGACCCAGCTAAAACGAATGGCCTCGCCATAAAACCCATCAAATAAACTTGTAAGAACATTTATTATTTTTCCCTTCTTAGCATTTGCTTAGTAGGCTTTAGGGAGATGCTTTGGATAGCCAACATTTCTTAAAATTGCTGTCCAGGGGAAGCTGAATTGGTAATTTCTCTCTCTCGGAACAAATGTTCCTATAACAGGCAGTGACCTTTAAAATCGTTTCAGAGACGAATCCTTTCTAAAAGCAGCTGTCACACTCTTCAGGCATTTGCATTGAACTGACTGGCGAGATGAGAAACTTGACTTCAGTGGGGGAGACTAGCAGAGCCCGAGTCCTCTGTGGCGATGAAGTGGCAGATCTATACAGGGGAAGAGGCTGGAGACAGGGATGGAGATGCTCGAGACAGGACTTCAGACTCAGAGCACATGCTGCGGCTGCCCCGGGGGCAAGAGGACACGTGGGTTGATGGTCAGGGTGCTTCCCTGCTTGGTTTGCTTGCTAGAGATTCCTGCATGGCTCCTGCGGCAGCCTTAGATGGAACACCTAGATCTGTGAGCGCTTCAGTCTAACCACACCCACTCTCTGTGGGCTAGCCCAGTGGAATCGGTTCAGTGTTCATGGCAGGTGACTGCTCAACAGCCTTTGGCATGGCAGGCCATGCTCTCGTTGGAGGATTTTTTTCTTGCTCCCGTGGTCCTGACTCACAGCACTTCCGCATTCTGCCCTCTTCTGTCTCCAGCAACACACCACCGTGCAGTATTGACGCACTAGGTCCTTGGAGGTTTAGCTTGCCTCTATTGCTCATCTCCTCTTGCTCCCTGGACTGGCTGTCTTATGTAGAAGTTCCAAGGCTGTGGGGAGATCAGGAAAGGGATCTTACCTTCCTGCTAAGAAAAAAATCTAATATCCAGAACCCAGGAAAGCCACCCTGCCCTTCAGGCTGCAGTAGTTGTGACCAATGGCGTCCCTAGCAGCCCAAGAGAAACTCAGCAGACCAAACACTCTGAAAGTTGCCGTGTCATCCACATCAGAGCCCAGGAAAGCCATGAGCTAGACCTAAACACAGTGGCCCGGTCTTCTATTGTTGCTGTGATAAAATGCTGACCAAATAAACTTGGGAGGAAGTGTTTATTGTGGCTCACCGGTTTACAGTCCATCATTCAGGGAAGCCGGGGCACGAGCTCAAGGCAGGGACCTGGAGACAGGAAGCTACGCAGAGAGCAGAGAGGAACGCTGCTTTTATGGGCTTGTTTACAGGTTCAGCTGTCTTTCTTATATAGACCAGCGGTGGTACTGCCCACAGTCGGCTGGGCGCTCATATCAACTAGTGTGCTGGATATTTTTATGTCAACTTGACACAAGCTTGAGAGGCAGGAACTCAGTTAAGACCACCCCTCCATAACATGGGGTTGTAGACAAGCCTGCAGGGCATTTTCTTAATTAGGGATTGATGGGGGAGGCCTCAGCCATGGTGGGTGGAGCCATCCCTGGGCTGGTGGTCCTGGGTTCTACAAGAAGGCAGGCTGAGCAAGCCATGAGGAGCAAGCCAGTAAGCAGCACTCTTTCATGGCCTTTGCATCAGCTCCTGCCTCAGGTTCCTGCCCTGTTTGAGTTCCTGTACTACTTCCTTCAGTGATGGACTATGATGTGGAAGTATAACCCAAATAAACCCTTTCCTTCCTAGTTTGCTTTTGGTCGTGGTGTTTCATCATAGCAATAGTAACCCAAACTAAGAAATTAGCAAGGAACAACATTTTCCCACCAACATGTCAACATGTTAATCTGATGGAGGCAATTCCTGAATTGAGGTTCCCAGTGTATCCTGGTGACAACTGAGTTGACTGATAATAGGAAAGATGTGTGTCAGAACCAGAGTCCCCTAACATCACAGGTAAGTGTAAAATGTCCTCATACGTTTTTTTGAAGGCCCACCAAAACCAATGAATCTCAACTGAGGTGAGCAGATAAGCAACTGTTACCAGCATGGTGGTCACTCAATATCAGGATTATTAAGGACTTTAGTCACCATTAAAGTGCTCCAATAATCAATTACATAGTCTTTTGAAATGACTAAATAAAAATCTGAAGAATGAAAAAAATTATATTACATATGAAAGCAGGCAGGCCTTGCTACACAAACCTGTACCACAAACCTGTACCCTCAGCTGCTTAGGAGGCTAAGGCAGTGAGATCTCAACCTCAAGTTTCCTGGGGAACTTAATAAGAACTTAGGTCTGAGAATAAAACAAAATTTTAAAAGGTTTGGGAGTACAACTCTTGAGTAAAGTGCTTGCTTGATATGCATGGGTTCAATTCCTAGCCTCCCCCACAACTCTTTCAAATAAAAAGAAATGGACCAAGTGAAAACATGAAATATAGATCTGAAAAATAGAACAGCAGAATATTCAAGAAAACTTACTCTGTGAGCTCAGTAGGACAGTCGCAATGACACACTATCATACTGGAAGTAACATTTATAAGAACTATAAAGAGACAGACTCAGAAGACTAGATAAGTCAATATGGAATTCTAAAACTGCTCCTAGCTTTAGAGTTCCAGCTGGGGAGGAGGGAGGGGGTCGGGCTGAAGGAGCGTGTGAAGATACAATGACTAAATATGTTTAAATTTGGCTAAAGGCACAAACCCTCAAATCAAAGAAGTTGTAAAAGTGCCAAACAGTATAAACCCGAATCACTCCACACCAAATGCATTATAATTTTAACTCCTGAAAATAAAGTAAAAATAAAAATAAAAAGAAAGAAATCTTGATGTCAGTGAAAGAAAAATAACACCATACAGGGAGACAGATGAGAGTGGGCTTCTCATAGATGAAATCGAGGAGTCTGAGGGTGAGTTTTTCACAGATGAAATTAGAGCGGCCAGCAAGAAGTCACACAACACTTCAAGAGCAAGAAGATGCACAGATTCTGTATCCAGCGTAGCTACCCATCAAGAGTGAAAGGAAAAAATTTAAATGTATTTTCTCAAAGGAAAATTGAACCTTTTGCTAACAACCTACATCACTAGGAACTGAAAGATTGGCTAAAGGAAGGTCTTCAGACAGCAGATGAGGAAAGAAGGGATGTCAGAGTATAGGGAAGGAATAAAGAAAGGAGGGAAATGTGAAGATCTATACCCACATGCCCATCTTCTTGCTTAGGACCTCGACAGGCAGAACTTGCTGATGGAGACAACTGACAAGGACCTCACAATGATACTTGAAGGTGAGAAAGGAAGAGGATCCTACGTGGAACACAGGTTTCCAAGTTCCAGTTAAAATCAAAAGGCTGGTCAGGAGGTGGTGGCACTCACCTTTAATCCCAGCACTCAGGCAGACAGATCTCTAAGTTAGAGGCCAGCCTGATCTACAGAGTGAGTTCCAGGACAGCCAAGGCTACACAGAGAGACCCTGTGTCTCAAAAGAAAGAAAGAAAGAAAGAAAGAAAGAAAGAAAGAAAGAAAGAAAGAAAGAAAGAAAGAAAGAAAGAAAGGCAAAACACTGATATTAGTTCTGTAACTGTCACTCCTGTATTTAAAGTAACCACTATAAACCCTGAATAAAAAGGTAAATTCAGAAAGACTCAAACAAAAGTCAAGACAGAACTCTAAACTTGCTCAACTCTAAACATCTAAACAAAAGTCAAAGCAGAACTCTAAACCACCAAGAAGTCCAGATGGCAACAGATGTGAAACAGTAAATAGCAGTAAAAGAAACGGAGACTGAACTATAAAATGACTTACGTGTCTGCACACCGGTAACAACAGGAATTGTAAGTGGTGATGCTGGAACCGGTGAAAGACTAAATTTTAAAAAATAACCCAACAACATGCTAAACACACACACATACACACACTAAAAGAATAAAGGAATGAAAAACCACCCCAACTTCTATGACACAGCTAGGTTAAAAATAAAAAAGTATGCAAAGATGAGCCATGCAGTGCACGTATTCATATAAGCTATCGTATGAAAAGTGCTGCTGGTAAATATCAAGATGGCAGAACTCACCAAGAGAACTAGCAATGCTAAATGTCAATGTACCAAAGAACCACATTCCAAAATATTTGCAGCAAAACTCAAGGGCCAACGACATAAACAGAAAATCGCAGACCTGTGGTGCAGACTTTAATGAGAGAATCAAGGGGAAGGAAACCGGCGTGGCCATAGCTGGGGCTCCAGAACATCCAGCCAACTACAGGTAGAAGCAGACTCTCTCCACGCCCCATGGAATACGCATCAAGACAGGCCACTCATTTTTATGAGCCATAAAATAAATTTGTAAAAGGTTTTAAAGAATTGTAACTGCAGAGTGGAATCTGCAGCCATAACAGAATCAAACAAGGAACCAACAACATAAAAGAACTGAAAAATGACATTCCGAAGCTTATTTTCTGAAGCCAGCAGGAAAAGAAAGTGCAAGAAAACTACAGACCAGCAACACTCAGGGAGCCAGATGCTAACTCCTCAACAAGATTGTCATAAAATCCATCCCATGATATAAAAGAATAATTGCAGAGCAAGCAAGTGGCTTCTCCTCCAGACATGCAAGGCTGGTTCAACATTCAAAACCGTCACTCAGTAAGCTAACATAGAAACCTCACATACTTGCTTGATGCTAAAAAGATTTTGGCAATCTTTTTATTATGGATGGCAACCATCCATAATAAAAATACTGACACATCACGAACAGAGAGAACTAACTCTTTACTTGAGTAAAGACCACTTATAAAAGTGAAAAACAATTCACGTCTTGTTTAATAGGGAAATATTGACTGTTTCAGCTCTAAGGCCAGGACCAATGTCCATTCTTACCACTATTACTCACCACAGCGAATAGTACTGGGAGCCATCCTTACATAAACAGGAAGATGGGAAACAAAGGGAGTATACACTAAAAGTAATGAAATGAAAAGTAAAGAAATGAAGCTACATTTATAACTGGTAGGCTTGTCACCACACAAGTTTACCGCATCTTTGACAAAACTTCTAGAACTTAGAAGGGAATTTAGCAATGGCACGGGTCACAATTAACAGAAATGAATTTTGTTTCTATATATAACCACGAGAATGCGCAAATGTAAGTAAAATCTAAAACCATTCGTGAGCATTCTAAAGAAAACAGAGTACCTTGACACACACCTAACAAAACACACGCAGGGCATCTACGCTGAAAAGTATAAAACGTTGGTGAACGACAATGTATGATATTCTTAGATTTACTTTATGTGTATGAGTGTTTTGCCCACGTGTGTGTATGTGCCCACATGTGTGCCTGGAGCCTGTGGAGATCAGAAGAGGGTGTTTGATCTTTTCTCACTGAAATTAAGGGCAGTCAGAAGCTACCATGTTGGTACCAGGAACCGAACCCGGGTCCTCTAGGAAGTAGCAAGAGAAATGTCCTTAACCATGAAGTCTTCGCTCTAGCCCTAAAAGAAAGTGTCTGAAAGCCCTCTGTAAACGTGGGCTCATGTTCAAGCTGGGCTTACTGGCTGGAAAATGAGGCATAATAAACACACAAGTTCTCCCAACCTAGCAAGTAAATTCAAAAGCAATTGCTGCCAAAATCCCATCATGGCTCTTTATAGGCATAGACAACTTTAGTTTAAAATGTATTCTGTAAAGTGTAGGTCCTAGAATGACAAAGAATAAAGGGGGAGGACTCGCTCTATCTGTTCTAAAGATCTGCAGATGACTGCACGCTTGGGGTGATGTTGCTCTGCCAGAAGGCCAGGCCACAGATCATGAAACAAGAACTCAGGAAAAGACCCACACAAACATGCCCACCCACCTGTCTTTGACAGAGTGTAAAGAGAGAAGTCGATAGAGGGGGAATGGCCTTCTCCACAAACAATGCTGCAGCTGAGCCTCTAAGAGGTCAGAAAAAAAGAAAGAGCTATAAACATAGCCCACACCTCACACTTTACCCCCTGGCTTAAAATGGATCACGGGCTTAGATGTAAAATGCAAAATTATAAAACTTGTTGAACCAAAAAAAAATGTAGAATAAAATACTCAGTGGAAAGACTATGGGGGTTGGTTATCTTTCTGCCTGTAACAACACACCTGAGACACACAACTCACCAGAAGGAAAGGTTCGTCTGGAGTCTTGGTTTCAGAGGGCCAGGGCTGGTTGGTTCTGCTGTTCTGAGGCCTGGCAGGCCTGGCAGGGAGCTCGTGGCAAAGCAAAGCTGTTCATCTCATGGCACCTTGAGAGGGGGAGGAAGGCCTAAACACAGCAGAGGGAAGGAGAGAAATGGGAGAAAAGAAGAGAGAATTAAGCTTCATTGCCAAGTTGCCTGGCTTTGTAAAGACGTCTCCAGAAAACCTGAACGGAGGAAGGAATACCCACCTGAGTGTGAGACACGAGCTCCGGGCTGCTGCACACGGCTGAGTAACACAGAGTGAGTGAGCACCATCGCCAGGCCTCTCCCTCCCCTTCCGGACTGCAGATCTGTGCTTCTGCTCGCCACACCTTCCCTGAACAACAAACCCCACACCTGGAGGCCCTGTGAACTGTCACTGCAATGATGAGACCAGAAAGAGAGAGGCCCACTATCCTTTTGTCTCCCGAGACCGCCAACAGCGACCTCACTTCCTTCTGCTGGGCCACACTTCCAGAAAGTTCCACCGCCTCCCACTGCTGTCACAGACTCAAGACCAGGTCTTTATCACATGAGCCTTTGAAAGATGTTTTAGATACAAACTATAAAGAGCTTTTAGGCTTGATACCAAAAGCACTGTCTATAATAGAAAAAAAATTAACAAGTTATATTTTATCTGAAGTATAAATTTTACTGTGTAAAAGCTGATCGTAAGAGGATTTTTTTAAAACGCAACTGACTAGGAGAAAATATTTTCAGATTACATGTTCAACAAAGGATTAGTATCTAGGACACACACATAAAATCCGACTGTAATAACAAGAACGAAGACGATGAGAAAAAGACAGAGATACACAGATGGTCAATAAGGCAGAGGAAGATGCTCGTCTAAATAGCCATTGGTGACGTCCGAATTAAAACTTCTGACAGAGCCAGAAGCTGGCCAGGGCAAGGGGGAGTGGCTCACGAGGGTGAGGTGGGGCAGCCGCAGGGAGAACTCAGGGTAATCTGCCGGAAAGCCAGATGTGCAGCTACCGTGACTCTGCAGTGACACACTCAGCTTTCAGCCTGGAGAAGCGAACAGTTACGTTTACACAGAAATGAACATATTTAGAGTAGTTTTGTTCGCCGCAGCCCCAAGCAGGATGTCCTTTAAAGTGTTGTGTGTGTGTTTTATTTTTTTTTTAAGCTGTTGTGTGCATTCTGCCTCCAGGGAATGCTCTCTATAGGGAGCATACAACCTAAGCACAAAACTTAGATAAAACCCCACGATACTCTGCGTGAAGGAGAACAGCTATGAAATCTCTAGGGTTACAAAACATCCCCGAAACGACACCACGACAGACATGGAGAACAAATGAGTAGATTTAGGATTACGTCCAAAGCAGGAGGGAGGCGGGGATGGCTGTGAAAGGACAGTAAGAGCACAGAGGACCTGTCAGAGCAATTCAGAGTCCTACTGTGGTGCATGTGAACCCTCGGGAGGGAGGAAAGCGGATGTCTGCCCAAGGAGAGCAGAAGTTGGAGACCGTCCGTGGGCTGTCTCGAGTATTAAATCTGGGTCCCAGACTTAATAATTTGTGGGAGGTACATATTAGTCGGACCTCTGGGCCATGGATGAGTGCCCTGACAGACCAGAGGTGAGCCTGGACCTGTCTTGGGCCAATTTCTGTCACTATAATAGAATAGCAGAGAGAGATCGGGCACTGTTTGCCTTTGGCTACCGGCTAGGAAAGCTGGGGAGGATTTATGGGGATCAGCATTCTCCACAGGACTAACATTTTCCTTAAGGTGAAGACTAGGATGTCTTCCCACTTCTCAGAGCACACCTAGCACCTACCCTTTCCTATCAGTGGGACCCAGCTAAGCCGGAGCATTGCCCAATGCAGCTGCTAGAATAAACCTGAAAGATTACCAGGGTTTTTTGTAAGATTCCTGGAAGAGTTGTGCTCCTTTTCCAAGGATGATTTTCCATGTGACTGCGTTGGAATAGTCTCCCTATTCATGCTACACATTACACACGCGAACACACACACACCTGCAGCGCTACTGCTCTATTACGATGGCACCACACAAGTCTCAACTGAGAGTTCTCATGGCAACCATCAGCGCCACTTCTCATGCGTACTTGTAAATAGCTGGGCGCGACTCAGACTCTGATGCAACTCCTGCCACAAGGCCCTTCTTCCTTGAGTTTCTCTTTCAGCCTATTAGCAAACATGCCGTGGTTACAGTTTGACAAGTGATCAGTGTTATTTGTCTGAAAAGCCCCTCCTGACGCGGGGTCCATCAATGACTCTGGATGAGAAAGAAATACATTCAATTCAACAGCCGGGGAGCATTTTCTATATGCATACAAGGTTTTTATCAGTTTCTAGAGGAACAGCGATGACTAACTCACGGGTCCTGCTCTCAGGCGGATGGCACTGTCACTTAGAGTCTTTGTGCCGGCCTCAGTACGCCCCATCACCAGCATTGAAATGGTGCTTTGGGAGCATGGGGCAGCCTTTCTGGCCAGAACACACCCAGTGGAGACACAGAGGTTTATTGAACGAGCTCTGAGAACAACTGAAGAGAGCCTGCCAGCCACGCCAGCTCTCCCCGTCTAAATCCACTTCACCATTTGCCAGCGGGCACTGTGGGGCCAGCTTCCTCATGTCAAGGATCAGGAAAATATCGTCAGCTACCAAGTGACCTACTTTGCACAAAGCCTGTTGTGTTACTTTTATTTGACCTGGCATAAAATTTTTAAAAAGATAATAAAGCATAAGGTCTCTTACTGGGCTGTCCTCAGTGTCATGGATGTGAGGGGGACATATTTAGATGGACCTTTGGGCTGTGGATGAGTGCCTTGGCAGACCAGAAATAAGTCTGGACCTGTCTTGGACCAGTTTCTGTTGCTACAATAAAATACCAGAGATCAGACACTTTATAAAGCAAAAGGCTTATTTAGTCCACTGTTCTGAAGGAGCAAGAGCTTCCGAATGACACTGGTAATGTGGCTGGAGTAAGGACACCACAGTGATGGGAACCTGACAAGTAATGAGCGGCTGTGTACAATGTCAGACATGTCAGGCTCCCTTCCAATCACGAATAACTGATCAAGTCCCAGACACCCTCTTTAATCTCCTCTGGGGTTGCTTCTCCGTGGCCTATTACCCTGCACTCTGCCCTACCTCCCCGGGGCCCCACAACCTCAACACTACCCCTCTGAAGACTGAGTAACCAACACATGACCCTCTGAGGACAACCATGTCCTAGTAACCTTATACAAGAGACTACAGGAAACCACCACAGGTACCTCGAGGTTATTGCAGATTCCATTTATACCAGGACTAGCCAAGTGCACAAGCGATGTGTGCTGAGCATGCTAACAGCCTCAGCTGATTGCGTCATGCTCTTTGTCTCAGGCAACTAGCCCACTGCCATACACTGGAGAAAAGCCCCTGTATAGGACAATACCATCCCTGTCTCCCAGGAACTCCACCCCACCCCCAGCCTGGAAAAAGACCTACAAGACCTACATCAGCATCCAAGCCCCCTCACGTACACACATGCTCTGGTTACTGCTGCTCACTTGGGAGGTTTCTTGTCTCTTACAGCTCCCCTCCCCCCATTTCCTGTAAGGTTCCTGTGGGGTTCTGGGAGGCAGAGAGAGTGCACCTCATACCCCACAGCATCTTTTTCTCCTGTTTGATTGACCTGAGTCCGCTTTGTGAGGGGCTGTGATGCAGAAAGGGCCTGCAGGGGTCCCGTGGTCCAGACGATGTCTTAGCCAGACTTGTGCCCACTGGCCCTTGGTTTGATCCTGGAGCTTGGCAGAAGGTGGTATGTTTGGCCCTGGCATCCATTACTTGTTCTTTACACAGAGAGCCTGTAGGTAGGAAGTAAATCAGAGCTTAATGTGGTGGGGAACTTTTAGACTTGTCAGTTTGAAATCCTGGGCAGTTCTCTGAACACAGGAACAATGAGATGTTTTGTTCTATTTCTCATAAGGAATAATGAAGTGGATATGGGGTGCTGCTGATACTCTCTGGACTAATGTCACCTTCCAGGAAGCCTGGCTAGCAGCGGGGCATGGGTCTGCGGCCTCTGCACAGTCCAGCCGTCACTCCTGGCTGTGGACGGTATCCATAAGTACAGCAATTGCCATTGTGAGTTAATCAGTTTCATTTTTGCAACCTGAAACGGAGGAAGAGGGGAAAGCCATGTAAATAGCAAGCAGTAAATAGTAAATAGCAAGGGAGTGGTAGTTAACCAAACAGACCTATAAGAAACCTGCCCAGGCTGTGCAGGTCCAAGAGGAAGGAGTGAACCAGGGGCCAGAACTGTCCAGAGTGGGGGCTGGGGGCTGTGCACAGGGTGGGGCAGCTCTGTTCCTCCCGGAAAGTTACAGTATGCTTATGTCCTTAGGGTCAGACGAGTGACAACCAAGACAGTTGTGATATTTGCAGTCTGCTTTCTGAGCCAGTATCCGGCCTGTCTCCCCCTCTGCCTGCATCTTCACCGATAGTTTGCTTACTCCTATTTTGAGGGCCCCCCCTTGCTCCCCAGAGCACAGGTTCTTCATATCTGGCTCCTCTTCCAGGAACTCTGGCAGCACTGCCCTGGCTCCGGAAAGCCTGGCCCTTGCTGCATCAGACCAACGCCCTTTGCCCACAGGTTGGCAGGGGTGACCCAGTGACCTACTTTTCAGTGCTGCCTGGCATAACTCAGCATCTTTGCAAGGGGGTGCCCCTCCTCCTCCTCAGATCTGTGATCTTTAGATTATGTGACAGGAAACATGAGGGTGAGGGCCCCACACATGAGAACATAAGACACAAGGGTTTTAACAGCCATCAGACTGACTCTGTCTAGCTGCACTGATATCATTCACTATGAGAGCAATGATGAAGTTGTTTTTCTTTCTTTCTCCCAGCTTACAGCTGTTCCTTTCTTCACACACGCCCATGAAGTTCACCTGCCCTCATCTTGTTTTTTTATTTAAAGAAAAACAAACTGGTTCATTGACCCGGAGACTTCCAACTTGGCAGAGACTGAAAGTGTGTGTGTGTGTGTGTGTGTGTGTTATTTGTTTTTCATTCACAGAGCTGGGATATCTGGATTGAATGGATCATTCAAAATGAATGAAATTTCCAGAGTGTCTTCAATCATCTGCACAAAACAGAGCCTGAAATTGCCCAGGAGGAAAAAATGCCGGCTGACAGAAACAACAATGCAGACAAAAGCAGGTCTATGTGGCAGGCCTGCTGCAAAGTCACACAGAGCGTGCTCTTTATCCCGTCACAGAGGGCTGCGGCTGCGGAATTGCTTTCTCCCGCTGGATGAATGGGTTTGAAGGAAGGAGACCACACACCAGGAACCCAGGTGACAGCGAGCTGACAGACTGTGCTGAGGGACTAGAACACACACAGTCAGGGAGGAGGGAGGGGAGGACGGCTCCTATTGAGAGAAGGCAGACAGAGAGCTAGGCAAGGCTCTGGAGTGCTCTCCCACACTAGTTCTCTGTTGTGACAGCATGCTCAGACAGAAGCAACTGAGAGGAGAAACAGGTCATTTTGGCATTCAGTTCCAGAGGGAGAGATAAGGCCTCCAT
>CM053756.1:4249889-4257389 GCA_028658305.1 Pachyuromys duprasi
CATTAACTTTCCCAGTCGCCACCAAAAGCCTTAGATATCAAAATGCTTGGTGCTTCAGTTGCGGTAACTCCCTCACTTGAGAAGAAACTGTGAGCAAGCCACCAAAAGCCTCAGGGCTCAAAATGGCCGCTGTGTTAATCTGAGAAAGACAGTGTGTTCCGCCAGAGACACAAACAAGCCATTTCTGCTGGTACTGCGAGAATGTTTAAGTTTTACAGCAAGAACGTTTAAGTTTCCTGGAGTTTGTAGATGGTGTGAAAGAAGGGGTCATTTGACTAGTGAATGCATGTCCAAGAGAAACATATGAGGTAACTTCTTGCTGTTAGGAAACAGCTTTGGAGTCCTAGCTGGAGGCTCAACAGCAAAAGGTACACGTCATTCCAGACAACAGCGGTTGATGGTTATCAGGTTATAAAGGAAACTATTAATCTAAAAAGGGTTTGATTCCTTAATTATCTCTTTTAAAGAAAACAACAAGTCTCACTCATAGTTTTTAAAGCCATTTTTTTTAACAGAAAGGGGGAAATGTTGTGGACACATATGTGTTTTTATTTTGATCCCGAGTATGGGATATGGGACTAATTCAGATTGTCCAGATCAGTTAACTATTTGCCTGGTACAGGCTCTGAGAGGGGCTCTTTGCCAGCTGCAGATAATTTAAATCTGAAGACCCTGGAGAAAGAATAAATGCCAGAGCCCAGAGAAGTGTTGAGAGGGCTCCAAGAAAGAAGGCTGCTGGTGCTCCCCCCTGGTGCTCCTGGTTGCTGTTGATGCAGCATGGTGAAAAAAGTTAGAGATATGGTGAAATGAGGATTGGACTCGCCACAAGGAACCCAACAACCCTAACCAGCAGGAAGTAGCTAAAGAGAACTCTGCCCCCTCTCCCCACTAACCTTTCTTTCCTACCCAGTGTTGGGGTGTTGGAAGGGATTGGAGTAGAGTAGGGAGAATGAGACATTAAAAACAGATAAAACAGTTAAAAGAAAAGTACACCAACAGCCTACATGTTTGATCAAGGACCATGTGTGCAGACAGCAGGCCAGCACTGGGGCCCTTGGTCCAGAGACCTTCATTCTTCCATTTATAGGAAATACAACCTTGCCTTAACTCCTTCTCTTCCTCTTACACAGTAGAACTCTGAACAAGTAGAGAGGGATGAGGTAGGCAAAGTGCTTAGCATAGTGTCTTTCTACAGCATATGCTCAATGAGTAGGATGTGAGTTCTTTCGTCTTCATCCATGCCCCTCTACTCTTCACTGTTATGGCATGTACCTGAGAGAAAGTGTGTGTGTGTGTGTGTGTGTGTGTGTGTGTGTGTGTGTGTAATATTTTGGTTTAAGGTTCAGTGATTTTGGTCCATGGTCAATCACTTTTGCTTCTTGGAGACTATAGCAAGACAGAAAATCATGTTGGAGAATAGGAGTGGACAAAAGCTACCCAGCTCACAGTATCTAGGAGGCAAAGTGGAAAACAAAGAGGCTAAGATCCCAAATGTTGCCTTGAAAGGTAAATCCCCAATGGCCTACAGACCACCCACCCCGTTAGGCCCTACACACTAAGGGTTGTGCTAGTTAGAATGAAAATGACCCCCATAGGCTGATAAGGATTGGCATTATTAGAAAGGCTTAGGATATGTGGCCTTGTTGGAGTAGGTCTGTCCTTATTGGAGGAAGGGTGTCTCAGGGGTGGGGCTTTGAGGTTTCAGAAATTTAAACCAGGCACAGTGGCTCTCTCCTTCTACTGCCTTTTGATCCAGATGTAGAACCCTTGGCTCCTTCTTCATCACGATGCCTACCTGTATTCTGCCGTGATAGTAATGGACTAAACCTCTCAACCTGTGAGCTGAGCCCAGCTGAATGCTTTCCTTTATAAGAGCTGCTGTGGTCATGGTGTCTCTTTATAGCAATAGAAACCCTAACTGAGACAGGTTCTGCTACCTCCTAATAATTCCAAGGACCAAACCTTCAGCACATAGGCCTTTGGAGAACAATCTAGATCAAACCATATCACAGGATACAGGACACTGAGACAGCTTTGTAGAGTGTCATCTGAGACTCCCCAAGTCCTGTTTTCCCTTCCTCTGCCACTGTTTGTATTCCAAGCTAGCATAGGCCTCCTTATCAGTCTCAGTACCAAGATACTCACCATCATTTGAGCACCTGAGATGTGCTCTGCCCAACTCTGGACCACATGCCTCACTTGGGCTATTTCTTTTCATTCCTACCAGAACTCCAGGATGGGGGTATGTCTGAAAAGCAGGCACTGTCTATCCCCATCTCTACATAAGACCCAGAGGTTTCTGCGAGACAGAGTGTGCCCTAGCTCAGAGCAGCAATTTAACCTGCTCCAAGAACAGGGAGAAAACTTCTCTTTGGCAGGGTAGACCAGTTATCATGGCATCCAGGGCTTTGAGGACTGAAAGAATACAATCAGCCTCATCACTGGGTTGTATGGCTCCATCTTGATGTGTGCAGAGCAGGCGTTTAGCTCAGGTCTCTCCTCCCTTCCTTAGGAAGAGACTGTTGCCACAGTAGATGCCCTCATCGAAGCCAAACCACCTCCCCAAACCCCGTTTCTACACAGCACCAATATATGAATTTGAGGACTCAGTTTCTAGGCATGGCATTTGGGGACACATTCCTGGAGCATGAAACACAGACAGGGGCAGGGCAGGGCATGAGACCCTAAGGGGAATGGGTGGTACAGGTAAGGATTAGAACACAGTACCGGTTACGAAGGTGGCAGCAAGCAGGAACTTGGTGTGGAAAGACAGCAGTCTGGTTACTCGTTACTAGGGCTGAGCCATAAGGACAGATTAAGATGAGTGGGGCCCACAGTCCCCATCTCCATAACTTCCTCAAGGCTCTGGGGTAGGTACACATGCAGGGAACATGCAGCAAAGCACTGGCTTAGACATCGCTGCTCACAGTAGGATGTTTGGAGGGAGCCCAGCAAAGAATGCTCTTCTGTGCTGAGTGTACATCTCAGAAGCCTTTAGAAGGATGGATGTCTTTTGCTCACACTTCCATTAAGAATTCCTTCCTCCAAAAGTAGGTCAAAAGCTCCAGAGAAACTTATGAACTCTGCCTTTGATTTCATTTTTACATTTTAAAGTTCAAAGAATATGACTAAGTTTGTGTGGGGGGGGGGAGCATCGATTTAAAAATAAATCTATAATACGTTTGGCGCAATGGAAGCTGAAAGCTGATAGAGTTTGGGAAAACCGTGGCTGTAGCCCAGTAAACATCCATTGTCAGGCCCCACACCTCGCTCAGGGATGGTTCTCTGGCTGGGGTAGGACCAGATGAGCCACCTGACCTTATGTGCTGCCACTTTGCACCTGGGCCCAATTATGACACATTCCTATGCCTGAATCTGCCTTTCTACATTGGTCGCAGGACAGTTTACTTTCCCATTGAACACTGGAAGCTTCCTGTATGCTCCGCAAGCTCCCTCACTGGAGGGAGAAGGAACTCCAGCAAGGGGTAAGGTGTCATACCCATGTGACGTGACGTGAGAGAGTTTTAAGAACCAGGGCCATGTGGCATCTTGCTTTATATCTTTGGAGGTTCCAGACCTTGTCCACAGCCATCCTGAGGAATGGCTGCTGGAAGAATGGACAACGTCAGACCTAGGGTAACAGCATATACCTGGGAAGCTTCGGGGCCCGAGTTGAGAGATGAGTGTACCTGTTTCTTGGCTGCCTCAGGATGTCGCTTGTCTTATCCACCAATTGCCTTTGGGCATCAGCACCTCTCGCACTGACACACCGTCTCTCTCTCATTTTCAACCCATCTGCTGTAGGTGAACTCACATGCCTTCAGTGGGCATGTGGCCAACCTGGAAAAACAGAATCAACTAAATGACCTATCTTGCTTTGTATGCTCGAGACAAGGGACTCCGATGCTAGAAAATGGTTTTACTGGAATCATCCCAGATGGTGAGATCCAAAATGAACTGCCTCAGTGGCCCTGGCCTCTCCTTGAGAAGGATGGCAGATAACTACAGCACAGCTTATCTGGGCCCCGGACACTGGAAAGCATTTAGACAGAGGACTAACTGGGAACAAATTAGAACTTGTCTTTTGTTGGTACAGCTTCCACAGGAACCAGCATCCTTTTGCTCTGACTCCCGGACTGAGTTCGGCTGCAGGAAGATATGTTTCAAAGTTTACAGGGAATCAGGGTGGAAGTCATAACACATCCTGATATCCCAAGGTACAAATGCCCACATTAATATAAACCAGAGAGAGAGCACAAACACAGCTTGGCCAGCTTGCTGGCTTTGGAATAAGACTTTCCCACAATGTATCTCTACCTATAAAATCCCTTAATTTGTGATCAAGTTCAAACTTCTGGTTGGGGAAGTGTTGAGAGTTGTGGTGTGAATGAGAACCCTCCCCGATAGGCTCATTTATTTGCATGCTTACTGCCAAGGTGAGCTGTGTGGAAGGATTGGGAGATGTGGCCATGTCGGAGGGAGTGTATGTCTCTGGGGTGGGCTTTGAGGCTTTGAGGTTTCAAAAGCTCCCTCCTCTCCTCCCCCTCCCTCCTTTCACCCTTCTCTTCTTCTCTTTGCCTGCAGGTCATGATGTAGCTCTCAGGTCCTTCTCCTGCACCACGCCTCCCACGCCTCCCACCATGATGAAAATGGACTAACCTTCTGAAACTCTAAGCCAGCCCTCAATTAAATGCTCTCTTTTATAAGCGTTGCCTTGGTCACAGTGTCTCCTCACTGCAACAGAACAGTGACTGATACTGTAGTCAAGTTCAGCATTCTCTCAAGGTCTCTGGTTTGGAAAATCCTGGTAAGTGTCCTCAGCATGCTGCTACCATCTGCATTTGTCTGTGATGACCCAAGTGGCACCCAATTCTCAAATTCTCACTCTCGTGAGCTCTCTGCTTCTGTCCCGTGCTGCTCGTATGCATCAGCCCACCTGAGGGTCATGTGTGCTCCTCAAGAGACTACTTAAGAAGAGCCACCTAACGTGGGACTGAAGTGTTCTGCAGGCCTTGTGCTGAGCCCTAGAGATGGCAAAACAGTGGTGTTCTCAGAGTGTCTTCCTCATAGCACTCTGCCTGGACCTCTGCCTGGGGATCGCGGATTCCTCCACGGAGAGGAATCCCTCCTAAGGGGTGGGGGAGTGGGGCAAACATCGGAGGACAAAATGAAAACCATCCTCACTCTTCAAAAATGTTTCCAAAGTTAATCTGGAGACTGAGGGTCTCTATCCTCATAGACAGCTGGACCTTTTTATTTGCCAAGCTTGGAGATGATTCGGTGAGGTTTGCCCCAAGAATTCACCGTTTTTCTTTTATTGCACCAAGAGTTATTATTTCACTGCCAATCTGCATTTGAGATGGAGAGCGGGTGTGCACATATCATCACCTTAATTAGTGATGGAGCCAAATACAGGAAGTGAGTGTCAGCCCTACCAGGAGCGTGCCTAGCCCTGCACGCACACTCTGCCTAGCATGGCGGGGGCAGGGCCCTCCTCTTCCCCTTCCCAGGAGGAAGCTGGGGCCGTGCATGCTTAAGGGTGTAAGTTCAGAGCACAGAAGTTTCCGTCCTCTTTACTTTCACACAAAACTCCTCTTCCCAAAGGGACTTCTCTCTTGTTCATGAAGTTTTTTAACTTAGTCAGAGGATTCTGGATTCAGTCAGTTCCTGGCCCCGTGTACCTGTCCTACTCGGGGTTTTATTGCTGAGAAGAGACCAAAGCAACTCTTATTTATAAAAACAAAAACAAACAAAACACATTTAATCGGGGCTGGCTTACAGTTTCAGAGGTCTAACCCATTAGCTTCGTGGCAGGAAGTACGGCAGAGTGCAGGCAGACGTGGTGGAGAAGGAGCTGAGTTCTACACACTGATACAGGCAGCAGAAGGCGGAGCTTGAGCGAGGAGCCCTCAAAGCCCGCCCCCAGAGTGACACCCCTCTTCCAACAAGGCCATGTCCACTTAGACAAGGCCACACCTTCTAAGAGTGCCACTCCCGATGGACAGGCATTCAAACACCTGAGTCCGTGGGGACCGTTCCTATCACCGCCACAGTGCCCTTCACCTTAGCAGATCTTGCGCTCCATACACATCTTGCTTTATGAAAGCAGCTTCCACCCTCTGGTCCGTGATTGTATCTACTTCATCTGACTCCTCACTGACCCATGGCTTATCAAGAGCTGTCGTTTGGATAAGGGTGACCATCTGACAGACAGGAGATGGGGTTGGAGAAAGGCTTAGGGGAGCACTCTTCTAGTGGGATCACTTTTGTGGAAAAGCCCCTGGAGGGCCTCACAGTGCCCCCTGGTTTTCATGCTTGCAGACATAGATAGTTGCTCCGCCATGAGCATCCAGCAGAGTCTCCTGGCTTCCTCTAACTGCTCAGAGCACCCCAGGGTCCCCCGCCCGGCCAGGCCCTTTCCAGGGAAAGGCTCCTCGGAAGAAAAAACGGTGGGGGTGTCTCTGAACACACCAGTGCACTAACCATCCAGTGACAAGCCATCAAGGCCCAGAATTCAAATTTATTTCAAAGGAGAGGGGAAACTGAGACTAACTCTATGAGCAGTGGCAGGGAAGCCTGTGGTATGTTGAGGGATATTTAGGTCAGAGCACTTATTCCGTGTCCTGTGACCAGACAAGCCTGCAGGACACCCCCACAAGACCCTGTCACAGTGTCCAGGGCCAGGCTGGTATCTAGCAGGTGGACCGGCCTTGGTGGGTGCTCACCCACTTCCATCCTGCCGGTGACTGCTCAACAACCGCTATGTGCAGGTTCTAAGAGCTTCTACATCCTCTCTGTGTGGCCAGGGACAGCAAAGCTCACAGGCAGCAACGGGCCCTGTGACACGCCCCTGCTCTGGAGTGGAGGCGGGGCTAGGCCCACAGTAAACGCCCCTGCTCTGGGATGGGGGCGGAGCTAGGCACACAGTAAAAGCCCCTGCTCTGGAGTGGAGACGGCTAGGGTCTGAGAGTGCCAGAGAGTGATGTAATGGAGTTTGTGTTTTGGAAGAGTCACTCTGTGGCCTGCAGCGGGTGGGTTGCAAAGGGAACGAAGCGGAAGCAGGATGGCAATTAGAGACTCGGCAATAAACCACGGGAACATCGCGATCTGAGTGCACTTGGAGGCGTGATGATGGACCGGGCAGCAAGCCGCATAAGCAAGGTTGAAATTCAAGATCGCTGAACCTGGAGTTGGGAGTAGACTCCCTAGATCATGGGAAGAAGGAGAAGGATAGAGAAGGGAAGCAGCAGCGGTAGGGAGGGGAACGTAGGCTCTCTGGTGTGTTATTTTAGGGTTTCAGAGGACACTTGTGAGAGTGATGGGCATAACAACATGGGGCGCCCAAAGAGAGGGCTCGTACCCACTTCAGACGTCATTCAAGGCACCAGAACGAACACGCTGAGTTGTGCTCATCTGTTGCTTTTTACTGTGTGTTCAACACGGATCTGTTAGAGAATGCCTTCCTAGGCCTCTCAACAAAGAGACTGTAATTATGCGAAC
>CM053756.1:4262389-4283214 GCA_028658305.1 Pachyuromys duprasi
AAGTAAACAAGTTGTACTGGCTTACCTTGGTTGGATCTGAGATCAACGGAGGCCTGGACTGGCCAGGGTTGGGGGACATTTCTTTCCAGAGGGATCCCCTGAAGGAGGAAGACTCACCCACAGAGCGGGCAGCACCTTCTGACAGTGATTCAGACACCACCCGTCTGAGATCACAGCTGCTGCCCTCTCTCATCTTTGCTCCGCGTTGTGAGAGCATTCACTGCTGCCGCTGCCACCATTCTTCACGGCAACCTAGCCCATGGCCTTCCAGCGTGGAGTGAAAACCAGAGGCTCCCCAGGAGTCATCCAGGCTGACATTGCCAGACTGGGACTGCTTGAAGCATCTGGAATTCATGAACTAAGTAGCTACCAGATTCTCAGGGTCTCTAATATTGCAATATGCCAAAGTGCCAGCACCCTTAATATGTAAATAATAGCTATACTTCAGTAAAAGTAAAGGAACATCTAAGCAAAATAGGTTTGAAAATAAATAGTTCTTAAAAAGATATCCAAATTAGGGTTGGGTGTGACTAAATGTTAGAGCTTTTATCTATACAAACAAGACCCTGAGTTTTAGCACCTCAACAAAAAATGAGACACAAATTACCAATTTGTGACAATTAAAATAAAATTGTTTGGTACGTGGGCAAGAAATTAAAGATCTGTCATGTTTAAGGATGATTAAAGTATTTGTGGAAATTTTAAAGTGTTATGTTTTCAGAGAACACATTAGTATTAGATATAAAAATAGTACATGCATTTCTCTTTTACCCTGTAAACTGCTTTTACGAATAAATTCTAAGAGAACAGTTATTGAACAAGGAGACAGCCTGCAGAATGGGAGAAAATCTAGCTAGCTGAACATAACAGGATTAGTATCTAAACTATATAAAGAGCTCAAAAATCTAAACAGTCAAATAACTCAGTTAATAAATAGATTAACAAAATGAGTAAACCTTTCCTAAAAGATGAAATACAAATGATCAATAATGGTATTATTTTAAACTGGAGGCTCACTAATCATCAGGAAAATGTGAAACAGAATTACATTGAGATGCTAGCTCACCCATCAGAATGGCAGTCTTTAAAAATCAAGTGACCACAAATGCTGGTGTGAATGAAAAGGCCCCATAGGCCCATGGGAGCAACACTACTATGAGGTGTGGCCTTGTTAGAGTGGAAGAAGTGTGTCCCATGAGGGTGGGCTTTGAGGTTTCAGAAGCCAGGCCTAGGGTCTCTCTCTCTTCCTGCTGCCCACAGATCCAGATAAAGAACTCTCAGCTACCTCTCTAGCTCCGTGTCTGCCTGCAGGCTGCCATATTTCCGGTGGGCTCACTTACAGACTCCACACACGGCCTGCACACTCATGTTCATCTCTGCCTTCCCCATTCACTGTCTTTCCGTGGATCTTGGCTCAAATCCCACCCTGGGCATTCTTGCTGTCTCTGAAAGCACTCACCCAGTCTCCACACGGCTACTTGTGTTGTGCCCAGGTCTCAGGGACCCCAAATGACGACCAAGGAGCCACTTCTGATGCAAACACATGAGTGCTGAGCTCGGGCAGGGGCTCACAATCGTCAGCAGCACAGTGGATCAGGACTGAGAGCACTGAGCTCCAAATCAGCAGGGTTTTATTGGGGTTACAGCAAGGTTTGGGGAACTCCAGGTTGGCTCTATGATTGGTTTGTCTGGAGAGCCAAAACATAATTGTTTTAGTCAACCTATTGTAAAGAACACCTGGGTAAACTCCAGGTATTCACTGATTAGCTGTTGCCAGGGGTTGTGGTTAAATATTACCAGAGGTGAGTGGTCGAAGCAAATTTTGTGGGTTTTTCTCCTTTTTTGAAACTGGAGTTCATACCCATGCCATTTACCCTTAAGACAGAGTTTCTTTTCAGAAATGGGGTTACACAGCCCTCGTGCGTGCAGATTTCCACTGCTGAACCCCCCTGCTTTCTTGGACCCTAACCAAAAAGGCATTATTTCTTCTACATCTTTCCCAGAAGCTACCAAGATTTACCGCTTGCTTGCCTTGTTGTTTTTCTTTCAAACTCTAATGAAATGGTTTTTAAGCTTAAAAGGGAGAGAGACAGACAGACAGACAGACTAGGCTGGTTTCCTCAACGGCTAGATTTAGGCTATCTACTTTCTTTGCATACTTTTTAAAATCTAGACAGCAATAATGCATTGTCTTAAAATTTGAAAAATGTGAATTAGTTTCATTCCAAGGAAATCATAAGCTGTACCTTGTCCAGTTCAATTAGAATGCCTGGCCGCCGAGGAACAACGCAGGAACTGTGAACCCCAGAGAGCTTGCACTCTGGGGCCCAGGTGAACAGCACAGTTTCTACCACCCTTTGTGAGGAGCACGGCACTTACCAGCGCCTCCAGGCAGGCCCAGGGCACCAGCTACTAGGGCAGCCCTGCTGGCTCACTCCATAGGTAATGTTGATTCAGAAACCACACAGCCATCAGCAAGCGGCCTTGCTGGGCTTCCCGTGTCACGGGTTTTCCTGCCTAGAATAGATCCTTCCCCAGGCTCCCATTTGCAGCAAATGTAATTACATCTTAATGGCATCCATCTCAGCCGGTCACTTTCTCCACTGCTCCTATTTTTAACCAGCACAATGGGGGAACGTTTGTCCTCTCATTCACTGATGAGTTTTTAGGCCACGGCTTGGCTTTTAGGATGACAGTGCCTTAATCTTGTTGTAGATTAAGATGAAGTCACAGCCTGTAATTAAAACTATGGAGCACAGGCGACCTCATTCGGCTAACAAGGGTGGCTCAGCACTGAGGCCAGGAAACGGGCTCAGCAGCTGGGCTCTGTGCTGAGAAGTCTCCTGTCAGGCTGCACAGCCGTGACAGAAAGTCCACCTGGGCTGTTCCCTCCTGACAAGCCTCGGGTAGCAGGCCTGCCAGCTGGGCAGTGACATGGGGCTAATGGGGTAGCCAAGTTCTCCATCACCCCAAGTGCCATGGGGAAGTGGGTACGTTCTTGCCTCTTGGACCTTGACTCTCTTGAGAGTTTTAAGCTCTAGAATGTCACAGAGGCCACATAACTTTCACTTGGGAGACTCCCTCTTATGTAGCCCATAATATGCAAAGCTATCCAATAGCTCCCGTGCAGCCAGCCTTGTAATGACCTCAGCCTGGCTCAAGCATTGGAAGGATGATTCAGGCCTGGCCCCTTGAATCCCCACATGTCATACACACACACAGACACAGACACACACACAGACACAGACACACACAGACAGACACACACAGACAGACACACACACACAGACACACACAGACAGACACACACACAGACACAGACACACACACAGACACGCACACACACAGACACGCACACACACAGACACGCACACACAGAGACACACACAAACACAGACACACACACACAGACACGCACACACACAGACACGCACACACAGGCTCATACACTGCAGAGCATGGACAGGCCATAACCACAGGCTCTTGGTCCATGATGTCTGTGGATGCGATGGCAGTGATGCCGCTTGTAGAGCCAGATGCATGGTGGGTTGTTGGGCAGCAGGAGTAACCCGGTCTCCAGGCTACAGATGAATTTACTATGGCTTTTCTCAGCTGGAGACCCTGTTCTATGCGAGATACAACATTAGCTTGTAGTGTAATTCTAACACTTCTTTTTCTCACAGCCCTGGAAAGCCACATGAAGGAGTCTGGATTTCACCGCAGAGTAAACCAAAGCTGAAGTGAGGCGTGCCATGGAGGTGGCAGCAGGTGGCAGAGCAGAGCAGTAGACAGCTTTTAAATCGAAGGCAAGGAGCCCCAGAGGGCAGGTCATAAGCCACCGGACAGCGAACTTGCTACTTTTCAGCCCAAAGCTATTCAGAGCCTCGGGATCAACTCAGCATGCTTTGTTCTTTGTCTTGCCTTAGTGGGCTGTGGTCTGAGGCACTGGGGAAATCCACCTCTTTTATATACCTTAACTTAAGTCTCCCACGTGCCTGCCTACCATCTCCCTAAGAGAGACTGACTTCATTAGGCATCTTTCAGGCTACCTCAAGAAGACTTCCGAATGCTGACCTGGTTTCCTGCAGGCCCAGGGCAAGCAGGCCCCAATTTACATCGTGCACCCAGCGATGCAGCATTCAGCCTTGAGACCCCTTGGCAGTGATTTTATTTGGGTACACATTTGAGCTCACCTGCCCCCGTGTCCCACATTCTCGAGTGCTTACTCAGCAGGCCTGCTGTCTCCAAAAGAGGACACTGCAAAAGAGTGGCCATCAAGGACCTCCCTGGTGGCCAAGGGTTTCTGAGGAGCTGAATTTCTCTGCTTCCTCAAGCGTTTATTGGCACACCCACTGGCACGTTCCTGTCGATAAAGGATAGAGCTTGTAGCCGTTAGTACAACCCCCTTTTCCCTAACTCTCTTCGGCTGCCTCAAGTTTTTCCTAGGGTAGGTCCAACCCTGACAGGGGAGCCAGCCGTGAGGCCAAGTTGACATCTCCACGCTAGGGATCAGAGATTAATGAAACCTTCCCTGTGTCCGATCCTTTCCAAATGAAGGAATGTGAATAGGATGGCCTCTCTATCGAATTCCTGTGTAGTCAGCTCTCCATCTTCGATGCTTCCTGCCATCACTCTCTCTTTCTCTCTCTTTTCTGTCATGTCCCTGTGGGTCTAGGGTTATGTTAGCAGCTGGTCATGCCAGCACAGGCAGAGTAAGTTCTTGGGGGAAGTGTATCTCACTGGAATAGCTATTGTCTTAGTTTTAGGGTTTCTATTGCTGTGATGAAACACCATGACCAAAAGCAAGGTAGGGAGGAAAGGGTTTATTCAGCTTACACTTCCACATCACTGTTCATCATCAAAGGAAGTCAGGACAGGTACTCAAACAAGGCAGGAACCTGGAGGCAGGAGCTGATGCAGAGGTCATGAGGGGTGCTGCTTACTGGCTTGCTCCCCATGGCTTTCTCAGCCTGCTTTCTTACAGCACCCAGGAGCACCTGACCTGCCCAGGAGTGGCTCCACCCACAGTGAGCTGGGCCCTCCCCCATCAGACACCAGTTAAGAAAATGCCCCACAGCTAGATCTTATGAGGGCATTTTCTCAGTTGAGGTTCCCTCCTTTCAGATAATTCCAGCTTGTGTCAAGTCAACATAACCAGCCAGCACAGCCATAGCACTTGCACAGTGCTGGAAGGACATCCTTACGTGACTCAGAGCTCATTTCAAAGGGATTCTCTCCCAACTCAGGTTGGGAAAAATGGAACAGGAAACCCCGAGGGCCACTCCATTCATGCCTGCCCATTTTCCTCTCAAGCTCGTTCTGATGCAAGGAGAAACGGAATAGGCACCTTGGACCCAGTGGCCTCCATCCCACTGAGTGTGGGCACACGTGTGCCCCTACTGAGTATCCATCTCTTAAAATCCTCCGGAGAGAAATGGAAGGCACAGGTGGCCCAATATGAGGCCCACGGCCTCATTCCTGGCTGAGTCACACTGGTGAAAGGCCCGATGAAACCCAAGATCATGACAACACAGTGGTTTCAGTGAAGAGTCAGTGAGGGAAAACAGTAAAATAGTAACTTATCTCTTAAAGAATTGTCTTGGAAATGATGAAGTCACATGTGACAATTCAGAGGCTTGGTGCTTTTATGTGGGAAGGCTTCTGCTAGCTCACATAGTAGAGAGGAAAAACTGACCCAGACAGATGAGCATTTCTTGACATACCAAAAAATATACATATATATGGAGGAACACAGGAATAAATACAGCATACAAGAAACACTGTACAATGGCAGCCACATAAAACATGAGGAAAATGACATGAAGTTCCCCAAATGAGATTCTTAGGTTTTACTGGTATATTTATAAGTCTCCAGGCCATATGAGGCCTAACTGAGAATCACAGGAAGGAGACCAAGAAGCCAATCCCACATTGAAAATCTTCACTGAACGCAATTCTCAAAATCGAATCAAATAGGATGGCGATGCTGACCACAGCAGCAAGACCAAAGACACCAGTGAGGCCTGTACACCTGGCGCAGGGGCACAGACTGGCTCCTCCGCAGAGGTGGAAACGGGTCAAGACGCTCCTGCTCCTTCGCGCTCCTCCATCAACCCCAGGTAAGGAAATGCCCTACAGCTAGATCTGCTCCTCCATCAACCCCAGGTAAGGAAATGCCCCACAGCTAGATCTTACGAAGGCATTTTCTCAGCTGAGGTTTCCTCCTTTCAGATAGTTCCAGCTGTGTCAGGTTAACGTATAGCTATCCTTGGAGCCTAGAATGTCTCTCGCTCCTGCAAACTTGCTGCAGGGCTTTGGTCTGGATTCCCAAGAGGACTGGGACACTGAAGCAGAGTGAGGAAGCCTGCGCCAGGGTCAGTGAGGAAAGGGCCTGCAGGTGACCGGCCCTGATGAGGGCCTCACTAGCTTATGGGGTACAGGTGTGCGCTGTTGGTCAGAATTATGCATTCTGTGGTCATCTCAAATCCCACCAGGGACAAAAAGTTGTGCTGAGGCAACACACACATTTCTGTCAGAGAACCTTCCCCGTGCGTGTATATGCATATAACAGGTACTGTGTGATGACTTTTTTTTTTTTTTTTGCTTGGCTGGTAATGTAATCTTGTTGTGTAGCTCAAGCCAGTCCAGCTTGAGCCATGGAGAGGTCTGTTCATTGGTTTCCACCTCTCTTTGATGCACACCCATTGTTGTGCTGATAGATCTTTACAATGTTAGAAAGTGTCTCAGGAGGCCACTCACCGGCAGTTTCACTCTTTCTTGAGGACGTTGCCCTCACTTTAGTAAGTACCAGAGACCAGAAGGGCATCACCCTCCTTAGGAAGCGGGCATTCTCCACGTTAGGGCAATGAACAAACAGAGAGCTGAGGTTTGAGAGCGACAGCGGTCAAGTTAAAATAAAAACAGCCTGATGCATCTTCCGCACCCCAGGCTCAATCTACAGCACCTATTCATTCCAAGCACATTCGCTCCTGGTTTTGAACATCTGTAACGTTGCAGGTCATCTAAACTTGACTGGTAGCAACTGTGCTTACATTGTCGGTGTGCGCCACCTTCTGGTGGGATCCAGAAAGCACGAACACCCTAATTGGCAGAAGAGGCTTCAGAGCTAAGAATACTGTACCCCCACAGCAGGACGGAGCATCCTTTGGGTATATGCCCGAGACTGGACTAGCTGGGTCCTGGGATAGATTGATTCCCAGTTTTCTGGAAACACCATATTTATTTCCATAGTAGCTGGACAAATCTGCACTCCCGCCACAAGGACACTTGCTCAGCCACGTCCGTGGCAGCTTTATCCGGAATAGCCAGAAATCAGAGAGCGCCTAGACGAACCTCAACCAACGGATGGATAAGGAAAATGTGGTACGTTTACATAATGGAATATTACTCAGCTGTTCAAAACAATGGCAACATTACGTTTGCAGGCAAAGGGATGAGACTAGAAAAAATTTTCCCGAGTGAGGTAACCTGGACCCAGAAAGACAGACATGGTCTGTACTCACTTATGAGTGGATGTTAGCTATAAAGGATAATGATGCTATGTCCCATAGACCCAGAGAGCCTGAGTAAGCTCAAACTCAAGTGGGGATGGCTGGGTCTCCTGGGAAGGAGAAATAGATTTTACAGGTGGACAGGGGATGGGTGGGGATGGAGGGAGGGGCACTGGGATTGGGGAGCATTTGGGAGGAGGTGATGTACAAACTCCTAGAATCTACAAGAGTGACCCTAGCGAAGCCTCCCAGTAACGGGGATATGGAGCCTGAACCTGCCATCTTCTCTAACCAGGCATGGCTCCCAGCAATGGGGCTGGGGCATCAACCCAGCCACAATACCTTCCACCTACATTCCACCTTCCACTCTGTCCTGCCTGCAAGGTGTGCTGGGGTGATGACCCTCACAGAACCTGTGGAGCGACCAACCAATGACTGGTTCAACTTGAGGCCCAAACCACAGGAGAGAGCCCATGCTGGACAGTGCCTGGATGAACAGAGGCCGGATAGCCCAGAGACCCAGGATAAAACCGAACAAGACTGGGGCCAGGGGGTCAATGAAATGATTCCTAATGATACTCTGTACACTTGTAGAGCCTAGCACAACGGTCATCAGAGACTTCATCTAGTAACTGATGGAAACAGATCGAGAAACCCATGGCCAAACATTAGGTAGAGCTTGGGGAATCCTGCAGAAAGGGGGAGGGGCATGTAGGAGCAGAGGGGTCAAGGGCACCACAAGAAAACCCACAGAATCAACTAACCTGGGGTCATGGGCCTCACAGAGACTGAACTGACAATCAGGGAGTCCGCATGGGTCTGAGCTAGGACCGCTGCACAGATGTGATGGTTTGTGGCTTGGTGGAACTCCTAACAGAGCAAGGGCTGTCTCTCACTCTTTTGCCTGCGCTTGGGACCCTTTTCCTCCTTCTGGGTTGCCTTTTCCTCCTTCTGGGTTGCCTTGCCCAGCCTTGATACAAGGTCGTACCTGGTTTTATTGTAGCTTGTTACACCATGTCCAGCTGATTGATAACCCTGGGAGGTCTTCTCTTTTCAGAAGGAAAAAAAGTGGATCTGGGCAGAAGGGAAGTAGGGGGAGAGACAGGGAGGAGTAGGGGATGCAAACTGTGGTCAAAATGCAATTTATGAGAGAATAAAAATAAAGGAAAATGCTGTACCCAGTTCCTTCCACTTGCTTTCCTTTGAATATGTACAGGGGAAAGATAAATGACAAAAAGCCATTTCTGGATACACAAGCAATCTGTGAATGAGCAGAGCTGAACCAGGAGCATGCGAGCTCAGACCCATGTAGCAAGCACAGCATCTGTGGTCTTGCTGCAAGGCACGGACACTCGCTCTGCAGCCAAGATATGTAGAAGCGTCCTCAGAGAGCAGCCCTCACCTGCTGGTGGGAGCCAGGAGCAGGGGACCCACAACGCAGGTCCCCATCTGTGGGTGGACGACGCCGGGGCATGCCTCTGCTATCTGCTGATTGCCACTCTTCCAGCCCAGCCCTGGAGTTTCCCCACCTCACCCTGCCCAACCCCAAGCCCAGTTTACGATGAAGATGTTACTGGTCCTCTAGAATAAGTGCAGCCAGATGCCACAGCTGCCTGGGCGCCGGCACAGTGAGTAGGTGGGGCTCACTGGCCAGAGCCACAGGCACCAGAGCTGTATCAGTCAACAAGGTCCTTTTCTGGCATGGAGGCAGTAGCCACATTTAGATCACAGTGCTACGTGACTATTAGAATAAGGTCCTGGCTGAGCTCCTCAGAGAGCCAGACCTGCAGCTCCCTCTACTGTGCATGGCTCTAGGCCATGGGGTGCTGCTACAGTGGTGGAAAACAAGGACCAGGATGGGGAGGAGAGGAAGCTGTTGCTGGATCCCGGCATCCCTACCAGCCCCCAATGGAGCCGAGCCCAACCTTCACAGCCTACCTCAGCTCACACAGAAGAGCAGGCCCTGCTCTCCTCCATCCTTGCCAAGACGGTTGGCAACATCCTTGATGTGTCTGCCGCAGACCCCCAGGACACGGAGCAGCATGAGTATGTGGAGAATCTGGCTAGGGCGAGGGCACGAACAGGAGGCCGGGGCCTGAGATCTTCAGTGGTTGGAAGATGGAGATGGCACTGTCTTGCTGAACATGGGGAGACACAGATCCTCCTCTCACCCTCTCTTGGCCTCCGGTTCACCCGTCCTATTCCCTGACTGGGTTCATGACCAGGTCTGGGCGAGCCCGAGTCTGGACTGAGTTTGTATTTTCAGCACCCTGTGTTTTTACATGTTTGCTCTTTTTGTCTGTCACCCTTGATAAAGGAAATATATCAAAAAAAAAAAAGAAAAAAAATTCAGGCTCTAAGGCAGTAGCTCTCAACCTTCCTAATACTGTGGCCCTCATGTTGTGGCGACCCAGCCATAAAACTATCTCCGCTGTTACTTCAGAACTGTGATTTTGCTACCGTTATGAATCATGCTGTAAATATCTGATCTACATCCCCAGAAGGGTCGTGACCTACAGGTTGAGATCCACTGCTCTAAGGCAAACACGGTGTTGAACTTTTCAACCATCAGCCGCCACAGACAGTCCAAGGCACGTGGAGCCTTACACGCAGCAAATCTCCTGCTATCATTCCAACCTTGCTGTCAAAACTTCCTGAGCCTGTGAAGGGAACCACGCCGAAAGGTGCTTGGGTTCAGCAGCGGGACTCTGACATAAGAGAAAACATGCATCCTCACACAGAGAGTGGGTCCCCGTTCTCTGTCAGTCTTTGGACTACAACAAAAATTTTACAACATAATCTGAACAAACCCTGTGTTCCCAGACTCTTGTCTCTAAGATTCCAATTAGCTATTTCGTTACATCATTCAACAAAAATATTGTAAGTATTTTTCTGTTATCAGTGTTAACTTAGAGATTCTGGCTCAGAAAACATCAAACTTTTTTATAAATCAACTGATAGAGCTTTTGTATGTGTGTGTATGCATATGTGCTTACACCTTATATGTGTGTGTTACACCACATATGTGTGTGTATGCATGCATGTGCTTACACCTTATTCTCAGGAAACGAATCTAACAGGACCTTATAGCCGAGAACAGCTCATGTCAGTTTAAGTGTTGTTTTTGTTTGAGAACTTTGCAAACCAGGCTGGCCTTGAACTCACATGGAGAACCGCCTACCCTTGCCTCCCAGGCGTCTCAGGTGTGCGGCGCCCCAAACAATGGCTGCTCTCCTAACAGCCTGAGATACACATTAGTTTAACTGGAAGACTTAATTGAAAACAAACATGGCAGCAAGTTGAAACCTGTCAGCTAACTTGAAAAAACAGTATTTGTCTCAAAAATATTATCACTATTTCTTTTCGCTGATACTTTTGCTAACTTTATAAAACAAAAATACACAACCTAACTAATAAAGCTTAGTTCTCATTTTTACAGTTATTTTTAAAATAGTTTATTTAATTTATTCACATCATTTTTTAAACTCCATATTCCTTTCTACATAGTTGCACGTCAAAAAACCCTGGTTTGCTGAAATACATGTAGGAAAACATAGCTATTGGGCTTAATGGCTTGTTTAAATTTTTCTTAAAGAAACATTATTAATTTAAAGAGTCCCAAGGAAATTTTAAAAAATTGCAGCAATGATTATTTCTGAAATGGATAAAATTTACATATTATACAAGGTTACCAAGACGGTAAAGTTTTGCGGTTTTCTCATCAGCAATCCAGATAACGTGTCGCAGAGCTCAAGGAGCTCCTCAGCTGCAGTCTCAGTCGCCCTCGGAATCGCTGTCCCTCCTCGTGGGGACAGGGCCTCGCACCGAGGACAGCAGAACGTCTTCGATGGGCTTCTTGGGGTTCTCCTCCAGGTCGGTCTTGATTGCTCCCGACTCCGCCAGCTTCCACTCCAACTCTGGTGACAAGCAGAAAGGGCCACATAAGGAGCCAGGTCCCATCAGAGTGGGCCCCACCCGAAGCCCAGCAACAGCTTCAATCTTCCCTCAGTCAGACGCAAACATGGCCTTCGAGATTCGGAAAGCATAATGCCAGGTGTGAAGCAGGAAAAAGAGAAAGGAGGAAAAGAAAAAGCCTCTTCGGAGGGAAAACTGAAAACACTTTGGAATGCTGTGAAGTGAATACTGCGTGAACCTGAATGTGCGTGGGAACTCCTGTGAGACACCAACAACACGTAGGCCAAGTGTCTCCGCTTGGCGTTTCCGTCAGGCACACAGAGGAAACTGCACGCCGGCTGAACCCAACCCGAGCTCTACTGTTGTCTACCAGAAGAAGTTTTCAGCTTCACGATTCGGATCCCAGACACTCAAGACAGCGCACTCGTGTAGTTCAAACAAAAACTAAATAACCCGAAGAGAAGCTCGGGGACCTGAACTTCAGCTCTGTATTCAGGTTCCACTCTCGGTGTGGGAGAGCGTGGGGGCGAGGTCACATGCCCAGCGGACCCTGCAGCCCACTGCAGTTTGCATTTGTCAGACTTCAGATCTTCCCAGAGGCAGAAGCCAGGCAGCTGGAGGTGAAGCCACATAGTCACACGCAAACCTGTGCAGCCCAAGGGCAGCACACTTAGCAGGGAGATGTGATACTGTCACCACTGAGAGAGGGAGGGGGGCTCATAAGCACACACGTGCATTTAACACTACTATTTACCTGCAGTCTTTACGGACTCACTAACCCTCAAGTAAAAACTCTTCTGGAAACAGAGACAGCAGCAGCTGTGCACTGGTAGTCAGCTGTGTGCCTCATCAGAACTCCTGACCACCCTGGCTGTCTCCACGGAGAGTGTGGAGCTGGGGCATTACTGGGGGAAACTCATGTCTTTCTCACTACAGTAGACTGGATAAGAACGCAGCTTGCAGCGGTGTGGTGGCGCACACCTTTGGCCCAGCACTTAGGAGGCAAAGGCAGGCGGGTCTCTAGTTACCGACAGTCTGGGTTCACTGCACAGCAAGCGTAGCTCCTCTTGTGAGTCTGTCACGCTTCCTCCCTGCACACGTGCCCTCCCATCTCCATAGTGACACGTCAGCCTCTGCCAGATGCCTGTGCTGTGGCCTTCAGAGGTGGGAGTGGGTGACACCCTCAGGCAGCTCCTGCTTCAACAGGAGACAACGGACTCTGGCAATCCCCGCCCCTTCCAGCCCACCAGGAAAATAGCATCCGCTGCAGACTAGTCTGTACTGTTGCATGCCTCTGAGCTCCGGAACACACCTGACAGGTCCTGTGTATGTGTGCATTTTTCTCGCTCAACATGTGAGCATCAGAGTACACAAAACCACATTTGAAAGTATATTTTTGCAGAAAAGTAAAGTGGCTGGCCACGTTATAAAGAGATAGAGAATGTCAGGTTCTGTGTCACAGGTCACACGTATGTTAACACCCTCAGGGGACAGCAGGTGTAAAGGAATAAGAAAGAATCCTTCCAGGTTAGGAGGCAGCATTAACTGAAATCTGAAATGAAACCCCACAGGGCCGACTAAGGCTACAGAGAAATGCAAACACACAGGCAAGCAAGCGCTGTGGGGACACTGATGGCCCTCCCCCCCGTAACACCCCGCTGTCCGTCCTCACCGTCCCTCGTCAGGTTCATGCCCCCGAACACCAGCGGGCCGATGAACTGCGCCCTGATGCCGCCCTCCAGGTACAGGAACACTGTGGGCAGGTTCCGGTCGGGGTAGTTGGGGATGCAGGTGGTGGAGATGGCCTTGACGAATTTCACGTCGGGGAACTTGGCAGCCAGCCCGCTCAGGTGCTGGTTTATCAGGGAGCAGAGCGGGATCCTGGGGCACACAAGGGAAGACGGCTGAGTGACAAGGCCCTCACCGACAGGAGCCCTTGGAGGGCCCAGCCTCTGCCCGCAGTGGCTTCACTTCTCATCGGGAAAATCCACGCTAGTGTACTAGGGGAAAGGGGTGATCGGATCTGAATTCAACGCAGCGTCACAGTGAGTCTGGGAAGAGAGCACTGACAGTTTTGAACAGCTATGTCTCTCTGTGAGGGCTGCTTAGAAAACACTGACGAGAACACCCGATGGGTGTGGAACAGGCCAGAGCGCCCTGCCTTACGGTGCTACACACATACCCACATACATACCCCCACACACACACAAAGCAGTCGCAGTCACTCTGGTTTCTGAAGTGCAGTTCCTCTAAAGGGATAGCTGAGGCCAACTTGTCATTCTTTTTTAAGATCCAGGTCTCGCCGTGTAGCCCAGGCTAGTCTTGAACTCTGTCACGGTTCTATGGCCTCAGCCTCTCATGCTGCCACTGCCGGAGTGTGCTACCACACTCGGCAAAATTCTTTCTTCAATACAAGAAATGTAAGTCCTGTCCTCTGCTTCCAGTAGAGCACGCAAACACTAACGTAAAAGTTTTAAGATGAACACTGAGCATTAAGGTTTGGGCCAATCAGCTACAAGGACACAGCACAGACTAAACCGGAACCAAAAGCTGTTCCACAGGCCTGTCATGGACGGTCAGTCGGCTCACCCTGGCTTGTACAGGTGCAGGACCACCCACAGGCCCTCGCCAGCTCTCGTCACTTCCTGGACATAGTCCTTCCCGGAGATCTCCAGAACTTCTCCAAACCTGTTCTTCAGCTGGGCTGCTTTCCACTCAGCCAGCCGCTGCTGCCTGCACAACAGGAGGAAGCCTTAAACACAGATGCACACCCATCCGCACGTCTGCACGCCCACCTTCCTGAAGAGAAACCCTGCAAGCCAGGCTTACCGACCGGTACATCTCCAGGGCACGCTCGTCCTCCTCGCCGAACTCGTCCTCGTTCTCCTCCAGCTCCTCCAGAGTCATGTCCTCATAGGTTTTCACTGGGTTTCGTTCCATGGGCGGAAGCATAACAAGGAGAAGATGAGCGAACACACTAGCGCCCCTTCCCTCCTATATGTGCACACGAGCCCAAAGGCCCCGGCCCACGGTGACAAAAAGCACACTGCAGTTGAGTCAGACCTGCCACGCCCTCTTCCCATCACGCCACCCTGTCACGATGCAAAGGACACAGGAGGCACGTTTGCCTGAAGCCGCCTGCTCGGGTCTTCGGGGACGTGGCGGGCAGGTGTCCTCACACACCTCACGCGTCCTGCAGCATGCGCTGTGCCCTAAGCTGCCCTGTGTGAGCTCTTGGAGACCGGCTGTAGACGTGGGGTCTCCTCCCACCTATTCCACACCCAGCATGTTGGCCTTCAGTTGTCCTCCACGGCCCCTGTGTGGGACCGGCTGGTCCCAGAGTGTGCATCCTCGAGAACAGCCAGGCGGTGAAGGCTCCCCACAGATGTTACTGCCCTCTGTCCTGGCGGTCCTCAGCCTTCCTGGCACTGCTGCCCTCGTGTGGTGGTGACCCCAGGGGTAAACTGTTCTTGGTGATAATTCATAACTGTAATGTTGCCACTGTTGTGAAAAATAATGTAAGAATCTGACATGAAGAATGTACGTACGATGTGACCCCTGTGAAAGGGTCAGGACCCCCACGGTTGAGAATCGCTGGTTTGTCCCATGACTCCGAAGTGATGCGGTAGGAGAGAACCCAGAAGCCATGGAGAGAAGGCTCAGCTGGGAACTCCCACTGGTGCCCCACCTTCCTTGTTGGCTTCTGCTGGACACTGAGCACCTGACGTGAAGATGCCGTTACTGTGGCTAAAGTCTTTAATGGGGAGCCTCACCCGGGCAGACACCAGGGGGCAGACACCCGGGTGCCCCCAGGAAGCTCTCTTCCTAGCTGATTTCTGCTGGACGCGCCCAGCTCAACAATGTGTCTGCCAGCGAGTACCTGCTATTTCTTCTTTCACTCTGGTTTGCTGCAGACTTCATCAACTCACTCAGTGAAAACCAAGACTGTGGCTCTCACAGTCCTTCTCCGGCAGGGAGGACAGCGGGTCTTCTATGCGCAAGCTCATCTTTCCTCCAGGTGGTCACATCCTTCTTGGTCTTTTTGTAAGTTTTAGTTGCTGTCAGGAGCGGCGCTGTATACCTTTAATCCCAGCACTCTGAGGCAGAGGCAGCTCCAACGCTGAATCTGAGGCCAGCCAGCTGGTCGACCCAGTGAGTTCTAGGCCACCCAAGGCGACACAGTGAACTGTATCACACAACAAGAAGTTTCATATTTATTCCTATGTGAGTGCTGTGCCTGCACACACATATTCACCACAGGCATGCCTAACGTCCTCAGAAGCTGGAGCAGGATGCTGCATTTCCCGGAACTGGAGTTACAGACGGTTACGGTTACCGTATGGGCGCTAGGAACCACACCCAGTCTTCTGCAGGGCAGGGAGCTCTTAATCACCACGCCAGCCTCGCTGTGCAGCTATTCCCACGGGCATCTTCTTCAAAGTGGCGGGCAGCGCTCTTTCCTTTATGGCAACTGCACGGAAATCTGCATCTCATTTTTAAGTGGGAACATTTTTGCCTCTGGGCATCATATCAGGCAACATCCTCTTAAATGAGTGATGACCAGCTTCGCATGAGAGCCACCGCTGCCTTCTGTGAGGACCGCCCCATGCCTGCCCCTTGAATACATGCTCATTAAAACTCAGGCCCAGTTCTTTGGCTCCTTTTCTCCTTTTCCTGTACGCCCCCAGTGGTAAGTGAACCTACCCCACAACACTCGGAACGTGCTGGCAACTCCCAGGCCTGATTTCTCTAACTCAATTTAAAAACACCCGGCTCGCTGCCTCGCATCTCCATTTGTCTACTCAGAATCTCTGGGTTGGGCTAGAGATATGGCTCAGTGGTTAGAGTAAATTGCTACTCATCCAAAGGACCAGGGTTCAATTTCCAGCACCCATGTCAGGCTGCTCACAACTGCCTGCTCTAGGGGCACCAAAGCGCTCTTCTGAACTCTGCAGACTGCATTCACACACAGACACAAACACACAGAGACATACGCACACACAACTAAAAACCCTCCAAGCCAACGCATCGTCAACAGTTGCTGCCCATGGCACCTCTGCCCCTCAGACTGCTCAAGCCAGGTCGTCTTCCTTGCCATTTCCCTTTCACTCATGTCACTGGCATCCATCTCCAAATTCTGTTGGCCCTCTTCAAAAACATGGCCAGCTCTTCCACCACCATCCCAGTACATGGTGCCTCTTCCCTGAATTACAGGGTTAGCTCAGGGTGGCCTCCCTGCTCACAGGCTTTGCACTACCGGCCGGTGTGTATGCTCAGTAAGGTGCGCTGCTGTTAAAATACAGGCCATGCCATTCCACCCCCAATAACTTCCCCGTCATGTGAAGAAAGCTAGGCTCTTACCAGAAAATTCAGAATCCAAGAAGGCGGGCCCCTGGAGGCCTCTGTGAACTCTCTACTGCTCTTCCTGTCAGGAAGACCTCCTGTGGACTATCTAGGACCCCAAGCCACCTCTCTACTTGCTGAAGGAGCTTACCTCACCTCACCTCCTTTAAGTCTACTCAAATTCCACCTGCTTAGTGAGGTCCCCTCTGACCAGAATGACAGCATCTACCCCATCCTGCAACCTTCCTAACCCTCCCATCCTAACTTGTTCCTTCTGCTGCTGCTGAAACATAAACACACTGACCTCTGTCCAGCCTGTGGTGCACTAAATCCCCACTGCCCAAAATAACACCCAAGACACAAAAATCACTCAATAAGCTGGCCACATCTTAAGAAATTCTCCTCTAAATGAGTGTTCACGTAAGAAGGCCAGTCCTCTGACCAACGCCTCTCCTTCAGGAGGCACGGGAACCCCCCGATGGCGCCTGCCCGCCCTTCCCGTGCTTTGGCCTCACACACATACTGAGCACCTTGAGACCAACAGTGGGGGATCTGCCGTGGGCGGTGAGCCCTTTAAGAGAAGCCCTCTCGCAGAGACCATGCACCCCAACCAACTCATGCTTCCTCACATCAGGTGAGCTACCCTATGCCAACATTCCTAACCAGTCCACAAAGATGAATAAAGTACAGCCTCGAGAGAACACAAACACTGAGAACTTTCAGCCTGTGGTCCTGTCCAAACTGAAGCTCGGCACAGAAAGGCATGTGCTCACGTGACTCGGAAAAGGACGGCGGCCTGCGGAATGGCTCGCTCTGCTCTGTGGTTGCACGTCCAGGCACTCCCGGTGCTGACCCAGTGTTCTAGCGCTGCCTCCCGGCCCTTGCCCACAGGCCCCCACTATAGCAGCTGTCGGCTGGTGTGCGAAGCCAGACAGACACGGAAGCAAGGAAGCAAGGCAGGGACGAGGGAGCTCACCTACGGACTGCTGGAGAAGCTCCTCCTCCTTCTCCTCTTCAGCCTTCTCCAGCTCCTCCAGGCTCTCCCTCGGGGGCAGGATGCCCTTTTTTCGTAAGATGTCGTTCCACTCGGTGTCTGCATTGGGGTCCTGGAACAGTAAAGACAAGGGCACGGTGAGGGCAAAGTCCAGGAGGGAAGGCACAAAGCGACAAGTGGGAAAGGCGAGAAGCAGGGAGGGGTTGGCGCTAAACTACGCTGGGGCCTATTCCTGAGAACAGGGAAAGCTCGCCCACCCTGTGGTGGTCTCCATGAGGAGCCAGCGTGGGAGAAAAGCAGGATTCACTGAGCAGATCAATACTGAAGGCAAGGCTCTGACCTGCCTTCCACTCAGAATTTACACACATTTTATTTAAAACTCTAATGAATTTCTATGACTTAACCCAAAGTAAATCTGATCATTTGACACAGACATAGCCTGTGGGGCTATAGTGTGCTTCTGAAGTCTCCTAGCTGTGAGGCCAAGGAAGGTGATGCCTAGAGAGTCCCCTGACTTTCCGAAGGTCTCACAGCGACATGGCTCCTGCAACAGATTCCAAGTACCTACTTGTGTTGGTTTGTTTTTTGGTCAGGTTGGTACAAACTAGAGTCTTGTGAGAAGAGGAGGCATCAAACAAAATGCCCCAATCACAGTGGCCTGTGTTAAGCCCATGGGGCATCTTCTTGAGATGACAGATGTGAGAGTGGGCTGGGCCCACTGTGAGGCCGGTGGTCCTGATACACATGAGAAAGCACACAGAGCGAGCCAGGAGGGGCATTCCTACAGAGCTCTCTGCTCCCCACACCCGCCACCCAGTTCCCACCTGAGTTCCTGTCTTGACTCCTCTCAGTGATGAACTGCGACCCGGGAGCTGGAAGATGAAATAAAGCCTTCCTGCAGCAGACACCACAGCAGGGAAATTACTGACCTGAGCAGTAACTAAGACGGATGTACAGATGTACAAGCATGATGGATACAGAAATCACTTGGCACAGTCACTACAGAGCGGGGGACTATGAAGAGCACATGTGCAAACCACACACTGTTATCAGGACAAGCTGTGTCAGATGCAATGACAAATATGTTGTTGGTCTAGAGTTACAGGGACCACATTTCACACAGCTGACAGAGATGCTCTCCAGAGAGGACATTTAATTATGTGAGGGTGGAATGGAGTCATCCAGAGTGCAGAGGGAAATGACAAACTTTAATTGTGACTAACAAGCTTACTTAGGAAATAATGGGTTACATAAGAGTAAAATAATAAAAAAGCCCTGCCTCCAGGTTCCTGTCCTGTTTGAGTTCCTATCCTGACTCCCTTCAATGACAGACTCTGCCTTCAAAGTAGAAGCCCAATTAACCCTTTCCTTACCAAGTTGCCTTTGGTGAATGGGATTTCATCACAGCAATGGTAACTCTAAGACCCTGGGTCATGCTGTTGTAAACCTGCTCACCCCTTTCTATGTTTCTGAAAGGGGTGCACACCTTTCTGCCCTCCTTCCTTGCGAAGTGACCGCCACCCACTTGGACAGCAATCTACAAGCTTCAGCTTCAGCAGCAAGACCACCCTGAGATGGTCACAAGACGACCACAAGGCCAAAGCCCTCAGCCCAGCCCAGTCACTCATGATGGCTAATGTTTGTTAAACACTAACTGCTAGACCTACTCTTGACCGCCGCCCCCCCTCCCCCGCCCGCCAGGTGTTGGTGAGGTGTGGCATTCAGAAAGACACTGCCACCTCTGGCTATGCCACCAGGAACCTACCCAACCTCCTCTGGGGTCAGAAGCAAAGCAGGACCAGGCCTGATTAGTGTTTGAATGGGAGAGAGATACAGGAGGATGTTAACCAAACCGGCTAGGATCAAAGTGGTCTCACACCTGGACCCAAATGCCCGGTTACTGTGGGTTGCACAGCCTGGCAGGATAACCGGGCTCAGAAGCGGTTCACAACATGAACTTAAGGAACGAGCAAAGGACAACCGGGCCCCAGTCTAATTCTGTGTCACAACCTGGCTGAGACAGAGCACAAGGAAGGTGAAGTTTCCTTTCAGCAGGTGGCCAGAGAACATGAAGACTGACGTTAAACACAGTCCTGAAGAATCAAGATTGCAGGAGTCCAGGGCAGTTCCTGAGAGTTCTCTTTACCTTCCATGGGTACCTGGCTTGGGGCCGGCTTGCTGGGGCTCCCCCCTCCAGTCCCCAGCGCCTGTCTCCCAAGCCGGAGCCCACAGCTGTATGCCCCACCCACCCTCCACCCAGAACCTTCAGAATTCTTAAAACACAGCGACACAGAAGGGCTGGTGACAAACGAGTGCTCTTAAAGGCTATTTCTATGGTCTTTCCCAGAACTTTCTTTGAACTTCTGCCCAATACTAGCAGCAAATACCAGATCAAAGCAGCAGCAACAACAAAAATCCTAAGGAGTTCCGACTTTCTTCATTTTAGAAATTAGCAATGGTCCTGGGCCCTGGGGCTATGATCTGGAATCCAGGAAGCACTCCAAAGAAAAGCTAGCGTTGGGTAAAGAGTCAGCGTAGACCGCAGAAGGGTCAGGGCCTTCAGCAGGCTCGGAGAAGGACGACCCCAGGATCAGGTGACCACAGAGGACTGAGATTTGCGGGGCAGGGCACAACCCGGCGGCGGAAGCACGCAGCCGCGAGTAGGGTGAGACCACACCCGCCCTCTCGGAGGGCGCACGCGCCGGGCCTCCCGCGCGGCCTCCCCGCCGAGTGCCGAGCTGGGTGATTCGTGTAGACCTGGCTCCGGGTCTGGCGGGAGCCCACCAGGCCACACGACCTCAGCCTTGGGGTCCCGACCCCGCCACACTCACCTGCATCTTGCCTCCGGTCTCTCAGACCCGCCCTCGGCGTCCCAGGCCCTCCGCTCCTCTCCGCGCAGGCGCGGCACCTCCGCCCGCCCCCTCCGGCCTTAGCCCCGCCCCCAGGGGCGAGCTGGGCGGAGCCAAGGAGGAAAGGAGGGAGGAGCCTGCGCCTGGCCCTCAGAAACCTGCGCGCAAAGACAGTGCGCAGGTGAACGACAGGCCGAGCCTCGGGCGGGTGGG
>CM053756.1:4283714-4302651 GCA_028658305.1 Pachyuromys duprasi
CTAATGGGTGACGCGTTGTGCTGTTAAAGAGCGCTACCAGACTCCAGAATGGATTTAAATTGCTGGTATTTGTTTTTAGGTTTGGGCCACAGGCAGTACTTAGAAAATGCCTGTGACATCAAGTAGGACATTTTCTCTTCTGAATATGCGTTCCTTTCAGAGCATAAAGGCCACTCGTGATATTCAGGATGACCCAAGAATACACACACACCTTGACCTATTAAGTCATGGTGATTCATGCTGGTTACTAAGGCTGCTTCCTCACACAGCCCCTCCAGAGGATGCAGCCATCACAGGCTAAATGGAATTAGGCTTTAGAAACCGGGCTTTTTGAGACTGTAGAATCTATTTTTAAAGCAATGATCACAGGCACATTTGTCAGACAAAATGCTTCTAAAAGCCCCCGAAATGTTTAACAATCCATTGTTGAGTCCTGGGGAGTGAGCACGGAGGCCGAGCCATCCCCTGTGGTATCAAGATGAGTCATGGTGGAATAAAGGGAGGGGGAATCAGAAATCGCTGGCGTAAGTCAGACACAGCGAGGCTCTGACAATCATCAGCCGCCCCTGCGAAGCGCTGATCTAATCACCCCAGCCTCCCGAGGGCCACTGTTCTCACATTAAGAGCAGGCAGCACTAGACTGTGGCTTTCCAGGGCTGTGATTATTTGAAGGAAATGGGAAGGACTCAGCTTTTCCCGTTGCCCAGGGTTTTGTTCTCAAAAGCTAAAGGACAGACGTAAGATAAAAGTCCACAATCAGGAGCCAGAGAGCTGAAAATACTTTCTCCTTTTTATTTGGTCCAGGACCTACCACATACAAGAGTACCGCCCACATTTAGGGTAGATTGTGCAACCTCAGTTCATCTAATATACATATTACATATATAACATAATATATATATGTAATCCCCCTCACAGACATGCCTAGAGCTTTGTTTTCATGCCAATTCATTAATGTTTTCTGTTTTTTTAAAATATGAATTCTATATGTACTATTAGATTTGTACTGGTTTTTATTTATTTCTGTATTTCAAATGAGTTACTTTAACAATTTTAGTTCTAATTATTCGCTGGTGATACTCAGAAAACAAGCTGATTTTGACACCTTAACCGTTTGTCTGCAACCTTGCATGCTCACATAGATTTCGTTTGTGTCAGTTCGGGAGAGTACGGTTTTTACAAAGACAGACTACCTGCGACTAAGGACACTTTTGTCTCTATTCTTTTTATTCTGTTTTACTTTTATGGCAGTAACTACTGGCGCCAGTGTGCCGTCCAATAGAAGCAACGGAAGACGATGCCGTTCACCGCGGGTGTTTGCCAGGGGAAAGTTGTGTCCGAGCTACTTTTCTATCGCCAAGACTAGACACCAAGACCCAGGTAACGAATTAAAGAAAACACCTAATTTGGGGGCTCCGTAGTTCCAGAATGTTACAGTCCACAACCATCATGGCAGGGAGCAGCAAATGGGAGCTTATAAGCACAAGCACCAGCCTGAGAACGAAAGATAACTGGACAGGGCATGGGCAAGGAACCTCAAAGCCCGCCCTGGTGACAGACCTCCTCCAACAAGGCCATACTCCCTCCAACGAGACCATCCCCCCCTCCAACAAGACCACACCTCCTCCAACAAGGCCACACCTCCTCCAACAAGGCCACACCTCCTCCAACAAGGCCACACCTTCTCCAACAAGACCACACCTCCTCCAACAAGACCACGCCTCCTCCAGCGAGACCACACCTCATCCAACAAGGCCACACCCTCTCCAACAAGACCACACCCCTCCAACAAGGCCACACCTCCTCCAACAAGGCCACACCCCCTCCAACGAGACCACACCTCCTCCAACAAGACCACGCCTCCTCCAGCGAGACCACACCCCCTCCAACAAGGCCACACCTCATCCAACAAGGCCACACCCTCTCCAACAAGGCCACACCTCCTCTGACAAGACCATGGCTCCTAGTCTTTCCGAAACAGCTCAACCAACCGGGACCAAATATTCAAGTAGATGAATCTCTGGTGGACATTCACATTCAGACCACCACAGAATCCACTCGGCTTCTCACCACTAAACATAATATTAGGTTGGAGTGCCCTTCATCAAGGTGAAGGGTCTTTTTCAAGAATGATTATTGGGTTTTGAAGACTTTTTTCTGAGTTAATTGATAGGATCTGTGTGGCTTTCTTGTTTTGTTTTGTTTTTTTTTCTGCTTTACTCTAAAGATGTGTCATGGGGTTTGTAATGCTGTGATAACACGCTGACCGGAAGCACCTTGGAAAGAAAGGGCTTATTTGCTTCACACTTCCACATCACAGTCTTTCATCTATGTAAGTCAGAGCAGGACGTCACGGCAGGACCTGGAGGCCAGAACTGAAGCAGAAGCCGTGGAGGAACGCCACTTTTTTTGGCCTTCACGGTTTGCTCAGCCTGCTCTCTTACACAGCTGAGGACAGCCTGCCCGGGGAGACTCCGCCCACTGTGAGCTGAGCCCTCCCCGATTAATCCATCAACTTTAGGCCCCACTGTCTTGCCTATGGCTGGTCTGGCGGGGCTACTTAGTTGAGGTTCCCTCTTCTCAAATGGCGCTAGCTTGTGTCCAGCTGACAAAAAACCCAACTGAGACAGATATGATAGATTCCATTGATTGTCCATGTTGGAACAGCCATTATCTCCATAGAACAAATCCTACTTCTTGTGGTATAGTATTATTTCTATATGTTATTGGATTAAATTTGCTAATACCTACTTCATTGAGGAGGTGGGCACACACATACATCGTGGGATGGTACACACACACACAATGAGATGTTCTTTCCGCTGAGTGTGATGTCAGGGTTGTGTTGGCATCAGAGGACACATGAAGAGCTGTTCCGTAGGCTTTGGTAGCTGGTTGATATTTTGTAGAATCATCATATTTCTTCTCCAAATGTTTGGTCTAACTCATCAATGAGACCATATGTGCGTTCTCCTTTCGAAGTGTTATTTGCTGTTGACTTAGCTTTGTTAACAGATATAAACATACCAGTTTGTTTACATCCCCCTGTGAATTCTGACTGTTCCTATGATTTAAGAAAGTGGCTTATTTCATCAGAATTAGCAAAGTTGTAAGGTGGAGTTCTTCATAACACCCTCATTATCTTTTGAGGGTAAAGGAACCAATAATGGAGGGTCACTGTCCATCTCTAATGCTGGCAATCACCTCTCTCTTTTTCCTCAAATAGCTTGATTAGAAGTTTAACAAGCTGCTGGGTAGTTAGGGGACATTAGAAAATGACAACAGTCTCCCCCAAATGCTCATTTTAGACTTTGTTGGTTCTTTCTAATTTCCTCTTCAATGTCATTGATTTCAAGTCTGATTTTTATTTTATTTTACTCTCCTCCTCCTCCTCCTTCTCCTCCTCCTGTTGACTTCAGGCTTACAATGCTCTTATTTTTCTTCATTTCCTAAGGCAAAAATTTTAGTTACTGACTGTGGCTCTCATTGTAAATGTAAGAACATTGAAGGATCTAGGTTTTCCTATGCTGTGTGTTTTATCTGCAATATCTCCCAAAGGCTCAGATGTTCAAGCTTTGTCCCCAGCCCCTGGTGCTTGTAGGAGGTGGTGGAATCTTAGGAGGCAGGCCTAGTGGGAAGAAGTCACCTCGCAGGAAGCCTGCCCTTAAGGTGCATAGTGGGACTTAGAGCACCGTGTCCCTCTTTGCTGCACATGAGGTGAGGAGCTGCTTGTTCTGCTGTGTGCTCGCATCGTGGTGCGCTGCGCCACCGTGGGCTCAGAGCCGCAGGGTGGAGTAACCGTGAGCCAACACAGCACCCTCCCGCTTTAAGTTGTTTACCTCGGTGTTTTGTCACAGTGATGGCCCGCTGACTGACACGCCTCCCAAGCACCACATAGGCTGTACCATACAAAAATTTTCAAATTAATTCATTGATTCAGCTATAGCTTTACAGATTTTTTTCAGCCTACTTCATCTGCTAATTTTTACTGATGTATTTATTTTTGGCGGCCATGTGCGCGTGTGCATGTATGGAGGCCAGAGGCCAGCATCAGGTGTCTTCCTCAGTTGCTCCCCATCTTCTTTGCTGAGACCCTTATTTTACCTGGAACTTACTGATCAGACCAGGCGGTTGGCCACCGAGCCCCAGAGAGCCCCTTGTCTCAACCTTTTCAATCCAAACACCAGTATGCCCAGCATTTGTCCCGGGGTTGCAGAGACCAAACAGGTGGTCACGCAAGGACGCCTCCATGTGAGTCCACCACCCGGCCCTAGCACTGACTGTTTGACATGGATGTTAGAACCTTCAGCTGAGTCCACCACCCGGCCCCAGCATTGGCTCTTTAACATGGATGATGGAACCTTCAGCTGAGTCCACCACCCGGCCCCAGCACTGACTGTTTGACATGGATGTTAGAATCCTCAGCTATAAGAGTGGCTCCATTTCCCTCAGCTTTATCGATTTTTACCTCCCATATTTTGACATGGGAGCCACTATTAGGCTCCTCGTTGGTTATGTCTGACTGAAATGGCTGTCGTGGTGAACCCAGTAGGCTGTGCGGCCTTTGTCATTGATATCTTGTCTTTCTAAAGCATCTGTTTTGTTTAATGTTAACATAACTTGTGTGTGTGTGTGTGTGTGTGTGTGAGCCCAGTAAACCTTTCTCTATTCCTTTACTTTTCAGCGACTTGAATCTATATATTTAAAGATTTAAACTGGGTACCTTATAAAGAATATAGAGTTTGGTCTTGCTTTTTACTACGTATGACAACTGTCCTTTAAGTGTTGTCTGCATGATTTAGACTTGATTATTAGTAGAGTTAGATAAATAACTTCTGTGACTGAGATTGTTTTCTAGTCCTTGCCTAACTCCACCAGGTTTAGCTCATTCACAATAAACTCAGAGTCAGCGATAATGTATCAGGGTTGCATTAAGGAAAGAAATCTAAGCGCTTCCACTTGGTGCCACTTAACAAGAGAGAGCTCATGTTTGAACTCTTGATTTCATGTTCCATGTCTTCCGTCCTCTGTCAGTTGTCTGAATCTGAGTCTGTGCCTGGCTGAAGGTTGTCTTGTGAATCTGTCCCTGTCCTTGAGTCTGTCTCTGACGAAGGGCTCTGCTCTATAACCACCGAACAGCACAGAAAGAAAGCATCACCTGGGGAAGGAGTGGGACACAGTTTACATAAATCTTTCACAGATTTTTACAGGAGATTAAGTCACAAATGTCTTTTGCAAGAGTTCCAATGACCCAAACTCACCCCCCAAAACAAACAATATCACAAATATCATTGTTTATCAAGCAATCCCCAGGTGTTACATTCATCATTTATGATAAATACTACTTGTGTGAAAGGGCTTTTAATTTTTGCTTCTTTTAGTAAATGATTAATACACTTTATGCCAAGTCAGGGCCATCGCAGAGTACATAATTTAAGGTTACAGCTGTGATTAGCTTAAGCTGTAAAAGTTGATTATGTGGAAAATCCAAAGCAGGTAAGCTGATTGTCCTGTGTTTCTCTTAAATGCAGGTTAAACAAACAGGCTGTGTACACAGTGGGCTAGCGGCCGTAAGCCTTAAGTGACCTCGAGGTGTTATTAACTCTGGTTATGGGGTCCAGCAAAGCTTCCAGCCTCTTAGAATGTGAGAGATATTTTCATAATTTTGCATTGCCACCGTTGCCTGTGTTCTTTTTTTTCTCCTTCCGTTTTCTTTCATTCTTCTACTATTTCTGTTAAAAATTATATTGTGACCAAATATACAGTATATAAAAAAAACTTGTAAAATTTTTTTTTACTATCTTAAAGTCTTGTCTTAGGGTGTCTGTCACTGTGACAAAGTGCCATGACCAAGGCAATTTACAGAAGAGTTTATGCTGGGCTTATGCTTCCAGGGAGTTTGGCTCCACACTGATGTGGACAGTGTCTCAGACCTAGTGGTTGGCACTGGACACTGAAAGCCAGATGCAGGAAGCTGAAAGCTAACTTGGGATGGCTTTGGGAAGCCCATAGCCCACCCCAGTGCTGCCCTTACTCCGGTGAGACCACACCTCCTAAGCCTTCCCAGACAGGGCCACCAGCAAGGGACCAATTATTCAAATTACAAGCCTCTTGTTTGTCCATCTCACTTTACTTCCAAGGCTGCCTTTCCAGATCCCAAAGAACAAGTTCAGCAAGGCAGGCTATCCCCCGGCATGTTTAACTTCGACCCCACAGGGTGAGAGACAGGGGTTGCCTATGCCACCTCCCAAGCCTCACAAAGATGACAGTAAGCAAAAGTTCTGTTCTGTTTCCTTCTCTGGTCCCTTCATGGTGACACTTCTCACTGGTTCTTTGTATTCTTTTGCTAATACCCAACAAAAATAAAATCCCCTTTACCAAACCATCTGGGTGACAATGACTGCACAGGGCATTCATATTTTAAGGCTTATGCATTATTCCAAGGGAATTTTCCTCCCCAGCCAGCCTGGGAATGGTGCTGTTGTATTATTCATCTCCAAGAGACTATCCTGGAGGTATTTTCCAAGCTAAAGATTTTATATGGAGGGTTCACATGCCTGAGGCATCTCTGGGATACATGCACTAGAATCAGAAAGGCACATTCAATGGAGGAATTGTTGAACCCCCTCTGACTCCTCTCCAAGGAAATAAAGCTCCTTCCCAGGGGAATGGTGTGGCTTCAGGGGCAGCCTGGTACCTGCCCTGAGGGAGACAGCTTGGGCAAGTTGCTGAGTGACTGCACAAATGCATTCCTTGTCTTCATGTCATCCCCCAGGCATGAGACCATTCTGTTCTCTAAATCCAACGAGATGGTGACAAATCATGTCTGTCCTGGGGTACAGAAAACCTTCTTGGAATTAATACAAGGTAGCCTGCCCATTGGCAAAGACAGAAGAACAGTGCACGGTAGGTAAGAGGAAAGGTCAGAACTCAGGGAAGAGGTACAGTTCAAAACCCATTATAACCATTAAACATGTAGGGATACAATTCTGAGATAGATGCTGCCCTCCTGTGGAATGGCTTTTGGCAGATGTTACAACTATCTCACACATTGCAGTTGGTCTGCAAGAGATGGATGGTGACTCCCTGCTTGTCCTTTGCAGGAACAAAGGCACAGAAGGTCGAATGACACCTCCAAAGCCACCCCAGGGCGAAGCTCCAAGTCTGAGGCTACACATGGGCTCTTGCTACTGTGTGCCCCATGTTTCCTTTAGGACTCCCTGGTGTGAGAGCAAAGAAATACTCATTTGTATTAGTCATGCAAGGCCCTCCTCACTGTTTCTCAGTTATAGAATGCTGGACTTTAAACTCCGTTTAATGTTTTGCTTCACTTCTGTCTTCTTCACTCATAACTCAGATTTTTGCTGTCAATAGACTCTCTTTTTGGGAGTCTGAGCATATTCCAAACTCTATTGTAGGAAAAAGAAATTCACTTTTACAGAAGCAACTTGACCTCTGATGAGAAGCTCTTTTCGTTCATAAAAACACTGTTGAAAACAAGAGCTGAACATTCACCATTTGTAACACCCCCCAGTGGTGCGGAAGGTCGGCTGGCCCTGATTTGGCAAGTATGTCTCACTGCATCTCTCTCTGCTGTTGCACCTGGGTTAGTCCTGGACTTGATTCCAGCTGAACAAATGGCCTTGAAAACTGGTACTGCGGCTTATAAACATTGCCGAAGTACAACTGTCTCCCCAAATTTAACTACAGAAATGCCTAAATTTCCCTCTGTAATATGGGGGGGGGGTAAAAAAAACAATGAAACAAACCAAAACCAACCAAAACCATGGAGAAGGCAGAAATGTAAGGTTAAATGGCCACCTGAACAGTGGGAGCCCCGAGAAGAAGCTGGCGCCGCAGAATCTCGGATGCTGGAGCCTGAAGCTCCACTTGCACACTTGGGGAGGTTTTAAATGTCAACTTGCTGCAATCTGGAATTACATGTTAATATTAACAATACATATTAATATTAATACATAATAAATATGTAATAATATTGTTTGCTTTGTATCCCAGTTGTAGCCCCCTCCCTCATCTCCTCTTAGTCCCACCCTCCCATCCCTCTCCCCTAGTCCACTGATAGGGGAGGTTCTCCTCCCCTACTGTCTGATCCTAGCCTATTAGGTCTCATCAGGACTATCTGGATCCTCTTCCTCTGTGAGCTAACTAGGTCACCCCACCAGGGGGAAGTAATCAAAGAGCAGGCTACCAAGAATGCCAAAAAATGCTGGGCCCAGAGGGTCCTGCAGAGATTGATAAATCAACCAAGGATATTGCATGGAAAGGACCTAGACCCCCTGCTCAGATATGGCCAACAGACAGCTCAGTCTCCATGTGGGTTCCCTAGTGAGGGGAGCAGGGGCTGTCTTTGACTTGAACTTGCCTGAGTGTTCTTTGATCGCTTCCCCTTGGGAAGGCTTTCAACTGAGGAATTTAGATCCGGCTCTGGAGAGCATGCCAGCAGAGCATCATCTTGATTGTTAAGCAATGTAAGCATTGCTTACAAGCCCACAGTGAACAGCACTCTGAACTGCAGAGGTCAAGGGAGAACTAGATGAGTAAGCAAGCAGGCAGCATGGACACATTCACCTCTCTCTGCTCTTGACTATGGGGTGGAATGTGACCATCTGTTTGAGGTCTTGCCTTGACTTCCCCAAAATGATGGGCTGTAGTCTAGCATTGTAAACCAAATAAACACTTTCTTCTCTTAAACTGCCTTTGGTCAGCACATTTCATCTTAGTAAGAGTAGAGTAGCTAGACCAGCATCTGTTTTTAACATGTGTATCCGTATAGATCAGCACACTTACACCAAAGCCTGAGTCCTGTTGGCATATTGCCTGGTGAGATCAGCGCCTTTGCCAAGCTTCTGTCCCATCCACCTCCCCGAACCATGATCCCCTCAGCCGCCTCACCCACAAACCAGCATCAGCCAAAGCTAAACTTTACACAAGTGTGGATCTGGGAATCTCTACCTCCTCAATTGGAAAACAAATCAAACACAGATCACCCTTTATTGGGTTGTGTTGGTTGGTTGTTTAGTTGGTCAGTTAGTGGGTGGTTTGAATGTTGTTTATATGTTCTCATTTTCTGTTTTTGTGATTTGGTTTAGGTTGTTGATTTTTTTTTTTGTCTATCTGTCTCCTACCTCCATTTAAACATGTAATGATTAAACCTCTCTGATTTTTTGACATGTGTATGATATGTAATGTGTGTGTGCATGTTCACATGTATTCAGGCATCTTCTTGGATTGTTCTCCTCTTTGTTTACTAAGCCACAGTCTCAAGCTCACTGACTTCACTAGTCTAGACAGCCAGCTTATCCTGAGTTACCTTGCCTCTGTATCCTGGCAGCTGGGACTACAAGCAGGCCACACCCTCCTAGCTTTTTATTGGGTGCTGGAGTTCAAAATGCCACTGTCACTCCCAGAGCCAGCTTGCTATCCACTGAGCCACCTCCCGTCCCCCGGTCAGCTTTTATCTTAAAACTACTAATAGTTTTATAGATTAATAATTAACCTACAGAAGTCTAACTTCTCTCTCACTGGAACTTATCTCTATGACTCTCCCTTACTTTTTTTTTTCATTTTGTTTTGTTTTGTTTTTTGTTTTTTTGGCTTCTTATCCTCATTTTATTTTCTTTTTAACATTTTTATTTTATATTAATCACAGGTTATGTACTTTGTATCCCAGGTGTAGCCCCCTCCCGCATTCCCTCCCTATCCCCCCATCCCTCCTTCATCTCCTCCCTGCCCCTTTCCAAGTCTACTGATAAGGGAGGACCTCCTCCCCTTCCATCTAACTCTAGCTTATCAGGTCTCCTCAGGACTGGCTGCAATGTCCTCTTCAGTGACCTAGTAAGGCTGCAGCTCCCTTGGGGGGCGAAGGGGTCGAAGAGCCAGCCATTGAGTTCATGTCCGAAATAGTCCCTGTTCCCCTTACTAGGGTACCCACTTGGATATTGAGCTACCATTTGCTACATTCAAGCAGGGGTTCTAGGTTACCTCCCTCACTTTTTTATACCTACAAACATCCTTTTCTTCCTGGTCACATTTCAGACATACTGTCACTTCTCCACTATCTCCAACCCTATACCTTCCTTCCCATACCGTACGCCTTTTCTCATGACTTTTTAAGTTCACTATTTAAAGATCTGTTTCATTATTTTAATAATGTGTGTGGAGTGGCGGGGGTAGATATATGCACACGAGGGTCAGTGGAGGAACCAGAGAGGCCAGGGGAGTTGGGTGCCCTGAGCTGGAGTTGTAGGTGGTTGTGCGATAGCAGAAATAATTGCTGGGAATTGAACCTGACTCCTCTAGAAGAACAGGAAGTGCTCCTAACCACTGAACCACCCCTCCAGCCCCTGATTTCAGTACTTAAATACTAATGTCTGTTCTCTGAAAACTTTATGACTCTCATCTTCTACCATGAGAACACTAATGCTGTTGTCTCTGAGACATATAACAGGGACACAAATGCAGTGCAGAAGGGTTTCCTACGACTGGGCAAAATCACAAACACTGCTAAATAATACACTACTATGATTCCCATAGATAATGCAGCAATTCCTAGTGAAGATTTTTTTTGGGAGTAGTCAAAGGAAAGAGCAAGCATACAATAGAAATGGAAAAATGCGTCCATTCAACAAATACACAAGATGTAACAGAGAAGAGCTGAGGAGCAATCAGTCATGTCCCACATAGCAAACCAGAAGAGTCCCAAAGCTGATAAAAGAAAAACACAGCCAGCTCATCATTATCACACAAAACTCTTTTCAATAACAACTTCAAATGCAAAAGGCCTTAACTGAGCAACAAGAAGACAAAGACTGACTGAATTAAAAACTAAAACTGAGCTGTTTTTCCTAAGAACCACCATTAGCGAACAAAGACAACCCAAGACTGGGAATCGAAGTGTGGAATTCAACTTATTTAGTAACCAAAAGCCATTAGCAAGCAGGCATCGAAACCATTCTTTCTGATAAGGTTGAGTTCAAATAAGACTGGTCAGAAGAGGTTATAAAAGGCTCACTATGATTCATGAAGAAGATATGACAATTGGAAATATTTGTGTACTCAATGTCAGAGTTTCTTATTTCTTAAACACTAAGATGTGTAAAAGGTCACACAGGTTTTGACACAGAAATGCTGGGAAATGTGAATACTCATTCTCAAAATTAGATAGGTCCCCCAAGCTAAAACTCAACAAAGACACGTCAGAGATAAACTGTGCCACAAACCAACTGGATTTAGTAGATTGCCACAGAACATTTCATCTAAGGAACCTATTTTCAATGGTACATGGAACCCTCTTGAAATCGACCACATCATAGGCCATGAAGCAAGTCTGAGCAAATAAAAAGAAGTTGAAATGATTTCTTGTATTCTATCAGACTACAACAGAATGAAATAGAAACAGAGTATCTTAAAAAATTGCACATTATTCAGGGACTGAGCAATGCAATTTGAATGAACACTGGGTGACTGAAGAAATCAGGGAGGAAATGAATAAAGTATTAGAAACAAGTGAAGATAGTAACAGCTTGTCCTGGTGTGGTGAAGGCAGCCCTATGACAAAAGTTGTAAGAAAGAGTGCTCAGACTTAAAAAGGAGAGTTTTCAAACAGCCTAACAATGAACCTTTGAGCTCTAAAAATCCCAAGATACCAACTGCTATCCAACAGCTGGCAAGAAATAAAAAAGTTTACTACAGAGATTAATGAATGAGAAAATAAAAGAACCGAGTGAAGAATCAGTGAGACAGAGCTGGTTCTTTAACAGAGTTAACACAGCTGATCCTGAACCAAACTAACCAAACCAAAACAAAACAAAACCCACCAAAATGAACAAAATTAGAGACAACACAGACCGCAATGAGATACAGATCATCAGGGATAGTACGCCGTCTCCAAGGAAGCATGAAAAGAGCCTTTCCTTTATTAAACGAGATGGCTTAAAGAAGTAAGAGGCCCACATGCAACGTGACTGACAGGGTCAGGAACCTGAAGAGAAGAGAGGCACCGGGAATCTGCTGAACAAGGGGACGTTCTAAGTGTCAGGATGCTGGGTGATTTAGTGTGCCTACGTGACTCCACACACGGAGCCAGGCACTGTATTGGACCATAATTTGTTCTTGCAGCTTCAAGGAGAAGAGGCAGAGAGGCTACTGTGTAGCATGGCTTCTTAACACTCTGTCCCAGTGGTCCCCAGAGGGTCACGGTCTGCTTGCTTTGGGCCATCAGATCTGGTGTCTTAGCGCAGCCAGCCTTAGGGGCAAGCCCACGATCTACGAGAAATGCCTTTCATTCTGGGCTTTGCTGCCTTGTGGCCAGCGATTGTTCACCTTTACTGTCAACTTGACAATGGCAGAAATGATTAAGGGCTCCAGACGTTCTGTAGACTCTGACGCAAGGTCCCCACTCATTCGAGTCTGCTGCTGCTTTATTCCATACAGCAAGGAAAGGGAGCTAACCTGAGTATCCAGCAGCAGATGATGTATAATGTAAATGTGGTTTCCGTACACAGTGGAATTTCACTCAACTGTAAGGAAAAACATAAACTATGAACTCTGAAGGGAAGTGGATGGAATGAAGAGGAATTCAGTTAAGTAAGATGACCCAGTTTCAGAAAAGTCAAACCAGCATGACCTGCCTCGAGTGTGGATCCTGACCTTCAGTGTGTGTGTGTGTGTGTGTGTGTGTGTGTGTGTGTGTATGCAAATAAGGGGCTGTGAGAGCGCCTACCAACTGTGGACTAGGTGGAGTGTCACAAGAAGGAAACAAGAGACATGGGGGAAGGGAGAGAGCCCAGAAGGTCACAGGTGACATGCATGTGAAAAGGAGGCTACTGGGCGAAGAACAAAGAGGGCACTCTAGAGGAGAAGAGAGAGAAGAGGAGCAGCAAAGAGATTCTGCCTGAAAAGGGCCAGAGGAAACCCCATATGTATGTGCTAATAATAAAAATGAATGCATGCACGTGTGTCAGGGCATTAACTGGAGTCTCACTCTCCCCTCCCCTTGGCTCCCTGGTCCCTGTGCTCTCCAGAAAATGGATTCAGACAAGAGATATGGTGTGTGGTGCACAAGACAGGCAATATTTGTTACAGAATGTGAGACACTCTGAAACAGACAGTTGATCCCAACTACATGTTTCAGCAGGTGATTTACTATTTTTTTCTCAAGCCTCTGTGTCTTAGGGTTTCTATTGCTGTGAAGAGACACGGCAAAGCCTATAAAGAAAGCATTTAATTGAAGTTGGCCTACAGTTTCAGAGGTTTGGTCTGTTATCAGCATGGTGGGAAGCATGGTGGCACACAGGTAGACAGAGAAGGAGCTGTGAGTTCTACATCCATATCCACGGGCAGCAGGAGGGAGAAAGAGCCACTTGGCTTGGGCTTCTGGAACCTTAAAGCCCATCTCCAGTGATACTCTTCTTCCAGCAAGGCCACACCTCCTAATCCTTCTAATCCTTTCAAATAATGTCACCTCCTACTGACTAAGCATTCAATTATATGAGCTCATGTGGGCCATTCTTATTCAAACCAGCACACTCCAGAACAGGTGATAGTCTGAGAAGCGTTTTCCAGCCCAGGTGGTTGTAAGGCTCATTTGAATAACTATTAAGAAAGTGACAAAAGTCTGAATTTGTCCTTTACTGGGTCTCTCCCAAGACAGCAACCTATGGTCTTCCTAGTAATTCTCAAAGTCATGGTCTCAACCCAGAGCAAGAGGTGTAATCCAGATCATGTAATTTGGGTAGTATTCCAACCCTCTACAATGGTGAGGTTCTGTCAATAACCAGTAATAATCTTTTGCACGGGTATGGCTTTTCTGGTAGGAGCATCCATCCCTTGCTTTATCAGGAGGAATAGGCAGATGCTCATCAGGTATCAACACGACTCTGCTGTACCCACTTCCACCGTTTTATTTGGCAGAACAGGTGAGGGAAGGCTCTCCAGCTTCAGGCCACCGGACTATACACTCAGGAGCTGAATCCCAGCAGGATAAAGATGGAGATCCCCACACCCACGCCCTTTGGAACTGCTCTTTGCTGAGATGCCTGTCTTCCACTGTTAACACACAAGCAAATCGTTTCTGTGTTGAGCACTGAGCTGGACACAGGTACTGGCAGGCTCTGAGAGGTGTGGACCGTGAAGTCCTTACCAGAGAGATGCCGTCAAGAATGGGATGTGTGCTTCCTCACCCATCAGGCCGAGGACTTGAAGTGGGTTCATTTCTCTGTGCCTCTCTGCCCTGGGGAGTTAGAATTGTGATTCCCAGTCTAGAATTTTTTCACTGTTGCTAAAGACACATTAATTTTAATGATCTTTTTTCTTAATATCCAACTTTTGTCTCTTGATTTTCTCTGTTTTTCTTGTTTACAACTCCATGTATTTGTGCCTCATGGTATTTCCTTCCTGCTGTTGGTTTGGGCTTGTCTTTCTCTCCTTTGTTTAACTTAAGTAGGACTTAAGTCATTCACTTGAAGCCTTCACTTGTGAAACCAACAGTCAGCCAATAAAGCAAACCTTCATGGCCTTACCTGAAAAAAAAAAGCTAGAAAAATTGGCACAGCTGTTGCAACCTTCTACACACACCATTGATCAGTGAGTGGCCATTGGCATTGAGACACGGCCTTCAGCTGGCAAAAAGGGCATGCACTGTTGATGAATCAGATGGTTATAACTTTTGAGATTATAATGCCTTTGGCATGATGACTTGCACAGCTGTAACATGGCCCCAAACCTTAGCACAACTGACTCCATGATGGAAGTGCCATTCAGGTTGTACAGCTCAGTGCACAGACAGCACCTCCTGCCAAAATGAAAACAAAGACCTAATCCCTAAACCATCAAACCCCACAGTTCTGGGAAAGACGCTAAATGTACTAGTTTTTTTGGCTCCTATAGTTACCCTTCTGGCTAACTGTTCTTGTTAACTGAAGTAAACCAAGCCAGGACATGGCTCTCATGCTTAAAAGCTCACACTGAGAAAGGCTCAGAGCCACACTGAGATCCTGAACATCCAGTGTGGTCTCCGGCTAACTAATAAAGACTTCTATTGGCTTAAAGCCATGTCCCAGTAGTCCTTTCTGGTGATACCCCACAAAATAGCTGCATTTCCAAGATGGGCAAGCGGCTGGTATCCCCAGGATATTGACTTTGACACCTGTGAGTTTGCATCCTGGAGCCTCCCAGATTCACTTCTGCAGCATCTGAGCTAATTTGCATTCTCACAACAATGCAGACAGAATCCTCTCCTGCCTCAATCTTTTCCAATATTTGTTGTTTTTGTCTCTTGATGGTAGCCATTCTGACTAGTGTTAGAGGGGTCTAATACAGTTTTAGTACCCCTGATGGCGAAAGATGATGAGCATGTATTTATTGGCCATTTGAACTTTTCTGAAAAGTGTTCACAATTCATTTGCCTATGGATCCATTGGGGATGGGTTTTGATGTTTAATTTTTTGAGCCCCCTATGTATTGTGTATATTAATACCTATTGGGTAAATAGCTGGAATTTCTTTTCTAGTTCTGTTTGCTATCTCTCCACTCTGTTGTCTACTTGTTTGCTTTGCTATCCCTAATTATTTTTATGCTTTACATTTTTTTTTTTGAGACAAGGTTCCTCTGTGTAGCCTTGGCTGTCCCAGACTCACTTTGTAGAGCAGGCTGGCCTCGAACTCACAGAGATGCGCTTGCTTCTGCCTCCCCAAGTACAGGGATTAAAGGCATGGACCGCCACATCTGGCTGCGTTAATATTTTTTATATTTTATTTAATTAGTTATGTGTGTGTACATGTACCCATAGTGTGTGGAGAGCACAGGGCAGCGTGGGCGAGTCAGTGCTCTCTTCAGTCACGTGACTTGTCAGGCTTGTCAGCAGAAGTCTTTACATTTTATACCATCCCACTTTCCAGGTCTTGCTACTATTTCCCAACCTATTGGAGAGATTTTTCAGAAATACTTGCCTATGACTACATTTTGAAGCATTTTCCTCTAGTAATTTCAAGTTTTACAGGGTTTTGTTTTGTTTTTACATTTTCAAAAACTAACTTTTAGGGCAGCTTTGTGTTCACAGCAAAGTAAAGAGGAAAATGCACAGAGGTTTCCTGTCAACCCCTCGTCCCCAGATACACACAGCTTTCCACACAGCTGTGTCCTTCATCACGGCACTACCATCTGCACAGTTGGTGGCTCTGCAAAGATCCTTACCATCCAAAGCTCACTTTTGTGTTGGAGCTCAGTGTTTGTACAGTGAGTTCAACGGCTCTCCCCGGCCCTCAAAATCCTGTCGGCGCTGCCCGCTTCTCCCCTGCTTTTGGAAGATGTCCTCTCTGTCCGTGATTATCGACCACGGTGTTTCCCCTTCATCTTCCTGACAGCCTCGTCCCACTGCTTTCTAGCCTCTATTGTTTCTGGGGAGAATAAATGGACAGTGGTTCCAGGATTTACTACACCTGTGATTCTGTTTTTCTTCTTGACTCCAAGGCTTTCTTATTTGATGTTTAATAGTTCAACTTACTGATTGAGTATGGGTTTCTTATTTTCTTTGTCTTCCTTGATGTTCATGGAGTGTCTTATGTATTAGATTAATATCATCAAATTTGGGGAGTTTCATCGCATTATTGAGTTATTTCTGTGCACATTGTTTCTGGGTTTTTTTCCCTCTCCTCTCTGGGTGCTCTTATTTTCTGTATACTATGTTTAATAGCACCTCAACTTTCTCTGAGTCTCTGTTTATTTTCCACGACGTTTTCCCCTCCTTACATTTCTACCAGTCATAAGTGTATTGATTCTTCTGACCTTAGCATACCGTGAGCCCATTCCTAGTTTCTCATTTCCTGTATGTTTTCCAATCACAGCACTGCACCTTGTGATTTCATAAATTAATTCCTACCTTCTAATTGACATTATTTATTTAATAAGACAATGCCATCTTATTTTCCTTTACTCTTTAAGCCTACTTTCCTTTATATTCTTTTACTTTTAACTCTGTGCACACATGCATGTGTGTGTGTATGTGTGTGTGTGTGTGTTTGTGTGTGTGTGATGTGCATATTGGGAGATATGTATGTCTGCACAAAGTTCAGAAGAGTCAAGTATTCTGCTCTATTACTCACCACCATATTCCTTTGGGACAGGCTGTCTCACCAAAACCAGCTAGGCTAGTGTCTAGAAAGCCTTGGGATGGCCCTTTTCTGTGCCCCCCCCCATGCTGGGCTAATGGGCATATAGCCACGCCCACATTTTTATGTGAGGTCTGGGCATTTGAGCTCAGGTCCACGGGCTTGGGCAGCCAGTGCTCATGTTTACCAAGCCATCTCTCTAGAGCTGCTGTAGACAACTGGAAATATGCACAGTAGTGACTTTGGAATCTTTGCTCGCCTGTTTCATCATCTCAGCCCCTCAAAGGCAGTTTCGGTTGCCTATTTTCTTTGTGTGTGTGTTTAGCCACACTTTCCTGTTTCTGTATTTTCTTGTAACTGTTTGAAAACTGGCTGTTGCGGCAAACCTAGACATTGATGTCCTAGAGTCGTTTGCCTCTCTCTGTTTGGTGATTTGTCCAGACTACTCCATTGAAATCCCTTTTCCCGCAGTGTGCAGCATCTGATGCTATTCCTCAGCTGCCACCGAGCCTGGGGTGTGCACTTAGTCTCTGGGACCTCTGGGGTTGGCTGTGGTTAATGAAATGTCTTTTATCCCCTCCATGCTTGACTCTCCTCATGAGCTTCTGCTGAATGTTTCTGTTAGTGTCGGAGCATTCCATTTGTTTTTTGCCAGTGCCTTGGAATATAAATTGCTCTGTCATCGGAAATGAATTCAGGCCTTTTGGGAAAGGCAAAGCTCTCTCCGACATCCATTTGAGCTATGGAGCTTGTCACCCTGGAGCTAAGGGGAACACTAAAGAACAGCTGCTTCTGGATCTCCTCTCTAAAGCAAGAGACATGTTAACAGTGGGGAGAGGATGCTGAAGACTGTAGTTCATGTGTTGCTGCTCCTTATGGTGAACTTTCTGAGCCACGGATGACAGGAGACATTGGAAGCCACTGATGGACAGACCTGCCCAGCACAGACTCGCAGTCTGGGAAGCTGAGGTGAGTGGTAGCCTGCCACTCATCTTCTGAGCCTCTAGAGAGACTTCCCTTGATCTGTGATGGCTCCACCCCTCACCGATGGCTCTGCCCTCACTGTATGCTCTTCCTTTGTAGTGGGAGTTGAGAGTGAGGAAGTGAGAGCCACCATGGTTGGCAATGCAGGCAATAAAATCTGACTGCCTGTCAAAACTCAAATAGCTCTTCTACCCCAGAGGCCAGACATGAGCCACTTCTTGATTGCCAAGGTCACTGAAGGAGGTCTTCTGTGAGGCAGCTGTAGAATAAGAGACACAGTTGCTGGGTTGATGATGGTGGATCTCCTCTGTTCCCACTGAACGGAGTTTCTATAAGTGTTGCTGAATTGGCACTTGTCTGTTTCTTGAGTTTATCTAGAGTTAGAGGCCACCTTAAGTCACAGGGTGAGGGTGTCCTAAGAAAACATGGGTTGGGGCTGGAAGGATGGCTCAGTGGGTAAGAGGACTTGCCTGTGAAAGACCACCCCGGAGGGTATCTTCCGTCAGGGGGACCCCTCCTCAAGGACCAGCGAGACCAGTCTTTTCGGATGCAAACAGCATGAGGTTTATTGATACACACGGGTACCCGGGGCGACAAAGTCAATCGGAAGACTTGCGCGCCTCTCGGTTGGGGTGACAGGTTTTTATAGGGCTCGAGAGCAAGAAGCATGGTTGCAGAAGTGAGAAGCATAGTTACAGGGATCTGATTGGGCAGTTTGAACAAAGCCACAGTTAGGTCATGTATCCAAGCGAAGGGGGGGAGGCAGATGTGAGCCGAGTCGGGTGCCCAGAGTGTTTTTCCTCAGAAGAGACAAGGACTTTCCGTCC
>CM053756.1:4303151-4332272 GCA_028658305.1 Pachyuromys duprasi
ACACACACACACACACACACACTGCCACAGGCTGCATGGAGGCAGGCACACACATATACAGGCAGAGATACACACAAGCAAGTTGGCAAAGGCTCAAGTCTATGACCACAAGGATCACACAAAAACTGGCCTTTTCCCTGGAACAGTTATATAGCAGACATTGGAGTCAACCAACGTCTAATACATAGCCGCCCTCCTCCTCCCCTCCCACACCACAGCCCACTCCAACCCGGTGTCCAGCATTAGCCATCTTGGTCCATGTCAGGTGTCTATAGCAGTGGCATGGTGTCTAGGCATCAAGTGACACTTACAGCCTTCCTCTGGCCTCTGTAGTGGGCATCTGTATCACATGCAACATACACACACCACAGGTACACGCACACATACATGTATACATACCAGAAACACACACAGAGACAGACACACACATACACAAACACACACCGGAAACAAACACACACAGACACACACATACATAAACACACTTACATGCACACACAGTAGAAACACACACACAGACACACACACCATTGGAAAAGTAATATTAAAAAAAAAAGAACCAATAAGGGCAAGAGGTGTAAAAAGCATGCCTAGCTGGCACAAGGCCTGTGTTTAGTGCCCAGCGCTGAAAGTTTGTGTAAGAAGCACGGTTCAGCATCATGGGCATAGGCAGGGACTTGCTCACGGCACAGACCCTGGCCTCTACACCAGGCCTGCTGAGATGGGGCATCTGGCTGAGACTCGGCAAGAGCTTCAGTTTCACATCAAAATCTGAGAGCCTCTGCAGCAGGAGGATTGCTCTTCATCAGTCACAACGAGGATCCGAGTGTGCTAAGAAATAAACCAATGGAGGCCACTTAACATGTGAGCACACTCAGATCCTCAGCTAAGCGAATCCATTTAAACACATTTGTGAGTGAAATTCATGGTTTTCCTATGGCCCTAGCTATAGAAACAGATTTGCATAAACTCAGCTTTAAAATCCACAGAAAATACATCTCCCAAGATGGTGGCACAGTTGGAAAAGGTGGCCATAATCATCTCTGTGCGACCACTGCTTTCTTACCCACCACGCACCAGCGTAGTGTGTTTTTTGTTTTTGTTTTTTGCCACACTCATTGCTTCTGTGGACATGCAAACGCTGAGCCATCCTGACTGAGGGCAGGACCCAACTTACATGATCTCTTCTCAGAAACAATATCTGGTAGATGATTAGGGTTCACACCCTGAACGTTCAGGGGAGTCCAGGCTTTATAATCTCATTCTTGTGGAATGACACTTGACAGCTCCTTCAGAAGTGTTTCAGCGAGTCTGTAAGTGACGTCTGTTGGACTAGAGGCTCGTGTGTGGCCGTCTTTACCCTTCTGCACCTTAACAGACAGAGATCGACCCCTGGGCCTGAATTTGGAGGGGTGGGATAGGGTTTGCTTCTTTGCAATACATTTGAATTTTTTTAGGGGATAAAATATTGATTTTAGCTCACAGTTTGTCATAGCAGGGAAGTCAAGGGAGCACGAGCTTAAAACATTACAGCGCGAGTCAAGAGCAGGGAGGAACAAATGCACACGTCCACAGTGCTCAGCTAGCTTTCTTTCTTATACAGCCTGAAGACCCAGACCAGCCAGCGGTGCTGCACACTTTCCGAGGGGCCTTCACATAGCCATTAAAACAATCAAGACAACCCCCGACATTCCCACATAGGCCAGCCTGATGTAGACAGTCTCTCACTGATGCTATTACTAGGTGATTCTAGCTTGTGTCAAGTTGACAAACTAACGGTAACAGGTACCAAGTAAAATTACAACATGCTAGACAAATTTAGGGTGAGAATTGCCTGAGATGTTTTAATTAATTTTTTTTACTAGGAAAGGTTTTGGGGAGGTGCATGTTACACTATCTCTGTTCCAGCTCTTGAAGCAGTATGTGTTTATGTCACATATGCAAAACAAGCAGACAGGCCTAAGAGGAGCAGACAGCTGGAAATATTCAAGCTCAGGGCAGACATCAATAAATTAGAAACAAACACAATAATTAAAAGAATCAATGAAACCAAGAGCTAGTTCTTAGAGAAAATCAACAAGATTGACAAGCCTTAGCCAAACTAACTAAAAGGCAGAGAGAAACTGTCTAAATCAGCAAAATCAGAAACAAAAATGGGGACATAACAACAGACACTGAGGAAATCCAAACAATCATTAGGTCTTACTACAACTTTTGAATTTTTTAACAGTTTTAGATGTCGCAGAGAAGGAACCCAGAGGCCATTATTTTTGAAGCGGTCATCTGTGAAATATGGCAACCTAACCTCAAGCTATTAGACATGCAGGCAATTTTCAGCTCTCTTCTATGAATCAACTGGTCCATGCTTGATTCTTATTAAACCTCAACTCGGGCTCTTTCTCTGGCTTCTCATTTCATTATTTCCTTATAAGGCCCAATGACCCAACAGTGTCACCCATGAACCAAGATCAGCAAAGTCTGCACTGACTCAAACGGCCATCTCTAAAGCTACAAACTATTCTGGAGTTTGCCACCACCTATCAGACCTACACAGGCAACTGCAGCAAGACAGGAATTCAGAGCTCTGCTACAGCAAGGCAAGAGTTCAGAGCTTCATCACTTGGTCAATGGAGTTTGTCCAATTGATTAAACTATATCATTACTTCAGCCCTCGCTTTTCTCCCTGAGTTCACTCATTCAATCATCCACTTGCACATTTGTTCAGAGCCCTGTGTAAGGCAAATGCCGTCCTAGGAACTCAATGGTATTCAATACACCCAGAAAAGTTCACACGTGTCTGGGGGAAAAAAAAACAAACAAACTTATGGCCATCCGAAATAAAGTGATGGAGACCTCTGTCAATGAGAACAAGAGCTCTGAGCCTGAGGAGTGAGGCCGGGAAACGCTTGAGGTAGCTGGCTTCTCTGCAAGGAGCCTAAAACACCTGGTGTTCTAGACACTCGCAGCCTCCCACCACAACACCCCTCCTCAGGGAAGGGGAAGTGATGTGCAATGTTTAGAGATGAGAACATGGGTGAGGGAGGACTTCAAGGGGCCACGAGGCCGAGGAAGAAGTGACGCTCAGGGAGAGAAGGACAGCGAGACTAAGAATGGGAGAAAATGGTTCCGTCCGTTCTTCAGTAGAGGCTAGAGCTGCTGGTAAGATGTGTGGCTGCCACGGGTGTAAGGTGTGAGCAGGCCCGCAGTCTGGTTGCTCTGTTTTGAGGAGTCCCGATGGCTAGGACACTAAGCGAGGCTGTCAGTCTGAACACTCAGGCATGGTTTATCTGGGTATCCAGGTTGCTGATAGGCAAAGTCTCGGTGGACCAGGCCTTGAACCTTTAGGGGGACTCTGCCCACCCTGGATGCTCTGAGCCAGGACATCAGGCTCATTAGATTTCAACCTCTTCTTAAGGGCCAGCTCAAACCTTGCTGTTTGGCAGCAACCATGGGGCCTTATAGGAATTCAGTTTAATGAACTGAAGTTAAAACTGACCACATGTTGTGCACTGAGTGTGTGTTAAGAACCTTATGCATGGCACTGACTTACACAGTGGGGATTCCTGTCCTGATACTATATGTGAGATAGAAGACAGATCAGGGATTAAAAGAATAATGATAGAGTCAGGAGGGTAAAAGCTACTAGAAGGAAAATGCCAAGAGAAACCTACCTTGTCTGCATCTCCCTGGAGAATCTTACCCTCGCTAAGCTGGAGCTGATTTATATAACCCAGTACCATGTCCCCTCATCACAAAGGAAGGGGACAAGCCTGCTCATTCTTAAACAAGTTACCCATACACTAAAGATCCCATATCACTTCAAACAGTTCACTGAGGTTGTAGTGAACCCTTCCTATTCCTTCAGAGAACAGTCAGGGATCCAGGATTGGAGGCTCCGGACTGTCCAAGCGGCCCTCTCTCACCCCCGCTCTCTTCATAGGTGTAGCTTCTTCATTCTCTCTCACCCCCCGCTCTCTTCCACAGGTGCAGCTTCTTCATTCTGGCTTCCCAGGACAGCTCCAGTTTTCCATCCCTTCTTGCAGTCCCTGGACAATGGGCCCTTCTCCTCAGCCCTTCTTTCCGTAGAGTGAGGGGATGGAGTCTCTTCCTCATGCCTTCAGGTTTCAATGGACAGTCACCACGTTCTTCTTGGGAACGTGGGAAGGGATTCTGGCTCTTGCTGGTAGCTCATCTGTCAAAGTATTGACAGGCATTTGCTCTCTCCACAGCCTCCTCTGGCTCCGGCCTATCTCATATCACAGCATCACCACCTGGAACTAAAGGAATCCTTTCCACCTTCCCAAACCGCAGTCCAGGGAGTCAGATGACTGCCCACCAAGACCCTTTCTCCTCTTCTAAATCTAAGGTTGTTGTTGAACATGCACACTCATAGGTAGACAGTATTTTACCATTTACCATTCTTCTCCAAAGTAGGGAAGTGATATTTGCCATTTCAATGCCCTGAGTCTAGGGTATGCATGTCACCAAAGTAGAGCAAGCTGTTGCTGACCAGGCGTGACAGTACAGGGCAGAGCAATGAGCAGAGCAGAGGAAAGATTTTCTCTGCTGGCCTGTGTCATCCACACTCCCATGGTGAGCTGCAGAGACAAGCTCACGTGTTCTTTAAACCACAACAATGTTGAGCCTTTCATTCTATGTAATCTGAATCTCATTATCAAAGTACCCCTGTGTGCTAGCTGAGTGGGAGTCCTACAGTCATGGTTTTACAAAAGCCACCCACTTTTCAATCCCGCCTGTTGCTCAAGTGCCAACAGAGCATAAAATCATTCTCTTGTGATGTCCTTTCCCATGAACGTGCTTCAGGCTTTGTCAATTGTTTGAGGCCAGGGTAACAGAAGGTAAAACAGACCAAGGCCATCTCCCCTTCCAGTTCTGTGGCCTCATGATCTACCACAGCACCACACAACACTCCAACAATCCTTCTTCTCTCCTAGACTCTGTTTTGTTAAATCATTTCCCTCCATTCTCTTGTACCGGCTTCCAGAAAACAAATACTAACAGTATCAGGAAGCCCTGCCCTGTCCTCCTTCCAGGTCCTATTGACAGTGACTTCATCTCTTAAGCAAATGGATGGGTTTAATATTAAACTGAAATACCAAGAGTTGGCAAAGAAATCATAGAATTGAATAAAAATAAAATTGTCTAGAAATAAAAAAAAAACCTTCAACTCTCCAAGAGAGTCTGTTTGTACCTCACATAAATGCTTCTTACATCCTACTCAACATAAACACATCTATAAAGACTACGGAAGCCCACGTACTTAAAACAAGGAGTAGAAAAAAAGACTGAAATGCTAGCTCAGCTGTCCCCATTTTTGTGCCCACCTCAGTCGCACATCATACGTAACTCCAGCACAATGAGGCATAGCCACCTCCTGCCTCACACAGGATATAGCCTGTACACATAATGAATCATGGGATGTGGTGGTCATGGTTGTAACTGCGTGACTTCACTTTCAGATCACCGCCATGCCCTCATCTTATAGCACTGCTACGCTCAGCCCAGGGGCAATACTACGCCCTGACTCACTTGTGAGAACTGAAGACACTGGAGGCAGTGGGACCCGAATTTGAATTATATCTCGACCTTGAGTGAGAGATCAGGATAGGGCTTAACTTCCATGTCTGTTCTGCACCCTCCCAGGGATAAAGGTCCCAACACAACAGAGACCAGCCGGCTGCTCACAAAGCCTCCAGGTCTTCCTTCAGCCACACAGCCGATTTCTGTTTCTAGGCTCCTTTGTGGAGGCTTGGTCATGTGACTGAGCTCTATCACACAAAATGGCCTGACCCCTACCACTCTCCCTCTCATCTTCCTCCAGTCATTCCCCATCAGTTGGAACATGGAGGCCGTTCAGCCCATCTTGGTAAGAACCTGTAAGACAGAAGGAGCCGTTGCCATGGGGTATAAAAGAGCTGAAAATCCTAAGTTAACTCCCTGACAGTCTATAACTTATGTGCTGCAGAAATTAGCACAATTTTAACAGACCACTTCCAGAGGTGCAGGGTTTGATAAAATGCACTTTCTAGGGCACCTTGAAGAGTAAGTTTTCTATGATAGAGCAGCAGCTTGGGCGGCTGCATGTTTGTAATTCTGCGTGCAGCAACTTACCAACAGCAGCTACTCATTCTGGTGTTTAACCATAGCAGCGCAGTTACTATGACATTACCATCCACTGAGGCTCACACATGAGAAAACAAGGCTTGGAGAAGTTAGGTGTTTTTGTAAGAGTCTCACAGGTAACAGCTGATGACAGAGCTGAGCCCTGGCTTGGATCTAAACCACTATGTTCAAAAGTCCACAAGAGAGAAAACTATAGTGCACCTAAAGGCTGATGACTTTGATATCAGGGAAGGAGACATTTCAAAGCCCAGTGCCAGGGCCCGCCAGCATGGCCTCAGACTTAGGCTGTGCAATGCAGTGGGTGCCAGCCATGTTCAAATTCCTGAACAAATGCATTGTGTGATGAGGAGACGGTGAAGCATTTGCTGAAGCACAAGGACCTGAGTTTGATTCCCCAGAGCCCAGGCAGAAAAGCTGTGTGTGGTGACACACACTTTTAACACTGAGAAAGCAACACTCCAACAATCCTTCTTCTCTCCTAGACTCTGTTTTGTTAAATCATTTCCCTCCATTCTCTTGTACCGGCTTCCAGAAAACAAATACTAACAGTATCAGGAAGCCCTGCCCTGTCCTCCTTCCAGGGGTGGGGGGGGGGGTAGGGTTTGCTAGCTTGGTGGAACTGAAAGTTCCAGGCCTGTGAGAGACCCTGTCTCAAAAACCAAAGTAGACAGCATCTTGAGGGATGATGCTCAGGATTAACTACTGCTCTTCATATGCACCTAGTGCACATACATACACACACAGACACACAGACACACACACACACACACCATGCACATATAAAGCATTTAATTCTCAGAAGAATCCAATTCTATAATTGGGCCACAGAAACGGTAAGAAATCTGAAGTGCACAATGCTGTGCTTTTTGTCATGACACAGTAGTAAGGTGTAAAGGTGGAATTTGGAACCAGGTCAGTTTGCTTTGTGACTGTGTGTGTGAGAGAGAGAGATGGGGGTGTGAAGCATGTTGTCTGTGTGGGATCACAAAGGCTATGCCAAAAGAAGGTTGAAGACACACCTGTGCCATTCCCTTCCCTGGAAAGTACGCTGCATGGTCCCACTTCCCTGTTTGTGTGTGTGTGTGTGTTTCTCTCTGTTGGGGCTGGAGAGATGGCTCCTTGGTTAAGAGCACCGGCTACTCTTCTAGAGGACTCTGATTTGATTTTCAGCACCCACGCAATGGCTCAAAACCATTTATACTCCCAGTTCCAGATCTGATGCTGCCTCCTGGCCTCTGTGAGCAATGCACACACACACAATGTCCAAATATGTGCAGGCAAAACATCTGTACATATAAAATAATAAAAAATTAAAATAAGGCAAAAATTCACTCCTCAATCCTATTGGGCAGTACACATACCAAATCTTAGGATGCTGATAGGAGAGTTAGGCTTAAATAGAAGAATGACTTAGGCAGGGGACAAGAAGCCTGAGATTAAGCAGCACCACTCACAGTGTGGTCCGGCTTTATCTCAGTTCCAGATCTGCAAGGCGGCTTGAAGAAGTCACTGCTGCTTAAGGCATCAGTTGATTCTCACAAGCTGATCACTCCTGTTTGGGTGTATCCTCATAGGGATGAGCCCGTCAGGAAGCTCTGTCATCTCTGGAACCCAAGACGACTTTCAGGTTTAGGGCAATGACTGATGTGATTGTTTGAATGAGGATGGTCCCCACAGGCTCAGACGTTTCAATGTGTGATCCCAAGTTGTTGGAACTGTTCAGGAAGGATTAGGAGGTAGGTGTGCCCTGGCTGGAGTGGGTGTGTCATGGGGGATGGGCTTTGAGGTTACAGAAGCTCTCATCATTCCCAGTTAGCTCTCCCCTCCTCACACCTGTGGGTCCAGATGGGAGGTCTCCGCTAATGCTCCGGCCTCAGCCCAGCCTGCCTGGTGCCATCCTCCCTGACATGATAGTCACAGACTCTGACCCCCCGCCCTACCGCTGTTAAATACCTTCTTCCACACGTTTCCTTGGTCATGGTGTTTGGTCACAGCACTAGAAAGGTAACTAAGAGCTGGTAGCCGTGGGTACCTTCCGGGGACCCTGGAATAGGATGTGGCAGCCAGTGCCCTCACTTTGTGCTTTCAGCCTTGAGCCTTGAAGGGGAGTGCAAGAGAGGTCGTGTGTCAACACTGCTTTTCAGACTGACGCTTCCTGAATAATGTTTTGTTCATCTGTTGTTGTTCTTGTTTGTTTTGTTTCTTGGGACAGGGTCTGTCTCTATTATGTAGCTCTACCTGTCCTGGAACCCACTTTTAGTCCAGGCTGGCCTCAAGCTCTCAGAGATCTGCCTGTCTCTAACTGCAGGCTTCCTTGAATAGCTATCCTATCTGTGCATGGAGATAAGAGAGAAAGAGATGCAAAATGAAAGCAAGGGTTCTTTCAGTCACCCTGTGAGCCATGTCTGCTCTAGTCAAAGGCCAGACCCAGCAGCCGGTGAGACGTGTCAGTAGTTAAGAGTGTTCACTGCTCTTCCAGCAGAGCCAGAGTTGGTTCCTAGTACCCACACGGCAGCTAGGAGCCACCTGTAACTCCAGCTCAAGGAGAGCCTAGGGCTTTTTCTGACCCCCACAGGCACCACGTATGCATATAGTTCACACACGTACATGCAAGCAAAACACCAATGCCCATAAAATAAATAAATCTTTTACAAAAAGAGTAAATACTGCTTTGAGCCTCCTGTTTTGGTTCACTCATTATTAAAATCTCAGGACTCTAACTGAGGGTAGGAAAACCAGAGCTTGCAAAGCAATTCAGCTTTTAAACAAATGACTTCTGCTCTAGGCATGTGGCCATTTGCCTTGCAGCCTTGACCAGTCTCATTCGGCCTATGAGAGGGCAGGGCTCTGGGACCAGGAATCCTCTGCCTGCTGCAAGGTTCTCAGAATCCTGTGCACCGTCCTTTCCCGGCCACACCCCCTGGTTTTGTAGAGGGTTGCAGTCTCCCCATCTGAGTGTGATGGCTGTCAGTGCTAAGCATATGGGCATTGTCCATGTGCAGATTTCAAAATCTATTTCTCCAAGCAGGAAACTGAGGCACAGGAAAGGAAGTGAGATACCCAAGTACTCCAGTTTAGCTCTGGAATGCCCCCCATCCAAAGATTCCTGTGCAGGGCTTGGTCACGAGTCTGTACTGCTACAAGAAAACTGTGGAAGGGTGAGAGGTGTGGCCTGGTGGGTAGAACTTATGTCACTGGAGCACTGCTCGCTAAGGAGTCATTGGGACCCTGTCCCCTCCCGCATCTTGATTCCCATCTGCCATGAGAAAGGTAGATAGTCTTTTCTGTCACATTTTCCCCATGATGTATTTTGAGGCCACAGAGCCAAAGCAAGATTTGAAGCAAGCCGCATGGAAAGGAATCCCTACCCTAAGGAAATCTCCCCTGCTTCTAATTGATGTACATCAGGTATTTACTACAGAAATGAAAATCTGACCAACACACCAAATAGAAAATAGAATTAGGATGATGTCAGGGTCTTAGCTTTTCCCAAATCTCTGTGCTCAGTCATCAGCAAGTTGGCTTGCTCCACACCCAAATTAGTAATTGCTTAGAAATCAATTTGTATAATGTAACTATTCCCACACCCTTCCAAGAAAACTAAAGATGCTACATCAGCGTTGCTTTATTTTTTTGTACAAGTAAGTCTTTTGGAGAGCACGGAACAACAGAAGTGTCGCTAAATATCCACGTGGAACAACTTGGCCATCCCTCCAAAGATGTGCACTCTCCAGTGCGGCCGGATGGTGCCAAATAAAAGGTGTACTCAGTGTAAGCCCAGCCATCCTCAGGACATTGAGGAGGGCCAAATGCAAGTTCCTATGGACACATTCTACAGTTACACAATGATGTGATGTATGCCACAAATTCCTGCATTGAAGTCTTTGTAATTGGTACTAAGGATATTTCTTTTGGGTACCTGATTAGATTATTGGGTTTTTATAGATCTTTTGGCCTCGGGAACACCTTACTGCTGTTTTTGCTGGCTAATCCCGTCTGCCAGGATGAGGGCAGCTTCCTCTGCCACTTTGGACTGCTAGCCCTTGGATGCTGGTAATGTTCTCTCAGCTTCCTAGTACCAGGCCCCTCGGGAGACACAGAGCATGCCAGAGCTGCCCCTCTGCCTGGACAGCCTCGTTGGAAGGCCTCCTTGGTGCTACTGCCTCAACATACCAGGGTAACATTTTCCTTGTGGTAAGGGCCAAGTGCTGGAGGGTGGTTGGAAGGCCAACTGGGGTCACACGAGGCTTCATTTCCTACCACAACTACCTAGAAACAACACACTTCCCAAGGCCAGGCGTGAAAGCAAAGGCTTGTGACATTCCTGGGGCAGCCTGCTTCTGACAGACTGGACCGAGGGTCTACGCTGCTGTGGGGGGCCGAGTCCTTTCCTTGAACAATGGCACCCCACCTTCTGTCTCTACTACCTCCAACACAGACTTAGAACATTTGCACAGAATAGAAAAGCTGCAACAAAGCGAACCTTGACATCACTGGACTCTGCTGTCCGTGTATCTTCCGTTCCTTGGCTGAAAAGAAAAAAAAGGTGGGGGAGAAAGTCTTAAAAACACCAACACATGTGCTTGTACTGTTTTTCTCTCCTGAACACAAAGGCTTTGTTTTTCTAACTAGTTCTCACTCCCATCCTTGGAGATGTACGTGGTAAGTCCTCCTACATCCTCTTGGGGGATGATCTAGGCCCTCACTGCTCACAGGGACATGGCGCCCATTCCCTACCCGACCTCCACCTTCAGACTCACGGTGAGAAGGGTCTACTCCCTAGATTCCCAGCCTGGAGACACAGCAGTGACCTACTGATTCCTACATTCTTTCCAGAAAACAGCACATTAGTGGGTCATGAAAATGAAAAAGGTGCAAACTGGGGAAAAGTAATAAGGATTCCCGTGGTCAAGGATGTGAAGCAAACAAAAGAGACAAGTAACATGTTCCATGACATTTCCCCCGAGCCTGCAAGGAGCCATGGTGTGCTGTAGATAGTTGGGAAGGCTGAGGGCATCTTCTAATCTAGTCTTTTTTTTTCCTGCAAGATACCAGTGAATGCACAGAATATAGCTTGGAGTGGACATGGATTTAGTTGGATGCACTCATATTTTGATTGCAAATATTGAGAAGCTAAGGCTTTAGGTGCAGTGATCGAATAGAACAAAATTGAAAATGGCAAGGGCCTCTCTGCCACTTGGGAAGGGACATGGCTCCTGAACTCTTCACACCAATGTGGTTTTAGGTCACATATCCTGGAATGTAACACTTGGCATTGTGGACTCTAGTCTACCCAATATCTGTCCATCAACAGGAGTCCCTCCCCCTTGCCCTCTAAGCCCCTAGAATATGGACATGCTCAGCCTACATCTTGTTGCTCTGTTATCCCTTGCAAGTTTGTAAGAAACATTGGCTGAGCCACACCCTTGGTGGAGGAGAGCCGTGCCCATCTGGTTCTGGAGGTTGGGAAGATGGCAGTGAATACTGTTAGAAACAGAAACAAGGAAATCTGTTATACCCTGAAGAGGAAAAATGGCCGCCCCAAGGAGGTGGTGTGATCCTGCAACACAAAAACACAAACTGTTATGTAGTCACAAATTTAAGTCAAAGGTCCTTCAAAATTCCACAGAGAAGGTTTCAAAAAGGGTGGTCTCAGACCAGCACCATAAAACTATCTGGAGAACTTGTTATTAAAGAAAATCCTCAGAGCCCACCTCAGTCAGACCTATTAAAGTTCAGGGTGGAGCCCAGCCATTCCATTTTCAACCATGTTCTAGTGCAGGCTCAAGTCTGAGAGTCACTGGTCTGTGGGGTTGGCACTGGCAGAAGTGTGTTTCCTCTCTCTAAGCTTGCGCAATGGCGTGTGCGTCCCTGAAGCTGAGAGGTCGAGTCCCTCGTGACAGATGGCTCAAGTGACTCGGCTGTGAGATCAGAATGAAGTATGTGAGGCATAGAATGACTCATCTGTGGCTTTAGCGGTGGTCATGTTCTACCTCGGGACAAGCCCAGGGGGACAAACTCCCAACTTCAATGCTGGGAGAAGATATTTGGGGTCCTTTGGGGAGATCTGTTCTATCCAGATGGGGCTGGAAGGACTGCAGAATCCAGGCACTTCCCTGCCCTTCTTTCTAGAGCATTCTGGAAATCAGCGTTCTCACAAGGTTCACATGCCTTGTCAGGAAAATCCACGGTAGCCTTCCCGGATTGCTGGAAAGGAATGAAGTATATGTCAATTCATCAGGAACCACACCCCTATCCTCACGGCTGTCTTCCCGTGGTGGTGTCCCTTCCTGCTTCCTTTGTAAGGACATCAGAAGACAGCTGCAAAAGAGCAGCAGATAGTGGGCCCGCTTACAAGTTCTCAAAGGCAAGCTATGCACTCAATCAGAGGTGCAGTTTAGGATCCAAGTGTATTTAATTTGCTAACAAGCCTGGATAACCCCAGCTTCTGGTTTAAGCAAATGTTCGCTGTCAGGCTTGAAAGAATAAAACCCTAGCATAACGCTGACAACACTATTTTGCAAGACTGGAACAGTGCAAGGTCAGAAGCAAGGCAGGACAGATGTCCAACAACAGGATATCTGCGGTTGGGCGCCTGGCCTATGAGGGGGGACAGAAAGTCCTTGTCTCTTCTGAGAAAAGAGAGAAAAAAAAACACTCTGGGCACCCGAGATAAGAACCGGGTACGTAACTCGGCTCACATCTGCCTTCCCTATGATCTAACCATGTCTTTGTTTAAACTGTCCAATCGGACCCCTATAATTATGCTTCTCGCTTCTGTTATCTGCTTCCTGCTCTGAGCCATATAAAAAACTGTCACCCCAACCGGGGGGCGCGCAAGTCCTCCGAAAGGCTTTGTCGCCCCGGGTACCCGTGTATCAAAATAATAAAAAAAACCTCTTGCGGCTTGCATCTGAAGACTGGTCTCGCTGTTCCTTGGGAAGCGGGGTCTCCCCCCGAGAGGCTCTATTAGGAGTCTTTCAAGGCTGTCCCAGCCTCTCCAGTCTGCTTTTGGTTATAACCTGGTCTAAGAATGGAGTGAGCGTGGACTCGGAAGCCTGTGTGCAGGCAGCAGGGAGCCCAGGCAGTGGTCCAGCGGCCGAGAAAGTTCCAGAACTCTTCGGACTTCCGGATCTAAGGCCAGGAAGGTTCTGGAGTGAACAGGATAGGCTGGCCGCTGTACCTGGGCTCAAGGTAGCCAAAAGAAATTTTTTTCTTCACTAATTATTTTGCTGCCGTGTAACAAAACTTTAACTAATAATTTTTTTAAATAATAGTTTGACAAAGGAACAGAAGTGAAAAGGAACAGAACGAAAAAAAAAAAAAAGGTAGGCTGAAGCAAGTTAAGGAAGATGGCCCTGGACCACAGGGTCCCTCCCTCGACTGTTTACAACAGCGTGGGGTTACAGATGGGAATGTCAGGGTCAAGGGAGCAGTGTTTCAGCCCACAGCTCCCCCCAAGAAGCTGGAGATGGGGATTCACGAAGAGAACGCAAATGAGCCACGCGGGGCGGGCGACAGCGCAGCACGCACACCCGGAACTGAGGTGGGAGGAAAGGAGCACATACTGAACGCAGCAGCAGCAGTCTCTTCACCCTTCGGCTGGCCAGCTTGGCAGCCAGGCGCATCAAGGGGTGCACAGGGGCGAACTGCAACAGAGGGGGCGGTGAGGCTTGAGCCCCGGAGCGCCCCAAGCCATGAGTAAGCTTCCTGACTCTCCTCTCTTACAAATGGGTTTAATTTCCAGGGAAGAATCAATGCTGGAGCCTAAGCTGGGAAGGTTTATGTTTTCAATAAAGACCTTGCTTGCCTTGATACAGGTTTCAGTTCCTCCGCAGCACTTAGAAATCTCCCCTCAGGACCAGTCAGTTGCTTACTGGCCTTAACCCTAAGCACTCTGTCCTGTGCTGAAAGCACCCCGTGCCCTGGGCCCTGCTCCCTCTAGGTGCTATCCTGACCTGGGGGTTCAGGGGGAGGTGCCAGGGTGGCAAGCATCCAACACCCCTTGGCTGCCCCTGCCTGCGGACTCTCAGGCATGGGCATCTGTCCTTCTGTAGCCCTCATGGGTCCCCTGGGTGCTTCATTCCTCGTGGCCTCTTCCCTTCCCTTGCTCTTTTATGCTTTGTGGTAGCTGCCCCCTCTTTATCTAATCCCATCCCGAACATCAATGGCTCCTTGCTTCTTGGGGGAAACGTGTTTTTTTTTTCTGAGTATTTGACAATTTCAAGAACCCCCCTGAAGACTTGGAGCCCTAAGTGTGTAACTAGGTGGCTTTCCTGTGGTAAAATTTCAGCAGCTGGGACAGCGCCTCCAAACCAAAGTCTGCATTGTGAGACCCTCCCAGGGCTTCTCAAACGCCACCCACATAAACGTACCCTTACGGGAAGCGAGTGGGGACACATGTGTCTAGGGGTTTCCTGACTAAGAAATGCTTGCCTGTGAGTGTCTAACAAATTCAAAAGGCAGAAGAGGATCAAACAGGAAGTTCATAACACACTGACCTCAGAGTTAGCTGGGTGTGTTGGCTTCTGAGTCCTGGAGTAGTGAAACAAAAACTAAGAAAAACAACAACAACAAAAAGGTGTTAACACCAAGTGCCGCTTGCTCCAAACACGGTGCAGAGGACAAGGCAAGAAATGTGCTCACCCTTTTGTATATGTTCTGGTTTTCCTGGAAAGAGAATTGAGAAGGAAGTTATGTGGAGTTTCTCTGGAGCGGGATGGAGTTTTCAATGTGAGTCACACTACGTGCCTGGCTGGGCTTCCTCAAATACTATAAGACAGAGTTTAGACTGCAGTTGACACATGCTTTTATGACAAAGTTGCCTTTGACAACTTCTCTCTTATCTTTTCAATCATAGGGAGGAAAACCTTCCCCACATTTCATAAAAATCCAGTTTATTAACTCTTCTCCAGATGCTAGCAGACTTTTCCGCATTTCATATGTATCCTTTTCACTTTCTTTTTTTTCACAGAAAACTGTGTTACATTTTACTCATGTAGCGTTTCATCCACTTTCCCAACCCTAACACATGCATTATTGGTGCAGGGTGCTCTGTGAGGGTCATTCTCAAGCATCTCTTCTGGACTAATGAATCAATGGGTCTCCGTCCATAGGACCCCTTCCTGTTTAAATTCCTTCTGATCCCATGTGGTGTCCAGGAAAGCAGAGCTTGAGCATCTGCAGGTGGACCACAGCCACTTCCAGAGCTGCCTGAACACAGCTGTCTCCTGCAGACGCAGAGCTGGCCTGTGCCTAGCAGAGCGGGAGTATGTTAGGATCTCCAGCAAGCCTTCCCAACACCAGACAGCTGGGGGCAACAATGAGGCCAGGTAGAGCCACTATCTCTCCCTTCACATCTGAAAGCATTGGCGTTTTTGTTCACTGGGCAGCTACTTGTTCTTCTGTCACCAGAAATCATAGGTAGATGGGACTTGGGGAAAACAAAAATGGCAAAAGGAAATTTATTCCAGCAGGCAACTCTGAGTTTTCATGTTGAGACTTGGTCCAGACACCAGGGCAATACAGATGCTTACAACAATCATTTCCAAACATGCATAGTGGTCACTTGAAAGCAAGACGCAAAACGTCCAATCTCTTCATGCCGTTTGACAGAGAGAGAAGGCAGCACTTGGCGTGTGAAGGAGAAGCGGCTGGGACAAGAGGCAGTCAGCGGCTGTCGCTTTCCACGCTGTGGACGATGGTTAAAGCACATCACACATGTTAAAGCATTCAGTCCTCTGGCCGCTGGAGCTGTCACGGCAATCATGCCACACGTGGCTGACAAGCCAACTAAGGCACAGAGCCATTGAGACACGGCAGGGTTGAGGAGTTTGAGGGCCTGGGCCTTAACTACGGGCTCTGAGGGAGGCAGAAATGATTCTGGTTGAAGAAAAGTCTGCACAGAGATTTAAAGGGTCTGGTGTGTGTGAGGAACCGTAACACGTTGGGTGTGGCCGGACTGTGTGATGCTGAGGATTGTTGAAGTCAGTGCAGGTGAGATGTTACTCAAGGAGAAAACTGAGAGGCAATGTTAAGAATTGTGAACTACCCCAAGACCACTCTTCTGATCAATACTGACTTTGCATCCACTGAATTGTTTTTATTGTTGTTATTATGCATACTGCTAGGCGTGGTCCTTTACATGATATCTACTGCATTTGGAGAACTGTTATATCATAATGCATCAATTAATAAGATATGGTAATATACGTCATGGCATATAATTAATTACATATATAGATGGCATATAATTAATTATATATATATATATATAGATGACATAACTCTAAGAATACATATGAAGCACAAGTATTTTGTGGTAATTTATATCAAATGGAGAAAATTGATTTCCTGAGATTGTATTTTTATACACACACACATACACATATACACAATGTTCAATGTTACTATTAAAGTCATTTATTAAGTATATGTTACAATGTCAACATATATACTGATATCACTTCAGGGAGCTAGCACATGTATTATCTTTACCTTGGGTTGACTAGAAAGTGTTTTCCACTGGTTCAGAAAATAAACCAGTTGCTAAAAGACAAAATGAGGAAAAGAAATAAAATATGAGAATAAATTCTTTAGCCGGTAGAATTCTCTAAAGCTCTAAAATTGCTCCATTTATGAACCTTGAGTTATCTCCTCATACAATGCAGCAAATTTCGACTCAATTCACAGGATGTCTTAAATGAGGCCATGCCGCAATCACAGTGAGTTTTTGCTGCAGCCAAAAAGCTAATCTTAAAATAGTTTTAAGTGAACAGTTAACCACATGATATTTCAAAGCCAGGGCTAAATGCAAATCTCACAGAGCTGCATAAAAGCATACCTCAAGCTCCACAATGTCCAAGCCGTCAGGAGGGTCAGCTAAAGGTTGAGCGACCCCTACAACAAAAGATAACGAAAACATCACTTCCTGAAAGCTGGCATAGCACTTGCCTCTGCACCCAGGCCATAAAAATACGCAGCAGTCTCAATAGAATCTGCCACCAAGCGGAGCAAAAGCATCATGGAGAGGGTGACTAACAGGAGGTGCTGCTGAGAGGAGGGAAAGGCGAGCTACCTCTACCTGGTGCTGCCGAATCCAAGATGCGGAACATTATTTTAAAACTGAATGTGTTCAATTTACTGGCTGTTTCTAGTCCATCTGTTAGCAAGTCAAGAAAGAAGGAGGAAACACTTAGAGAGCAAGAAAGTTTGTATTTTGGTGAAATTGGTGAGGATCAAATATCAGAAAGTAATGTTAGCAGAGGATGAGCATCTAATCGGGACTTTTAAGACACGCAGGTACCCGTCTCCGGTCCGCCATCAGCCCTCCAGGGGTGGAGTTCTGGAGAGAGCTGCTGCTGGCATGCAGTTGGATCTTTCCAGCTCCCTTTTGACTTCAATGAACACAGCTTCTCATTTACACATGATAGAACACGTTACATGATATAACACTCAGAGGTTTATGTAGTTGAAAGAATCCTGGGTTAGCACTAACACATTAAGATTAAATAAGTAAATATAATGCCCTGAATTTGTATATCTTAAAATGTGGAAAGGGGACTATATGGCTCAAGAGTAGTTTATTCTAAGAACAACAAATATACATACAAACATATATACATACATACACATACATGTATGCACATATGTATATATATATATACTGTCCATTATTTGCTCTCTGCAATAAAACTAAGGCAATATTCTGGCATATTTAAACAACATGTCCACGCCTTGAAGAGCAATAGCCTGACTTGAAATGACAGAAGGTAATGCAGAATTAAAGGTACATATAGTTTTCTCTAGAAACACTGAAAGTGGTTGCAATTATATTGAGAACTGTCACAGCAAGAAACGTTCATCTACTCCGGCATACCCCCACAGACCCCAACAAGAATGCCTGACTTAAGTCAGATGTAATCACGTCGCAGTTTAATGTAAAGATATTTTTGATAGTTGTGGTCACTTGATAATGCAAAGTACTGCAAAACAATCTCACGAGGTCTTGTTGAGAGATCTGTGCTAATACAAAGATGAGGCCCACAGGACCCAACCCTCAAAAAACAAAATCAAGTAGGAAAACAGGAAGGTGGCTATATGTATGCAGGCAATTAAACTAAAACTCAAAATTCCAAAGGCAAACTATGAACACATTTTTATTGGTGGCCAGGGGAACAGCAGCTGGATGCCCTGGGCAGGCAGTGAACTTAAGGTCAGAATCTAGAAGGTCAGCTAGTAAACCACAGAGAGGACCTGGCGTTCTGCAGAAGTTAAGCTGATACCATTTCTCACAACTCCCAGGTGTTGTGAATACTCTTGAGTAAAAAACAAACACACTATATTTTCTCAAGGTTCTCTACGCCTCTAAATCAAAATTCTCATGAAAAAAAAAGTCCAAGTTTTTGCAATAGTCCTTGTTTGCAATCATGTCTTTTCATCTGTGGCCTGGTTTCCTGAACTCTGTGACAATTGCCTGGAGATGGTGATCTGATCCTGGTTGAGGACTTCAGAGCCTACCCCTGCTTCCGGCTCCCCCAAACTGCTCCTCAGAAATCAGAGGCAGTTCACGGTCAGGACCTCGGACAGCTCTCAGGGGCTGGAGGACGAATGCCTTCAGGACCCCCGCCCTCTGAGAACCTACTCCCGGGAGCAGTTTCTTTTGTCTGTGTAGTTGCTTTCTGCTCTTCTCAGCCACCCATCTGCTTTCCGGCCAGGGGGCCTGTAAACCCAGTTTCCCTCCTTGTGCTCTCGTCTCCAGGATCTCCCCAACTCACATGGAGACCCTACCCTTCAGCACTCCTGGGGCAAGAGTTGTTTAATCCCATAACTCTGGATAAAAGGCCATGGCATCTCGCTGTGTCCACCATTCCAGTTAGACACGCCTGAAAATAAGGGCAGATATGAGGGTAGGCGAAGGAAGGAAATTCAACTCCCTTGGGAACTACGCTGAGGGGTAAAGATCTGTCTCAGTCCTTCATAAAGCTCGGGTCAGGTGAGTGTGATGGCAGTCCCCTTACCTGAGGGCAAGATCTGCAGCATACAGAAGCAGCAGACGACCAGGACTGGAGGGAACTGGGGAAGCAGATGTTTCATCTTCATTGTCTGGCTTCCCCTTGCAGACCACAGATGTGTGCTGTTCAGAGAGGTGGTGAGCATCTCCCCCGGGTGCAGAGGCGGCGGTGACCCTCTGCCCTGCATCTGCCCAGCCCAGGGCAGTAGGCGCCTTTATTGAAGGCATCTTGGAGCCCATTGGCTGTGCACCAATCAGCTTTGCGAAGGAGGACCCGGGCTTTCTCATAAATGTCATGCTGGGCCCTTATTTTTAGAATAATATCTGCCTGCTGTAAGCATTGTAGAGTCATCTTTTTCAAGCCAGCAATAAAAATAAGAAGTGGAGAGTCATAATTGTTATTCTATAATGGTTTGAGAAAAATTTCTGACTCAGAATAGGCCTGTTCTTCTTTTCTTCTAAATCATAGAGCTGGACATAAATCCATAAACTCTTGCATCGTGAGGTCTTAAGAAACTGTTTACTCTCTCACAGTGACAAAGGCTATCTCTTAGTCTTTGGTGCATCTGAGAACACATCCTGGATCTAACGTTATAGGAGGCCAAAGTTCAATGAGAAGATGTCATTATTTCACCTTTCTACAGAAAAAAAAGTAATTCATCACCCTGACTGCCTAAACACGAGATGGACAAAAATGGTACCAACAGATATGCTAATAAGGATGGGGAAAGCCCTGGGAGTTCTCAACCCTACCCTATTGGCAACTGAGGAAGGCTGAGAGAGAGAAATAGTCTTACCCAGGGAAGAGCACACCAACTGGTTCTCCAATATTAAACGATTAGTCCTGAAAACATACACACAAATGTATGTGTTTAAATATGTGCACATAAATGTGTATATATATTAACACTTAGTGAAGAAAGTGTCCATGAATCTGAAAGAGAGATAAATGCAAAAGTTGGGGGGCAGGGAAGGGGGAAATGGTGTGGTTATGTTAGTAACTCAAAAACTAAAAGAAACATCTTTTTAAAAAAGTGATTCAGTAACCAAAATGTTACTGTTTGCGGACCCAGGCAAGAGTGAGGGAGCCTTCCTTTAATATTGGTGCTCGGGATACAAGAGACAGGTGGATCTCTTGTGAGTTCCAGACCAGCCAGGGCTGCATTGAGACCTCGTCTCAAAACTAGGTAAGTACACAAATACATAAGTAATCATGGTTGGAAATTTGCCTCTTTAAGATTTTTTTTAAAGATTCATTTCTACAGACACATTAAATTATTTCAAGTTAAGTTAGCAATTTCAAAAGCGGGACGACATGATTACTTAGAATAATGAAAGTGAATTGGTTTTGTGGGCTGAGCGTCTACGTGCTGGGATCTGATTTTGTCATCTCGAGCAGGCTAATTCCTAACCAACAGAGCAAACCCACAGTACCCGATGCTGCACAGTACCCCGATGCTGTTCTCCTTTTATGGACGGGGGAACTGGAGCTAGGAATTGTCAGGGAACCCACCAGAGTCCCTCAGACTCCTGGGGATAAAAGCAGGACATTGACCCCAACTGCAGCAGAGCCTGTCTATGAGATTTGGATTGATAAATTGCTTTTTCTAAAATGAACCCTTTGGGGGTTATAGGAGACAGACAGAAAGAAAATGAGTGAGATCTTCTATTTCTTACCAAAACAATAGCACACACGGCAATACGTGTTTTAGGGGTTTTCATTATGCATAGATTTAATTTTATTCTTTTAAAGGTTACAAGACAGTGAGTTCTTATACCTCAAACATGTTAATATTTGTTTTTCTTTGATGTATTTTCCACATTTTAAAAACTGTTTAAAAAACTGATTTAATTTGCCAGATTTCATTTTAAAAATGAGTGAACTTTTAAAGCACGGTCTTGAGCAGTGCAGCCCTCAGATTCCGTCAGAGAAGCTTCTTTGTACAGCGGTCAGCAGTTAATGCAGAGGCTCATGAGCGCTCAGAATTCAGAGACTAAGGATCTGTGTAGCACTGAGTCATGAACGGGACACCCCTCCCCCATGGCTTAGGAACCAGAGAGAAAGGGGGAGAGATTGTGAGAGCCAGAGGCCGAGGAGGAGCACGCTGAAAACGTGACGTCAGGACATGACAGGACTGCGCAGCCGTGAGCTCATGGCAGCTTCCGTGGCCTGAGTAAGGGCTGCACAAGATGAAGCCAGCAGCTCTAGCTCACACTCCACTCCTAACTGAGGGGCTACGGAGAGCAACAGCTCTGGAAGACAGAGAACCAGTTCTCTTGAGGGCTGGCTCCTAATAGGGCAACCAAACTCCAGTGGATGCTCCCCAAACACACAAGAGTGTGTGGAAAGCACAAATTGGCGTCTGTGGGTTATTTAAATAGAAACCAAACACAAAGTTGGGGTAGTACGGGGTCGGAATGTGTGAGGGCTATTCTTGGTTGTCAACTTGGATATGTCTAGAATTAACCAACACCCAAATGACTGGGCCCACCTATGAGGGATTATTTTTTCCTTCTTTTTTAAATGAAGCCATGTGAAGTGAGAAGACCCACTTTTAATCTAGAACTGAAGACTGGCTGAGACATCCAGCCTCATGCACTGAACACCGCTTGATTCTTAGACCTTCATTTTGTAGACGACCGTTGTTGGACTAGCTGGACCACAGCCTCCAAACCATTCTAATAAATCATACACACAAGAGAGAGAGATGATATATGCTATATAGGTAGATAGATAGATAGATAGATAGATAGATAGATAGATAATAGGCAGATGATAGATAATAGATAGATAGATAGATAGATAGATAGATAGATAGATAGATAGATAATAGAAATAAATGAATTTTGTGATTTCTGTTCCTCTAGGGAACCCTGACTAATACAGGATGGACCTGGCTGGAGTTAAACAGAAATGTGAATGGTCACTATGATCCAAATATATTGTATGAAATTCTAAAAAACTTAACACATATTTTTATTTTCCAAAAGAATAATCTTCAGTGAGAGTTGCTCAGAAGGAATTATGTCTTTAAACAGTGTGTCTTCCAAGAGTGTCCATTCATAGCAGAATGGGGATTGTGAGGTCTCTTTCATCACAATATTTTTTTCTCCTCCCATAATTCGGCAAGGAAGTAGAGAGACTTATACTTACTGTAGTATGTAAAATTATAGTTCAAGAATAACTCATGGTCATTACGTGCCAGGTGGAGACTGTGCTGCTTGTATTTAAATACACTCATTGCCCAACGGAAAGTCTTTACTGAATGAAAGGCAAACGAGTGCTTTAAGCGTAAACCACTTGCAAGCACTTGAGACATTCTATGTGCACACAGTAGCAAACGTTTGTGGCAGCTCAGTCGCCTGTCACAGGTGCTCAGTGTACATCTGGTCTGTGTCTAGAGACACACACTATTTTCTTTTTCAAATAAAACACTGCAATGAATAATTCAAAATAAACTTATGTTGTGTCCATATTAATTCTCAGATCTTTCTGAGTATTTGCATATACATTTCTGGTCCACACTAGTTCTCAGATATTCAAGACAAGATGTAAAGTATCACTTGCAATGTTAATTCAGAAGCATAAAGCTATAAGGAAAAATTCTGTGCTTTCACTGTTTCTTGTCACAGTGCTGTGTTGTGCCCTCCAGGGTTATATTGTGTTGAAGATCTATGCCCTGGCAAAGCTACGAAGAGCTAGAGTGTTCAGTAGAAGGTTAAATGGAATTACAAGAGAGCTCTCTTCCAGCCTCTCGTTTGCAGGCTATGAGAGGACACTGTGGGAAAGGAGAGCTTCTGGCCACAAGCCCAGGAGAGCAGCCTACCAGAAACCTACCCCGCACAGCTGTGAAAATGTCCATCACTACTGTTGAAGGCCCCGATCTATGGTATTTTATTATGGTGGTTCAAACAGAAGAATAGAACACAAAGGAATTTTCTGGTAAAGTCAAGAAGTCAGACACGCTCACACTGCTTTCAATCTATGGCTGTCTACAAGGAAAAAAAAATCAATCGGTAAACTACTGAAAGCTTATACAAATGATCAGATTTAAAGAAAACAATTTTCAGGTGTAATTTTCTTCAGAGCACAAATAAATTTTAAAATAAATCAAATAGCTTTATCTTATTAAAAGATTTGTTTCACTGTTTTTAAGTGTGTGTGTGTGTGTGTGTGTGTGTGTGTGTATACATAAGTGCAGTACCTGAAGGGCCCAGAAGAGGGCACTGGATTTCAGGGAACAGAGATACTGGTCCTTGGCCACCTGATGTGGGTATCAGGAACTGAGCTCAGGTCCTCGGGAAGAGCAGCAGCAAGTGCTGTTAACGGTGAACGGTGAGCGCCTCTCCAGCCCTATGCGTGGTGTTAAAATCTGTAACAGAACTAGACCTAAGCGGGAGAATGAACATGCAGGGCACTGACAAAGAAACTCACAAGGCTTTCCTGAAGAGCATGAAAGAAGGAGTGAAAAAATGAAGTGGTATTCATCCTAAAGGATTTGATGCTACTAAAGGTTTAATTAACGACCAACTGATCCTTGGCAAGATGAAACTTTTGTAAACGAATGGCCCCACCACATTGGACTCGTGTCTACAGCAGAGATCTACGCTAAAACGCCTTCTCATTCTCACATTACACCACACTCCCTTTGCTAAGCTTTATAATACTAAAACTCAGCAGGTTTTCAATGAATTGAATATAAATCTGCAGGATGTAAAAAAAATTAACTTGTAAATCAATGATCAGTTTCTCTGTTCAAAGTAAAGTTTGCTGAATTCCCTAGGTAACTTTCTAAGTCACCTTTGGTCCAAAGTAATCTAAGACAGTGAAAGGAAAAGTAATTTTTCCTAGTTGGGATGATCCCTATGAAGAAAGAAAAATTAACCAAAGAGAAGCAAGTGAGAGTTCTGTGACATGCCATTATGACTTTAGTGATGCTGTCACTTCGCAAATTCGTACGGGAACAGCTAAGTTCACGTTGAAACAAAACTCACGTGACAAAAGTATTGGAGGGTTTATTTGTGTGATGACTAAATTATGAGTCCTCAGGAGTGAGGCAAGCACCTTTACTGAAGGGCTGGTGGTTGGGGGAGCCCTCTGGTGCCCTTCCACCCATGGAAAGACATGGTGCGCCCCGCCTCTAGGAGAATAAAAGCGCCATCTTGGATGCAGAGAGCAGGCCTCACCAGATAATGCCAGCATGCTGACATTAGATTTCTCGGCTTCCATGACTATGAAAAACATTTCCATTCTTTGTTAACTGTCTAGCCCAGGCATTTTATTATAGCACCACACACACACTCATACACACACCTCCTGTGTACAAGGGAGAGTAAATCTCAACAGGTAGTTTAGATTCTAGGAAGGCTGGTCATGGTGAGGGCCGGGTTATAGGGAGAAGTCCAAGAAATGTATGAGTAAGTCTCATCAGGCGTGGGTTGCTGAGCGTTTAGTTAGCAGTTTTACGCATCCTTTCTCCTGGCTGCAGACAGAGACTGTCTCACATACGATTATTTCCTGTGTAAATGTGAATGTTTCTTACACAGAGATAGCATCTGTGTAAGAGCATCTGTTGTGATTGCTGTTTCCCAAAATAATTAGCTCAAAATAATCTCTACGCAAAAGAGGCTTATTTTGGAGCACCACACTGTAATCTCCTAGTCCTATGTTTCAGAGTGGCAAATTCCTGTCTATCTGAAGCACAGGCATTCTCTTCTTTCTTTCTTTCTTTCTTTCTTTCTTTCTTTCTTTCTTTCTTTCTTTCTTTCTTTCTTTCTTCCTTCCTTCCTTCCTTCCTTTCTTCCTTTTCCTTTCTTTCTTCCTTTTCCTTTCTTTCTCTTTCTTTCTTGGTATGTGGTGGGGGAGAGGGGCACCATCCTGGAACTCACTCTGTAGACCAGGCTGGCCTCAAACTCAAGAGATCCGTTTGCCTCTGCCTCCCATGTGCTGGGAGTACAGGCACATGCCACCACCACCTGGCCTGAGCAGGCATTCTTAGAAAGATTCATTTCAGAATCTGACAGTAAATATAAGTCAGTATGTTGTAATTGTTCCTATTTTATTGATTTTAGCCCTGAGTTTGATCATTTCTTGCCATCTACTCTTTTTGGCTGTGATTTCTTCTTTTTGTTCTAGAGATTTCAGATGTGTGTTAAGTTCTTGGTATGAGATCTCTCCAGTTTCTTTATGTAGGCACTTATTGTTATGAACTTGCCTCTTAGAACTGCCTTCATTCACCTCAGAGGGCATGAACAAACACACAGGCCCTCATTTGGGAAAAAAATGATCAGGCACCTCTGAATACTCAATATTGTATATGATTTCAGGGTTTCAGGCACACTTTTCCTCCAGCAGTTCTTTCTATGAACAGGTTCTCTGAGTGTTCTCTGAGGGTTCTCTGAGTGTTGTGAGGCTCCTGGGAATGCCTGAAAATGGGCTTCTGCATTAATGCTGCTGCAGTGAGCTGCACGGGGCTTGGTACGCAGCTTCTTCAAGAGCCCTGCTGTGAGCCGGGCTTAGACATCTATAGGGCTTTAGAGACCGGTTAATAGTCTCAGTTCAAGCAGTGCCAGGCAATCTCTCCTGGTTGCTCGGCAGTTCCTTTCCCACTCCCTTGGAGCCCTTCTGCCTTCTGTCACTAGTTAGGATGAGCTTGGGCTCCTATCTCAGCATCAACATAAGAATGCTTGGGACAAAAAGATATAGCATTTTGATTCTAGTTCTTGGGAAATCCTCATACAGTGGTGACGTAGCCTGGGCGACCTCTGCTCCAGCCCATCTCCAGCTCCCATCACCTACAGGATCTGAGCACCTTCCTCGCCACTTTAAACGTCCTCATGACCCGCCTGGAGGAGGAAAAGTTCCAGGAAGGTGTTTATGACTCAGATTTGTCATTTTGAGATGCAATCTGCAAACAACACCCTTCAGCATCTATCTCCCTGCTCCCTAGGCGTTCTGCCTTTACATCTTACAGCCGACTGACAATGCGCTCAGTGCTCTCATTCTTAGTCAGATATTGCAGGCTCTGTTTTTCATTTCAGGGCCATACTGCAAAGCCATTTAGCCCACACTTTAATATAGCATCCTTCCGGATTCCATGTTTTCATTACACATCCTGAATAGGCTATGCTCCCACAATGCACTAAGGCATGCTCAATACCCACTGTAGAGGAAGCAATCACTTCTCAGAATATAAAATCAGACAGGATCTGCACATTATTCATCTACTTTTAATGCTAGCAATTGTCTTTGTCCATTGCTTGCACACCAGCTCATAGACTGACTCAGTTTCCTATTGTCTGGAGGCTATATAATTCTTGGAATAGTACCAGCTATATATTACCCAGCTGTAATGTCAGTCATTCCCATATTTGTTAGAAACCAAAGCTCCGAATTCTGAGCCCATTTCATGCCATTAAGCATTTGAAGCATATGGTTGAAAAGACTCAACTGTCTTATACATCTTTAAAGAATAGAATGTGTCATCAAATGGGAAGCAGAGGTTGTTTCTAACATCTAGCTTAAACATTTGGATTTTTTCCCTTAGATATCCCAAATCCATAAACCAAGCAAAAATGTTGAGGTTGCCTGTTTTGGTGTATGATTATATTATCATGTTTACAGGGAGCCCTAAGCCTTGATGGGTTTCTGATGCAGGAGATGTTGCTGGTCATTGGGAAGATGGATCCCTAAGAGACAGGAAGGGGGACTGAGGGGGAAAGGTAGCTTGGGTGGACATAGTGGCACGTTCTTTGGACTTTGACTGGGTACTAAATAAGCCAGCAGCCCAGGAATGGCAATAGGTCTCTGACACACAGTCAGAATAGATAAATATATGATAGATAGATAGATAGATAGATAGATAGATAGATAGATAGATAGATAGATAGATAGATAGATAAGTAAATAGCCAATTTACTCCAAATACACAAGGCTGGTTCAAAATTTGAAGATCATTACATGTAATCCACCACACACACAGGCTGAAGAAGAAAATCTACAAATGACAGCAATCTGTGGTTTAAAATTACTATATATCTGTGATTTAAAATGTTTAGCCAGTTTGAACACTAATTTGTGATAAACCATGTTCTTAAAAACTCAGAAAAAATGGGAGAGATGGGAACATCTCCAACTTACAAACAAGTTTCTGCAGAAGAAGATGGACAGCCAATCCTGCCCTGAGTGAGGAAAGGCTGGACAGCTTCTGCCTGGCATTTGGAACACCCCAGCAATGTCTGCTGTTTACAACTCATATTTGATACAGTGTTGTGTCACTGGAGCAGAAGGCCAACAACCAGGAATTAAAGACACACATAACAGACTGAAGAGGGAGAGAGAAAACTATCTCCATGTTCAGATGACGTCCTTGTTTGTCTAGAAAAGCTTTCTTAAAGAGATTTTTTTAAAGTCAACTTTATGTGGCTCTGTGGATATGTGTATTTGCATGGTGTGAATGCCTGGTACCCACGGAGGTCAGAAGCGAGCTTAACATCCCATGGCTGGAGTTAAAGGAAGCTGTGAGCTGCTATGTGGGACCTGGGAACCCACTGCAGGCCCTCTGCAAGAGCAACAACCACCCCCAGAAAATCCCAGTGGGGGAAAGACCCCTGGAATTAATCAGTACACCACATATCCACAACTTCCTCATCTGTTTATCGAATTTCTGTATGCCTTGATCCCTATATTGTCCCTTAACCATTCCAACACAAATAGAAACAGAAAAGCCTCACAAATAACAACAGACTGACTGGATTCCCACAAGGCAAAGACACCCGAGTTATGAAGAGCTTTGCTAGCCATGCCAGGTGATCTGCCTGGCCCATCCTAACAGGAGGCTGCTCACTCTGCATGAGTCACCACTATCCTGACGCTCATTGCACAGCTTTCTCACACACGTTCCAATTGGCGACATCAGCCCCAGCTCTCACACATGGGAGAAAGGAAACTTAGATGTCACTGACCAAGTTAATCAAACTTCTGGCTCCAAATAAAAATGGGAAGAATCATAATCTATTTATAAGGTTGGTGAGATAGCTCACTGGGTAAATGTGGTTGCAGCTCAAGCCTGGCGATTAGTTCACTCTGAGAAACTCAGCCCCCCAGGGGCCCCACTGTAAAGAAGCGAGCATAAGAGAAACCACACACGTTGGAAGAGTTGATCGAAAAGGGACTTGTGTGGCGAGAACTGACACCCAGAATATCCAGGGATAGCACATGTTCAATTTTTTTTATATAGCAGAAAGTACTGCTGCCAAAAATTCTGATAGTAATCTAATTTTATCTCCTTAGAAGCCTGAGCTCTTTGTTCTAAGTGCTTAAATAGTTTTTCTTTCTACTAAAATCCAGTTGCTTTACCAGAATGTCTGTGACTATTATCATCAATATTTGCTATTTTTCTAATCCCTTTTGATGTTTTTTACTTCCTTCATTTCTTTCTATTGTTTCTTTGCTCTTGCATCATGCTTGCAATTTTCTCTTCATTTGAAAATTCCAGACCCAGAAAGACAAACATGGAATATACCTACTTATAACTGGATATTAGACATATAATATAGGATAATCATACCAAAATCTATAGTCCTAAAAAAGCTAAACGACGAAGAGGACCCTAGGGAGGATGCTTAGTCCTCACTGCTTTTTTAACATTTCTGAAGCCAGTGAGTCTATTTGGCCTTTGAGGGTAAGGATGGTCCGAGCCATCTGTTGGAGATCCTGGATGAACTTGGAGGAAAACTGATGGTGAGTGCCTAGGTGTGGTGAGCTGGGTCGTAGCTGCTTTGGCAGCTGTTTGAAATGCTAGTCTCAGCACAGGAAGACAGGTTTTTTCCAGGCCTTCCCTTGGAGACAGGGAAGGATTTGCAAGTCCATTCGCCTTTTGTTTAGTGACAGCAGGTGGGAGAGCTTGCTTGAAGTCTCAACTCTGCCTCACTTCCTTGTAAAAATTAACCCCTCGTGTAAACTG
>CM053756.1:4332772-4354659 GCA_028658305.1 Pachyuromys duprasi
GAGACAGGGAAGGATTTGCAAGTCCATTCGCCTTTTGTTTAGTGACAGCAGGTGGGAGAGCTTGCTTGAAGTCTCAACTCTGCCTCACTTCCTTGTAAAAATTAACCCCTCGTGTAAACTGTTTGTATAAATGAAGAAGGCTGTCTGCTCTCGTGGCTTTTTCGGATGCAGAGCGTATTGACGCTCTAGGGCTCATTAGAGCCATGAGCAAGCGGCCAGAAGCCTCTCGGAACATAATTATGTGTAGTGTACATTATTAATTTCAATCCTCACTCCCGACTCAGAACCCCGTTCTGCTCTGCTGGCGGGCTCCGGCACCTAGGGAAGCGGCAGATCCTGCCTCTGCCGTGATGATGCCCGTGGTGGTGCCAGGTGCAGGTAGGCAATGGTGTACTTGAGTGCCACAGACAATTGAGGCATTGTGAGTGTATGGACATAGGGCTGGGTGGCTAGGGAATTGTTACAGTCTGTGAACGCCAGCGTGCCCACAGAGCGTGTTCCTGAGGACTTAAAGCAGACTGTGATACCAAAGAGAGAGATTTGGGGGAGATAAGCGGCTCAGAGCAGTGAGAGAGGAGGATGGGCAAGGCCACAGATGGTGGTTGTGAATTTGACCCAGGAGGGACACACCACCAAGATTCTTCAAAGAGGTCGGGTAGAGCATTAGTCAATAGCTGACGCACAGAGGGTAAGGGCTGAAACAAGAGATGGCGTGGCAGGGAGGTGGGGGTCAATGTCTTCTAAAAGGGTTGATATTAGGGATGCAAAGCCCTTTGGGGAGCCTTGAGCCACTTCTACCAAGTCTATGCCTAGGGGTTGAGAGAGGGGGACGTGTACCCTCTGCATTTTATTGTGCCTGATGGGTGGCTGTGGTGAATGCTATAGTCAAGTTTACCAGTGACCCCATCTCCCTTCTGGGGTGCTATGGCTCCTTCATTAGAACATGAGATCATTTGTCTGTACAGTGGCAGAAGTTGTCATCATTGAAAACTGAGCTTGCCATTTGAACCAGACTAAGGCCAAGCTGTTTGTGGTAACAGAGCGAGGCTTTGGTAAAACCCAAGTGCACGACAGAAGGGAGGAAGGGTCGCAAAATGAACTCTGCTGGGGGTAGTTTCTATAAGCTCCAAGTAGGGGCTGAGAGACAAAGACGCCCAAAAGGACATGGAGAAGCTGTGACATGGAGAAGCTATGCTGTGGAGAAGCTGTGAGACTCCAGGATAGCGCTGAGGACAGAAGGGACAAGGTCACAGAGGCTTGGAGGAGCTTAAGGTCATTGCGTGGCTTAGCAGGCAGCCCCTAGAGCAGGAAAAAGGAAACGGGGAGGGTTCCGACAGAGGGAGAGGAGCAAGGGTCTCAATAACTAGACTGTTGCCCACACAATGGGGCCCTGGAGAGTGAAGCAGTCTCCAGGGGCCAGAGAAAGGCTCCTTATCCAGGAGGGATGGGTGGTTAGGGCAGGTGGAGGGAAGAAGCTGCTGGAGAGGCAGATTCTAGAATATGTGGCCAAATAGGATGGGTAGCAGAAGGCAGCAGAAACGAATGAACTCAATATACTCTAAGATAGTCAGGTCAGTAACTTGAGTCAGTTTGAAATGGTGTGATGTGGGCATGGCTGAAAGGTAAGTGTAGCATCCTCTGCTGATGCCACCTGAAGAGAGAGAACTCTGGAAGGGTAGCATTGGAGGCCCTTGTATGTTAGGAGATGGTATAGATGGGGAAAAGAGAACAGTATAGTGGGTGACTCAGAAGTTGACCTTTTTGATTTGTGTATAAGAAGTGCAGTTGCAGCCAGAGCTCACGGACAAGGAGCTCACTCTTAGGGGGTACCGTCCAAACTTCACCTTGAGGGCTGGATAGCCAGACCTCAGAGGGTGAGGAGGTCCTACATCCCTAGATGGACAGTTTAAGAAGGTAGAGGTGTCCGCCTGGCTCATTTGCAGGAGTGGATTACAAACAAAGGAGAAGATCATCGCGTATTGTATAAGCTTAAACTTAGGAAGAGATGAAGAGAGTAAGTCAGAGGCCAGAGTAAGTCAGAGTCTGGCCAAATAAATGTGGGCTGTCCCAGAACTCCTGGGGTAGGACAGTCCAAGTGAGTTGGGTACAAACGTGAGTTTCCGGGTCCAGATACCAGCAAAGATGTTTTGTGCCTGGGGTCCAGAGGAATAGAAAGAAGGCATCTTTGAAGTGTAAGACAGAGAAGCGAGTGGTCTTTAGGGGATGGTGGCGAGGAAAGTGTACGGGTTGAGTACTGCAGCATGGAGAGCCACAGCTGAATCAGTGAGCTGGAGATCCTAGACCAAGTGGTGGCTTCTACTGGTTTTTTAAACTGAGAGTAAGGGGGTGCTAATGGGGAAAAGTGGGGTGCAGAAGGTTCTTTCCTAAGAAGTCAAAGATAAAAGGCAGAAGTCCCCTGAGGCTTTGACGGGCAAGTGGGTATTGGGCCGGGGTTGTATATTTGGCTGGGTTTTGGTGAGGCCGGTAAGGCTGTCAAGAGGGGAACAGGAAGGAGACATGGGTCCCTAGAACTCTGTCAGGACTGAATAGGTGGACCCGACATCCAGAAGGAAGAAGATGGGTGGCCCTGATACTGTGATGACTACTTGAGCTCCCTGCCAGAGATGGCAGTGGCCAGGCGAAGGGAATCTGGCCCCCTCAGTCATCATGAGACTGAGGTCAGCTGAAGGGTGATCTGGGCTCGATGTCCACATGCTTCAAGGGGACCCCAATGTCCTTCTTGATGGTACTCTGGACATGGTCCAGGTGGTTTACAAACATTCGGACAGGCTCAAGCCCAGTGGCCTTCCTGACCACATTTGGAACAGGGATGTGGAAGATTGGTGGCTTTGGGGGGCCAGGAAGCCTGGGCTTTTGGTTTGGCCAGCTTAGAGGCCTTAGCAATCATTAGGTATTTTTGTTTGGGGGGCTTTTTCACCTCTCCCATGGTACACCTTGAAGGCCATGGCTGGAAGATTTTCTCCGGAAGAGTCAGGGGTTCTTTCCCTACACATTTAAGATTAGCCCTAATACCAGTGAAACTCTGGGAAAAATAGCTCATAAGCAGTTGTTTTCCACCTGGGCTCTCAGGATGTAGATTAGTACATTGTGTGTGTGTGTATACATGTATATATACATATATATACAATATATACATATATATGTATATATTGTATATACTATGTATGTATTATATATTATTTACATATTGTATTTTAGTATATTAGCATATTAGACTAAAGGGGAAACTCAGATGATTATAGCTGGTGGATGGGATGCTGAGCCGGAAGCTGAGTCTATGGAGGGTGGGCTGGAGATAAGGGATAGTCCAGTGTGGCTCAGACCACGAAGAGGTCCACAAGCACTAGGAGAGTCTGTCCTGGGTTTGGGTACCAAAATGTAAGTGCTGGAGCTCTGAAGGGAAAGGCTTCCGCTATAGAAGTGCCACAGATCCGCTCCAGCAAGTGTTCCGGCTCTGGTCCGTTTCCCCAGTGAGAGCGTAACACTTCTGCTCCGCTTAGCTCTGGTGAAAGTGTTACAGCTCTGCTCTGCTCTGCTCTGCTCTGCTGGGGAAGGGTTTCCCCAGCTAGAGTGAGCAGCTCCAGGAACAAGCCATGCCTCACAGCAAACCTCACAGGGAGAGTTAATAGGAGGGGAAAACCCAGCAGGGGCTGCCTCTGCTCTGGGGAGAAGCAGCAGCAAATTAAACAGTGGGCACTGCTTATGTAGGATTTCTTAGAGAGATGAGCCTTAGAGCAGAGATTTCCAGGGTGAGGATTGGTGGAATTTCAAGTCCTGAGCTTGGGAAGCTCAGGGATTTGTGGATTTTCCTGTTTGGGGATTGGTGGATCTTTGTGCTCATGGTGGGGTTTCCTATTCAGGGGTCAATGGCTTTTCTTCCCTTCCTTTTTCCTGTATGGGGCCCATTAGTCAGGGCTGGAGACCTTCCTGTCCAAAGGCAGCTTTGGCTGAGGCTGAAGATGGGAAGCCATCTCTGTGACCACTCCTTTTGCTGGTACCTCACTGGGCAGAGGTGGTGGCCTTCCCTTCTGCTCGCCACTCAGGCACTGTAACGGAGATCAGGGATCACATGACAGGGCACTAAGGAGAGGTGTCCTTCAATTCTAGAAAATAAAGAGGGTTTTGTTCTTCTGTTTCTCTGGACCAGAGAGGGCATGGGGGCAGAGGGGCAATCATCCCATGTGACCTAGTCTACATGCCAGGAAGTAGGAAGCCGCTAGGTAAGTGTACAGCCATGACACACAGCTGTCTTGGGTAAGTGTACAGCCATGACACACAGCTGTCTTGGGCCTGGGTGGAATGGCTAGGCTTACGGGTGTAAGGCAAGGGAGCCTACAAGGGCACAGCACACTTCACTTGTCAACGTTCTACCCAGGAGAGCTGCAGCAGTGGGCATGGCCTGCTCTCTGTAAGCCAGAGCACCTGCAAGCTAATGTGCATTGAGAACAGTAAAAAAAAAAAAAAACAAAAACAAAAGTGAAACAATGTATCTATTGTTCCCTAAAAATAATGTTTCCCACATCACTAGTCTTGAAGATGTTTAGACTCACACCATAGGAAATGCACATTGTATTGTGACCCTGTGTGCATGGATGCTTTGGTCTGTATGTGTGCACAATAATAGTTTATGAAAGGATTTTTTGCCCTGAATAGAATAGAAGCTCTATTTCCTAGCCAGCACTCATCTACTCTCCTAAATGATGGCAGCAAAGCATTAAATTGAAATTTTCACCCAATGTCATGTGTAGCTTGAAAAACACAGCTTGCATGTCATAAGCACTATATTGCTTCTGTTGTTGTTATTATTATTAGCCTGTGATCTCCAGCGTCTTGCACAGTGCCTGGCATGTCCCATCTGATAGCTGTCTACCAAGGAGGAAATCTGATGAGCACTGCCTTTGGCTGAGTGCTTCCAACAGACGGCTCAGCACAGTGTGCACTTGAAAGGCATTCTTCACCTTGATTCACAATGAAGGGGGACATCCCCTACGCCCATCTTTGCTTCTGAAAATTAATAGTAAAATAAATCTGTCCTCCACCGGGAGGAAGAGAAGCTGGGGTGTGCTTGCCACCACCGGCAGACATGCCCGCTTGCTCATGCGTGCAAGGCATCTCTTGTTCCACTGTCACTTCGGTCAAGGAAATTACTTGGGTGGCACAGTGGCTGAATATTACCTTGAATTTGGATCCAGCTTTTCACTAAAAAAGGGAAGGCTTATAGACACGATGCATCCCTGAAACGGTGTCTTTATGTTTCAGCCAAAGCAGTTCAAGAATAGGAGTAACCAGCAAACCTTGTCTACCTCAGGATTTCCAAAACAAGGACAGGTTATCACACCTGTATATTTTTAGATAGTCTATTCTCATAAATTGGAGTATACAGTCCAAATCATCCAGCCAACTTGAAAAGCATCTGAGCATTCAGTAATGTGATCCAAGGAAGCGTTCAGGTAAATAAAATGCTTCCACCCCAGCAGGGAACACCGACCAGACACCACTGGTCCTCTCTGTGTCTCAGTCTTAAGAGCTTCAGGCAGGAGGGACACGCACTCTGGTTCCTAATGCAGTCGTTTCCAAGACATTCTGTGCTGTCGCCAGAGAATCAGGGATGTCTTTAGACTGCAAACCAAGAGTGCATAGGCCAAAACTCCGAGTGTGGGCCTGCAAACAAAGATTAGTGGAACATTGGGGATGTATGACTGCCTTCACTGAGCAGAAACGGTTTCAGGATAACTCCTGCATGACCTCTCTGCTTTGTTTCCTCAGTGGCTGTTCTGGAGGGGACAGCCTTGTACAGTTGACGTCTGGGATCATCCAGAAACTCGGAGCCTTGACCGAATCAGCATTCCCAAGCGTTGCTCTACCGGGACTTTTGTAGGAAAAGGTTTATTGTTGTTTGTTTTTAATCTTAGCTCGTCCAGGCTTAACTCTGCTGGAATAAGATCCCCCAGGGACCGAACTCAGAGATTTCCTTTGCTTTACCCACTAAAGGTGGCTTCCTCACGGTTCCTCACAGATAGCATTTTCACCAGAGTCTTGGATGGTAATGCAAATAGAGCATGCACTCGGTGAGTTTCCAGCTTCCACTCTGTGCAGAGCCATTCTGAGAAGAGCCTAAAATAAAGTCCAGCCACAAGACAGCAGGGGCTCACAGTCTGGGCACACTTTATTATTAATAGGCCTTATCTGTGAGGGTTACATTTTTCCAAGCTACATGAACTCAATATTAGAAAAGAAATAAACCAATTTTTCAAAGTGTCAACCCAGAAGTAGTTTACTACAAAAAAATGAGCCTACTGTTGCATTCTGAGCAACAGACTGTGTACTGTGTGTGTGTGTGTATGTGTGAGCTTTTTCTCTTTTTTCTTCTTTGTTTGAGCCTTTCTATATAGCAAAGGCTAGCCTGGTGCTCACAATCTTCTTGCCTCTGCCTCCCAAGTACCAGATTACAGGTGTGAAACACTACACCTTGCTCTGGTAATGTTATCTCTATTTTCATTCTTCTTACAAGTTAAGGGACAGAGAAAGTAGGTTCTATCCTTCCACAATTGGAGAGAAAATAGTAATTGTATTTCAATCAACTAGAAAGATGTTAATCACCTAACTATGTGCTACATATATAAAACTGGTATGTTCGTTTCTTGTTATTTTCTTCCTTGTCTATCTTCTTAGATAAATCTTCCACATTTTTCCTGTATAATATCCTCCTATTCCTACCCTAAATACAAATGCATACATTCCACAGTTTGACATGCAGCTTCCACAGAATAGCAGACAATGTAGAGCCAGATGGGAACACAACCATTCAAAATTGCAGACTGATTTTCTATTAGAAAATTGGGTCCCATAAGTCAGGTGACATACCAGAGTCCACAACTAAGCCCGAATGGGAGCCTCAGCGCTTGAAGACTAGCTGAGCATTTTTTCCCTCTAAAGTTATGTTCACTAGAAATATAAGATAGAAGAAAAGAGATGTGTGTGTGTGTGTGTGTGTGTGTGTGTGTGTGAAAGATAGATACAGAGTCAGAGAAAGGGTTATTAGAATTGATTTAAGCAACTGTGGAGGCTAAGAAGTCCTGCCACTTGCTGAGGAACCACAAAAAATGGTGACAAAGCTCACCACAGTGTAAAGGGTAAAGAATCACAGCCCTAATGTCCAAAGAGAAAACAGATGTCTCACAGCTCAAGAACGAAGACAGCTCACTGTTCCTCCACACTCCCAACCCATGCAAGCCCTCCACTTACTTGATGGGCTTCTCAGCTCTGGTGAGTACAGACTTTCTCTCTCATCTAGTGATTCAAAGGCTAACCTCTTCCAGAAACACAGGGGACTGATATTTTATGAGTTACCTTGGAATTCCTCTTAGCTCAGACAACCCAACTAATAAAATTGTGATCAAAGTGAGAGCATTTATTTAAATCATGATTCATGTACACACATTAGCATTCTTATTGAGATATGAGTTCATATATCCCAAAACACACCCACCCAAAGTGGGAATTCTAGTGTCTTCACAGACCTGACAGGAATTGTCACAGAGTGTTTCCATTGTATCCAAAGAAACTCTATAGCTGTTGCTGTTACCAGACCAGCCTTTGTGCTTGAAAGCCAGCGTTCTGGAGACGAGAGTAAGGCACACCGGCTTATTTAAGGGTCGCCAAGGATGGAGAGGCATTTCCTCAAAGCTCCCACTCTGTGAACTCAGGCCCATGCAAGGCTTTTGTGTGGGGAGAAAGGAGGCCGTCCATTGCTTTCTGTTGCTGTGATAAATACCATGACCAAAAGCAACTGCGTGAGAAAAAAGTCCGTTTCATTGTACACTTCCAGGTCACAGGCCATCACTAAGGGAAGACCGGACAGGGACGCAGGGAGGACTCACTGAGGAGGACAGCTCTGACTTGCTCCCTGGCTTCTGCTTAGCCGGCTTTTTTACGTAGCCCGAGACCACGTGCCTGGGAATGGAGCCTCCCGTAGTGGACAGCCTACTCCTACACGAATTAGCCGCCCAAAGACACCCCACAGAAATGCTCACACGCCAATCCGATGAACACAGTTCCCCAGGTGAGACTCACTCAGATAACGCTCGGCTGTCTCAGGCCGACAGCTGAGGCCAACTGGAACGGAAGTGCAGTGAGAAAACAGGCAGGAAGCACCCGCTTGGTCAGGCTTGCTCTCTGTTGCCCAGATGGTGCTTTCTGTTTCTCCTCTCTCTGGACAGATGACCGCCGTCTCTTGTGCCACCCTTGGAGCTTTTAGATAATTCTTTTTTTTTTTTTTTAACTCGGATAACAGCAAGTTCTTGGCCCATGCTTCGGTAGTATTTAAAATCCGCCAGGTGTTCCAGCTTTTGACAAACTAATATGGATCACCTGAGACTGTCTGGGCTCCTGTGATTCATGTACTCTCCCTTTTCTGAAGCACTCGCCTCTAGGAAAGATCTCAGCCACTTAACAAGATTTTGTTTGCTGTAATTTCAGATATTTTCCTGAGCATAGGGGGAAAAAAAAGGAGCCATTTCCTAAGGAGAATTTTTGCAAAATAAAGTTAGTCTCAAACCGATGATATTAAACAAAATGATATTACCTTGACTGCCATGTCATTAGCAGCTCCTCCCAATTTCTGACCTTCACGGAAGCTCTTATTTCCTGTCTCTATAGATTTTCTTCCTTGAGACATTTCATTCAGACACATAAAATACGAGGTCCTTAGTCCTTTGTGGTTGGTTTTTCCACTTGGCACAATACTTAAGGTTCACATGTGTTATAGAATGTATAAACGCTTTATTCCTTTTGGGTGCCAAGATATTCTATTGTATGGATATACTACTTTTTAAATGCACTCACTGTTTGATGGACATTTGGTTTTTTTTCCTTGAGTACTGTGGGTAGTTCTGTGAGCATCCATGCAATTCTGCACAATATGTGTTTTTACTTCTCCTGTATATTTTGAGCATATACTAAGGACTGCCTTGCTGGCTTGTTGGGGACTACTTTTAACATTGTGAAGACAATACATTTTCTAAAGCAACTACTATCGCACATTCTCAGCCGTAACACATAAAAGCTCTTTTCCCCACAATTTGCTAATAGTTGCTTCTATGATTTTTATAGCCACTTTAGTGGATATGAAGTGATAGCTCATTAAGACTTCAATTTTCATTTCCCTTCTAATAATGATGATGAGCATCTTGTCGTGGCTATCGGGCATTTATACAGCTGAACAAATGTCTAAGAAGAACTTTTGCCCACATTTAAATTAGGCTATTTGCATTTTTATTATTAAATTTAAGAAATCTGTAGATAATTTCAGTATTAGTCTGTCATGCTTTGGATCTCAATTGTTCCCCAAAGGCCATGTGATGCGAGCTTAGTCATCAGTCTTAGGAGCTACTGAGGGGCCAACAGCGATTCAGAGGTGGATGTGCAGTTGGAGGAAGCTGGCCGTGGCCTTGAGGTATGTTTTATTCTGGTCCCTGTCTCCAGCTTCCCCTCCCTGTGTCATTCTTCCCCCGTTCTTTCTCTTTTTGACTCATTTTCTCTCATTCTCCTTCACACATTTTCTTTTACTGGTTCTCTTTCTCCTTCTCCTTCCTCCCCACCGTCTTTTGAACCACCCATAAACTGACGTTTGCTCAACAACACTTTCTTTGTCATATTTTTTTTAGCCTCACAACAGGCCCACAAACAGCAAGGTCAAGTGGCCATGGACAGGGCCCGTTCCTTTACACTGATTGTTCTCATACATTTTGTCATAGCCACGGTAAGATATCACATCGTTCTTCATCGTGTGCTTCTCTGTATGAGATACATGTATATATAAATATATGTATATATATGTGTGTAGATATATGATAGAGGGATATGGATGGATGGAGAGAGAGACACAGAGAAAGAGAGAGATTTGAAAATTTTCCTGTGGTTTGTCTCTTACATTTGCTATCACTTGGATGTGTATAACCCAGATTTCATGTGTTATGACCCTAACCCCAAAAGTCATATGTTAATAGGATTTGGAGTTAGATCCATAGGGAAGTATGGATGTCCTTGTGAATAGATCAATAATAACCAATGCACCCCTGAGAGATTAATTTTGTTATGAGAGTAAGCTCTCATTCTTTCTAGCATGATTGTGAGGCTCTGTGCTGTTCCATGGCACAGGAAGAAGGTCCTTGCCAGATGCAAAGCCATCAGATGCCTGCCCCATGCTCTTAGGATCTAGAATTGTGATATAAATAGGTGCTTGTTCTTCATAAATTACCCAACCCATAATACGCTGCGATAGCACCTGAAAACATGTCTTCTGGCAGAAAAATCACTATAAACTTTAAATTAAGTCTGTGTTTTCTTTTGTGGTCTGTGCTTTCAATGCCAACACTAAACAGTACTCTCCTACCTTAACTAAGGTCTGTTTTGAATTACTATACAGCCCAGGCAGACTTATAACTTATAACTGAACTTATAACTTCAGCCTCGGTCTCCTTAGTTGCTGGGATTCTAGGCCTGCACATTCCCACATTTTTCATCAGTTTTTGTCCTGTTTTCCCAGGGTGCCAGTGAGGACAGGCAGGCAAGAAAAAGAAATAGAAGTCATTCACATTGAAGACAGGAGTGAAACTCTCTATTTGCAGAAGGCATAATACTTCATGAAGTAAATGCCAAGGATGCCAAAAGAATTTTTAGAAGTAATAAATGAATTAAGTCACACTGCAGGGCCTTAATGCCTATGTCAGTGTGTTCTGGTTTTGGCCTGCTGTGCTTTCATTTTCATTCTCTTCAAAGTGTTTTCTAATTTCACTTCTGAGTTCTCTTTTTAACTCTTTGGCTTCTTGGAAGGGCATTGTTCAATTTCTACATGTTTGTGAATCTCCCAGGGTTGCCTTATCAAATGGTGTATATGTCAGAAAGGGAGTTCTGCCATGTCTAGAACCACTCATAATTTGCTCCTTTAGAGTAAGATATTCTACAGGTGTTTACTCTGTCTGATTTATAAGGAGGACAAATTAGCGACATGCAAAACTAGTGGGTTATTTAATACTCAGCTGGCATTAGATTTTAGGTCTCAAATATTTCCTCAAATGTCTGTGTGCTAAAGGCATGGCCCTCACAATGACCCCATGACAAAGAGTTGCTTCTTAGAGGCTAAGAATGGCCATTGCAGATAGGCCCTCAAAGATCCCAGAGAAACCCCAGCTCCTTCTTCTTTCTCCTTTGCCCCTGGCTGGTAATGAAAAACTTTTAATCTGGCATGCACACACACCATGATGTGGTTGGTGCCTTGCGGCAAATCCCAAAACAACAGCATCATGGTCAACCACTGACTGGAATCTCCAGAATGGTGAATCAAAATCAACCCCTTCTTTCTTTATAAGTTGATTTCTTCAATTATTTGTCACAGTGACAATAAACTGGCGAACTGACCAGCTGGCCACAGAGTTCAGATGAAATTGTAGGATGCAATGGTCCCCTGCGGGAGGTCTACATATGACTAGGTCCCATCCTGAAAGGCCTGGTGATGAATTTGTGCATTCCCTAGTACCACCACCAAACCAGGTACCACCAATGTTGAATTTGAAAACGTGATTAAAGAATCCAGTACAGACTTTATTTTCTTTCTGAGTTTCTTTCAGAATAGCAGCTCCCAAACATTATGACCTAAAGACCCATTTACACACTTTAAAATGTTCAAGGATGCCCCATAATAATCTCAGTGATGGCCACATATGCTTAAGAGTATTAGAAGTCAAAGCTCCAGGGCTAAATCAGCTATTAAACCATTTAGAAATGAATATCCCCATTATGCTCATTATTACAAATAATCCATTTTAAAGAAAAATAGCTATATTTTCACTGTTTACAAATTTACAAATGTCTTTCATGGTTAACATAGGAGAAATCAGATAGATTTACACATTTCTCTGTGTGTTGTCTGCTGGAATGCATTGTTTTAGTCCAGGAATATGAGGAAAAGTCTTCACTTAGACAAGTAGAACAAAAGAAGAAATATTTTATTATTTCTAGGTAATTTGGGCTGAGTTTTCCTTAGCATTCACTCTCAGCAGGGCTAGCTCCTTAAATGTTAGTACAACACGGAAACCAAGTGTTTATGTTTGCATTCTGTGACATTAACTCATTGGTGTTGGGATATCTGCTCTGATTCCCGAGATTACAATGGGCATCGCCTAATTCAGCGTTATCTTCAACTAACTGCTGAGGTTTGATTGCCCGGGTTATGGTTTGGTCACAGAAGATTGCCTTCACTTTGGTGTCAGTAACCTGCTTCCTCCCGTGAGGGCACACCTCCCAAGGTTTCCGATACCTCTCAAAATAGCACCGCCAGCTGGTGACCACCAACCCTGAGACTACCCTGGGCAGTTCATATCCAAACCATAATACCATAGCTCCAAGTCTGACAGCTTGTTAAGGCATGTCACAGAACTCAGAAAAATGACTTACTAACTGTGATGGGTTCAGTGTGACTCAGCAACAGCCAGGTAGAAGTGGTGCGTGGGGAGAGCTTGCTGGGCGTGGGGGACAATATACCGAGCGGTCTGTGTGATCTCCAGGCAGCTGTCTATTAACACAGTCTCCCACCCCTCTGGACTTCCCACAGGATAGTGCTCATAGCCCCTGTCTTCCTGTCAGGGCCCCCTTGAGCCTGCCTAGAGTTGTTTAAGTAGAACAAAAGGCATTCCAGTTTCCCAGGAGACCATAGGGACTTAGGGTCTCTCAGTCAGGAAGCAGTCAAAGGCCAAGCATACATTCCTTATCTGTCGCCATTGTTCTATCATTATATAATATTTTTAGAAAAATTATAATACTGCCAGTCTCAGCAGACAAAAACAATCTTTAAATTTTGGAATCTTGTTAAATTCACAGCGATGGATAAAGTACTCCCAAGGTTTAAATTAACACAAGATATTAAATTTTATCATTAGCAAGAAATATTATCACTTCATTTTCTTTAAAATAACAGCTCCGTTTCACTCATTTTGCCTAGAGTTGTTTAAGTAGAACAAAAGGCATTCCCAGGAGGCCGTAGGGACTTAGGAATAGACAGGGGGAAAATGTCCGTCTCACATTCAGTAGCCATAATTTATGAGTCACTTGCTCTTTTGTTTGAAAAAAAAACTTGAGGTGCTTACATGATGTCATGAGCTCAAATTCCAGCTGCAAAGGAGCCATCTACACTGCAAAGCACCACCAACGTGTTCTGCCTCCTGACAAAATCTAGAATCCCTTGGGAAGAGCCTCAGTGAGGAATTACCTAGCTCATGGATGGCTCATGGGTGTGTCTGTAGAGGACCATCTTGATCATGTTAGTTGATGAAGGAAGACTTGCTCATTGCCGTGAGCACCCTTCTCTGGGTTTGGGTCCTGAGCTGTGTAAGCATAGATGTAGAAGGCAAGGAGCACAAGGAAGCATTCCTGACTTTAGACCGCCAATGCAAGACAACCATCCGGCCTCATGCTTCTCCTGCTGTGATGTATCCATCCCCCCCCAGAGTGATAAGTCAACATAAAACCACGATAAAACACCATGGCCAGACAGCTTGTAAAATCAAGCGTTTAATTGGGGACACAGTTCCGTGGGGTTAGAGCCGGGGTCCTCATGGCTGGGGACATGGCGGCAGGCAGGCATGGCCCTGGAGCTGGAGCCCACAGTTCACAGCTGGTCCACAAGTACACAGAGATAACTGAGAATGGTGTGGGCTTTTGGAATCCCAAAGCCAAACCTCAGTGACCTCCTCCAACAAAGCCACGCCTCCTAATCCTTACCAAATAATTCCACCAACTGGAGACCAGTGATTCAAACTGTTGAGGGAGGCATTCTCATTCAATACACAACACTCTTCTAATTTGTTGATTTGGGTGGGAGGGGTACAAAACAATTAGAATGCATTTATTTACCGTAAACTGTTAAGGCTTCAACTAGACTTAATTAAAAAATAAACACACACAGTTCAAGATAAAGAGACATATATAGATATAAATCAAGAGAAGGACTGACCATCTAAGCAAGGTAAATAAACAAATGAAATGATGACATAACACAGAGGCTGGACAGCTCGGGCCATGGCTCTTAATTGGAGGTGTGCTTTGAGTAGATTTCTTGCAGGTACTTCCTGAAAGCCACAGGGTTTCCACAGAGCTCAGCAGAGTGTATGTTCAGGGGGCTGTTGATGCTGGCTTTTCCTAGTGTGCTCTGGATAGAGAGCAAGCCGGACCTGACATCATACAGGTCAGACCAAATTGTCTTTGAGGATGGCCAGCAGACGTTGGAGTGGTTGCACAAGTGAGGAGCTTCACTGTGGATACATGGCGAGGGTAGACACTGGGGAACTGTGGGGAGAGTTCACTCCTCAGCTCTCCATTCATGTCAGCTTCTCCATGCCTGGCCCCCACTCATTTGAAAAGACTGTCTGAATGGCTTCGGTGTAGCCAGGTTTTCCACAGCAACGGGGAAGTGCCCTAGCTGGGCTGAGCTCCTTTGCAGATGTGGGGAGCAGTTGGGTCACCATTTGGGGAGTCCATCTGCTGGTGCCAGCAGGAGGCCGCATAAGTTGCTGTTTATTGGGGTGTTTTTGTCACATCAAAAGAAATGGCCACTAAAATGCCACAGGTCACAAGAGATATCACTGCTTCCTAGAGGATGTTCTCACTTGGGTTCTTACTGCAAAAATATGGTATGGAGGGGAGAATTCTCCACTGACTCTGGCTCGTTCCCACTGCGAGGTTCAGGCTGTGCCAGCAGCTTTCTCCCCATCATTCTCCTGCCACCAGATCGATTGACAGACAGAAAACACAACAAATAATACCCCTATGTTTTACAAAAGAAATCGCTTTGTCATTATAGGTCCTGTGAAAGCACTTTGGAGCCGATCCTGGGAAAGAACGTTTTGGGAACGGGGACTTAGAGGAGAAGCAAATGGTTTCACTGGCCTCTGACCTGGAAGTGGACTCAAAGGTTTTAAAGTACCCATTTCTGTACTGTTCTGAGTGCCCCACTCTTGTTCTTAGAAGGATCTGTTAGATAAACTATGGGTTAGGGTTAAGGTTAGGGTTAGGGTTAGGGGTTAGGGTTAGAGGGTTAGGGTTAGGGTTAGGGTTAGAGGGTTAGGGTTAGAGGGTTAGAGTTAGGGTTAGAGGGTTAGGGTTAGGGTTAGAGGGTTAGGGTTAGAGGGTTAGGGTTAGGGTTAGAGGGTTAGGGTTAGGGTTAGAGGGTTAGGGTTAGGGTTAGAGGGTTAGGTTAGGGTTAGGGTTAATCACTACAAGACAGTGTTGACATATGACAGCAGCAAGAACTGTAGGGCTGAGTGGACTGTGGAGCTGAACCCATAGTTCCACTCTAAATTGCAACCAACACTGTCAGAGGTTAACCTTGAGAATGTCCTGACTCAAGTCAAGCATGAGCTCAGGTCTCCCTGGGGTCTTTGAATGAGACAGGGCTTATATCTTAGTTCAGGCAGGCTAAACTCAAAGAATTGAGGTCCCAAAAATTCAACAGCCACCCATGCCACTCTGAGCAAGTGGATCTCAGGTTGCTTGATTTAACATTGCAAAGAATGGCAGGCAGGGAGAGTGGAAGAAAGCCTCGCAAGTCCGCATTGGGGGAGAGAAGCAGCTCTCTATGAGGGAGGAAACTCAAATGGGATTTACCAATTTGGCCTTGGCTGGACCCTCTTTTCTACCCAGCAAACAAGCCTGATGGGGACTGGCTGAGCTGCTTCTGTGTTTTCTGAAGGGAAGGGATACGGGAGAGTCTGGCTGGGGGTAACGAAAGGGAGAGTGTAAGCTCAAGAAAAGCCTGCTGGTGGGAGGCCAGCTGGAGGAAGACCCCGCCAGAAGTTTCAAGGAGGGGGATGGGGGAAGAGAGGTAAAGGTGGCAAGATGAGGGAGGGACGGAGGGAGGAGGCAAGTGGTACAGGAGCCAGGAACTGAGGACAAGGGCTGGTGGGCAGCCATTCTCAAAATAAAAGCCATTCAGTGGTCAGCCATAATCTTAATATATTGAGCCCTTTAAAATTACAGCTTCTGAGTTAAATTTAGCAAAAGCAAAAACAAAAAAAGAAAAAGAAAAGAATTTTTTTATTTTTTAAAATCACACAGAAGCTATGTTCTCGGAGCACAGTCCAGTGCCTGTGGGCAGAAGAACAGCCTCTGAGCTAAACCTACAGCTCTGGAGATTATAGAGATTATACAGATTATAGAGGTCTACTTCACAGTCACTGTCTGCACTGTGCTCATGGGGAAGCTTTGTGCTAGTTCACGAGACTCCTGAGATAAGTTCACTGAGAAACCAACCCTGCCAGTTTGTAAAGGTTTTTCTCCAGAGGCCTCTTAGCCTTATCTAGCTAAAGAGGGGGTGGGGAGAAGGAGGAGGAGGGAGGGAGGAAGGAGAGGGGAGGAGAGGGGAACAGAGGGGAGGGGAAGAGAAAACTACCATACCTTTCATCTTTATCACAAGGACAAATGAAACTACCTAACTGCCAAACCAGTAAAGGTTACTTCAAAATAGCTGGCTCTGAGTAAAACAATACCCCAAACCCGGTCACTACTAACATCAGGCCTATATCTACCCTGCTTCTTTCTCCTTTTTTTTTTTTTTTTTTTTTTGAGAGAGAGAGAGAGAGAGATTAAGGTTCGCTGTGTAGCCCTGACTGTCCTGGAACTCCTTCTGTAGATCAGGTTGGCCTCAAACTCAAGAGACCCGCCTGCCTCTGCCTCCTATGCTGGGATAAAAGACAGGTTCCACAGAGCCCAGCCAGCCAGTCTTGCTTTAGTAAGACCCGGTAACATTCCCATCAGTTAAGAAACTATGGCTAGGTCTGGAGAGATGGCGCAGTGTTTGAGAGCTGGTACTGCCTTTGCAGAGGATCTGAACTCAGTTCCTGGTACCCACATTGGGTAACTCACAACTTGCTCCAAACTCCCTCTGGAATGGATCCCACACTGTTCTGGATTTAGTTGGCCCCTGTACTCGAGTACAGACACCCACACACGGATACTCACATATACACATAATTAAAAATAATAAGAGCAAATATTTTAAAATGAAATTATGGATGAAGGAAGGTGGGGTGCCTGGCATTTATCCTGCCCTGCTTTCATGGGGCTGAGACAGGAGGATTGCCTCGTGCGTGAGCCAGCCTGAGCTCCACAGTGATGAGTTCCAGGCCAGCCTGCGCTACAGTGAGGTACGGTGTATAAAAACCAAACCAGAATAAAACAAGTAACTATTTAAGGAGGAATAGAGCTCTGTACTGTACCAAAGCCCATGCGATCTGACCTTTTCCCAGGTTCAAAAAAAAATTAACGGGTGATTATTGATCTATTTATGTGTTTTATTGTTATCACTGTTGCCGTTTTCTAAATTTTGGATTTCACTCGCCTTCCGGCGCGGGGCTGCTGGTGCATCTAATTTCTCCACCAGAGGATAAATGGAGACCGGTGGGGACCCGGGCGCCCAGGATGAAGGCTACGCCACGCCTCCTCCAGGGTTCCTGCGACGCGGGCGCGCGCGCGTGCACGGCGGCGGCCGCGCGCGGGCGGCCACGCGCAGGACCAGGCCCACGCTCCGGGGCCGCGGCGGGCGGCTCGCAGTCCCGGGCCGCGGTGGGCGGAGGCCGGGAGCCCCGCAGCCGGCGTGCACCCGCCTTCCTCCTTCCGGCGCCGCTGCAGCCTGCAGCCGCGGGTAGCGGCGCGGAGGCCCGGGGCGGGGCCGGCCTCCCGGGCTCGGGGGCGCCCGCAGGCCCCGCGAGGCCGGAGCGGAGCGTCGCCGGCTGCACGGAGGGTGAGCTGGGGACCCCGGGTGGACGCAAGGGGCATGGAATCGGGCGTCCTCGGCGGGCTAGCCCGACGTGCGCTCGGGAGATCCCCGGGAAGAGCCTTCATCACTTAATTATGCAACGAGGAGGCGTCCTTGTGCGAGATGCAGTGATGAATGGAATCAGCGACGCTCGTGCCAGCCATCCAGCCATCGTCCACCTCAGCCGTCCTGGGCTACGGATTTGCGTTTGTAATTGGGGGGGGGGGGTGGAAAGAAGAGAAAAAACAATCCCCGCCTGGGTCCCGGGAGTGTGCGGGGAAGGAGCACGGGAGCGAGGAACCTGTGCAACCTTTCCGAATGAGCGCGGCTAGAGCGGGGCTCCTGGGGTGCTGGGGGAAGGAGCGCTGCCGGCAGGTCCAGAGCTCGCCTCGGACTTCTCCGAGAGGCCTGTCAGAAGCCGGGGGTGGGGGCCAGGCGTCGGTTTCTGTGCTTTCTGCCTGAAAAGATGAAACAGGTTTTCCAGAGGCTGGTGCTTTTTCGCTCTCTGAGTCTTTTCAAGGCAGGAAAGGGCTGGGCAGTGAATACAGAGCAGTGCAGCCTGGATCTGGTTAGCTGAGCAGCCAGATTGTCTAAAAAGTTGTTCTCGCCAGACAGAGCCTCTGGGCCACAAGGAGTTGGCTTATTGCGTTGGTCTGTTCGAGCTGCCAGAGTGGGGGAATGACTAGAGACACTCTTAAAAATGAGGCAGTCAGCTCCGATCTGGCTTGCGGTTAACCACGACTTCCACGACTTCATCTTTTTCTGTCTGTCTGTCTTTCTCTCTTTCTTCCTCTCTTTCTTTCTTTTTTTTTAAGAGACTGGGATAAAAGACGGAAAGAGAGAAATGATTTTCTATCTTCCATGTCCAAGGATAATTGGGGCATAGTTCATCTTGAAGCAGAATTGGAATTTAAAGATGAAAAGAAAAATCTTTGCATGTTTGCTCTTGACCCTGAAAAACAGAGTCTTAAAGACTTGAGAATGTCTCCCCTTGCTGGAAAGGAAAATAGGATTGTTGTTTTGTTTTGTTTTCAAGACTGAACAAAGAGCATTGGAAGGAATTTGTAAATATCCTAGGCCACTTGCAGTGATACTTGGCTCATTTTTTAAGCTTGAGGAAATTATACAATAAAGAATTAGAAGAGGGCCAGGAATACACAGAGAGAGAGAACGATCCTAAACCTGCAGAAGAGTCTGCCTTCTTTTTACACAGTTGGAATTGTTCGAGCTGTGTGACACAAAGTTGCCTTTAATTTTAACACTGAGATTTTTTTAGGATAAAGACCATTGTTTATTTATTTATTCTGCCAACAACCCTTTTGAACCTGTGAGTTCTCTAATCCCAGGAGGTTGACTTTTATCCCGTTATCCAGTTATCCATTGAGCAAATGACTTTTGTCTAGAATCTGCCAGGTGTTAAAGCTTGGCAGAATCCAGGAAAATGGGGGTTATTTTATAATGTGAATCTGCCATTGGGATAATTGATGGTGCCATATAAAAATTATTTACCCAGTGTCAAATAAATTAAACAGTGGGGTTGGATTATTCTTAGTAAGAATGTTTTATTAATAATTTTAGTTTTCATACTGAATCACTTGGCTGGCTATTAAATAGCTGGCTCTCTCTGCGCATTTGAAACATAGTCTTGTTTATTGAGGAATACAGGTGCTGCCTGCTTTCTGCTAGGACCTGTTACACAAAATACACTTGAGGGGCCCAACTGACTGCTTCCCGGTAGAAACTAAGTTATAGTAAGAAAATTGACTTAACTTTCAACGGTGGCTTTGGGTTTGGACTTTTTGTTTTGAGTTGGGGGTTTTATTAGCCCCGTCTGGCTTCAAGCCGAGGATGGCCTTGAATTCTCACTGTTATTTTAAATCATCCTGTGCGGTGCCAAGAGGAACCATAGACCTCAAACAGGGCAAGTACAGCATGGGACACCTCCAACCCCAGGCCTCAGATGGAACCTAATGGAAAATGTGAGATTACAGCTGTTCAGTGTCTGTAGTGCCTCCTCTCTCTCCTGCGTGGGGGTTTTAGGGAACCCGGACTTCTGATGGTGAATAAGCACGTGCACATTTAGAACTGTTTCCTCAACTATAATAGGGCACACCCAGCAGCTAGCCCCGAGTTAGGGCAGCCTTCAGCAGTCTCTTGTTATTTCTCACTGAGCAGAGTTAGTATGTCTTCATCCTGCAAAACAAGGACAGCACCCTTCAAAGGCAGGGTCTGGAGGACAGCGGCAGGAAGACAAAGGGAAATTCTGAACTCTGACCCTGAGAAACATGTGCTCGATGACCTGCAATGGGACTCTGTATGACAAGCACATGTTCTGTCTTGTGGTTTGTTAAGTTATAGTCTGATAAGTTTGCTGCGATATCGCAATTTAGAATCAGAAAGTGTGGCCTGGCGGATAACCCCTAGACTGGGTGAGGTTTCCTCTGTGTCTGGAAGTGTTACAGAAGTTGCACACTGAATCTGTGGAGTGGAGGTATGTAGGATGGAGTGAGGACCAGGACTCCCACTCCAGCTGCACAGGGCGGCTCTGTGCCTCAGGCCTTCTAACCCATCCTGTTCACATTGCACCGGGGGCACTTGGCTGCCGGTAGATTTCAGAATTCTAGGCCTAAACTGTGGCTTATTCACCTCTTACCATTTGCACCATCCCCCCTTTCAGCAGTTTTGTTTTTAATCAAAATAAGCTTTATTATATCAAATTATACATTCAAAGATAGAACCAGTTTCAGTCATTTCCCCAGGTGTTTTTGATCAGCTCATTGTAAACCTGGAACTGAAATCTGCACACAGTCTTGGTATGCAAATGTTCAGGATCATTGTCAGGGCTGGCGGGTTGCTCTTTCAATGCTTATAACTGGTGCATGCTTTTACATTTATCACTTTGTACGCACTCTGTGTGTGTGTGTGTGTGTGTGTGTGTGTGTGTGAGTGGTTGTGTGATGCGTGCCTGTGAGTGTGTAGTATGTGTGTTTAGTGTGTGGTGTGTGTTTGTGCGGCCTGTGTGTGTATGGTGTGTGTATATGAATGTGTATGTGTCATGTGTCTCTGTGTGTGTTTACCATATGTATATGGCAGGGTACAGCATGTGGTGGTCAAAGGACAACTTTTGGGAATAAGCTCTTTCCTTCCACCATGTGGACCCCAAGGATTGAATTCAGGTTTCAGGCCTGGTGATCACATTTACCCTGAACCATCTCACTGCTGCAATTTGTGCATTTTTAAGGTTGACATCAAAGAATTCAGAGTCACACAGACACTAAAGCAAAGACACTCCACTGAGCAGCACCTGCAGGGACGGCACCCCAGCCCCATAGGAAGTGAAAAGTACAGACAGAAGGAACAGGAAGTTCTCAGAGTACTGTCAGGCCATGAAAAGGAGTCCATTAATTTGGGTGATAGAAGTGTGTTCAAGTTTAAGGGGGACACTGGTCGTTGGGGGCAAACAGTTGTGTGCTGAAAAGTAACTTCATGTCTTTTAAACTAGGGCTGAAAAACAGAACACCTGGTTCAATCCTAACTTCTTAAGATGTACCTCCTATTTAACTGCAGAAACTTTCCCCCAACCTTTGATGGTCTACGCTCAGAACTAGTGAGCCGTAGCAGGAGAACAGCAGACACAACTGTTAGCACTCTGAGAACAAGCCCTCTCATCTCAGCTGGGAGCTGCCCGGCCAGCTCCCACTCCACAGGACTAACATGATCTGGCCTTGTGTCTGGGAGCTGCCTGGACCAGGCCTCAGTGAGGATGGTGGTGCCCTGTGGTAGTCCCGTGGGTGCTTACTCCCCGCATTCTAGCACCTGTCTCTTTGTGCCATGCTTGGACGATGTAGCCAGCAGCTGTGCACATTTGCACCAAGTTGCCTAGCCGCTCCCGGTTCCCTGGGTGTGGCCCAGAGACGGTGGCCAGACGTCACGTAGCAGCTGGTAGTATGGGGAAGACGTCACCATGCTAGTGGAAGGCAAGTGGTCACGCCCAGGGTTGAGAGTGGTGGCAGGGAGTGCTCCACCAAATCCTCCCTGCTAAATGCCCACCACTTTTGTC
>CM053756.1:4355159-4397280 GCA_028658305.1 Pachyuromys duprasi
TCTGTGGTAGGCTCCTGTCCTGTTCCCTGTCTTCTCCTGTCCCTGATGTCTATTGCATTTGCCCTCCCTGAGATTTCACCTTACACCAATGAGAATGGCTAAGATCAAAAACTCAAGTGACCATGCATGCTGGAGAGGATGTAGAAAAAGGGGAACCCTACTCCATTGCTGGTGGGAATGGAACCTTGTACAACTACTTTGGAAATCAATCTGGCACTTTCTCAGAAAATTAGGAATAGCGCTTCCTCAAGATCCAGCTATACCAATCTTAGGCATATATCCAAGATATGTACACAACAAGGACATCTGCTCAACCATGTTCATAGCAGCTTTATTTGTAATAGCCAGAAGCTGAAAACAACCCAGATGTTCCTCAACGCCTCTGTTGGACATAGGAAGTGTGGTACATTTACACAATGAAATACTACTCAGCAACTAAAAACAAAGTGGGAACTAGAAAAGATCATCCTGAGTGAGGTAACCCAGACACAGAAAGACTCACATGACATATACTCACTTATAAGTGGATGTTAGGCATATAATATAGGATAAACATTAAACTCTACAGTCCTAAAGAAGCTAAACAAGAAGGAATGTCCATCACTTTTAACACCATTCTGTCCCAGAGGTCTTCGTGTCCTTCCCCTTCTCTGTTACTAGTCTGTAGAGATCTCTGACCTCAAGCATCGGTCAGCACTCATTCAGTCCTGGAGGGTGCAGGTGTCGCTGTGTTCTGGGGGCTCAGATCAGCACTGAATGAGTGAATGGCTAAAGCCTGTCGAAACAGAGGTGACCGGGCCTGTGTGCCACAGGCCCTTTTCATAGAGGCTTTCCTAAACCAGCACGTGCACATTAAAAGCACAGAGTAGTGGATGGGATCAGATGGGACCTGACCAGATCACGCACTGGGAAAGGCTTCTTGCTTCAACAGGGGAAAGCACGGAGGCTGAGAGATGAACCTATGGGTGTCCCCTTTCGAAATGCAGGAGAGAAGGGTTGCATCAAAAGTCAAAACCTGCATGGGGCTGTCATTAGTCATTGTAGACATGCATATGTGTGCTGCCTCTCTGTTTGAAAGTGAAAAGAGATGTAGGCTTCCCGTGGGTTCTGCTGCCCACCCCCGCACACGCGCATGTGCGCACACACACAAACACACACCTCGACCCTGCTGTCACCAGTTCTGTCTGAGGGGTTTCAGGGCCCACCCCCTGGTTGGAATCAGATGTGTGTAAACAGCACTTACTGGCCGGAAGGAGACAAGCTCTGGGGCTGGATGTGCCGGCTCCAGGAGCATACTGGGACCCGGAGCCCTGGGAGGCATCTGCCGCCCTGCCACCACCATTAGCTGCAAGTGCCACCGGGGCATTGTCTTGGCTCCTTGAACAATGGGGAGTTAATTACAGCAAACGCCAGGCCCTTTGAAGGCTATTTATCACCTGGTTACAGGAAAGTGCCTCCTGCCTTAGTGGAAGCCTGCGGGAAGGACTGTGTGCCAGGCTCCCGTCCCCTTGCAGATGGATGTTGTGAGCCTGGATGGTGGCAAGCTCCATGGAGAAGATCTGTGTTTAGAGACACAGTGTGGAGAATGGGAGATGCTTATGGAAGTGAGCCTGAGGGAACTGGGGGTGCTTTTTGGTTTAGAACATAGAGCACATCCTCATAGGTTTCTTTCCTCGTGGGCAGCAAATCTTAACTCCACGGGGTCCAGTCACCCACAGATGCAAGCACTGGAGAAGAGCAGACTCGAGACACTGAGGAAGATGGTCTTAGATTCTAACTAAACCTCCCCCCCCCCCAGGACCCTTCAAAGCCTTACACACTCCATGCCGTGGGTCTTACTAGCTCACTTATGCCGTGCGGACCAGGGGTGGGGGTGAGGGCATGGGCATGCATGCACAAACACTGAGGCCAGAGGTGAGCGTTGGTTCATTCCTTGGTCAGCATCCATCATGGTTTTTATTTAATCTATCTGACTTACTTTACGGGTATGCTCTGTGACTGCTTGTCTGCGTGTGCACTCCGGGTATTCGGTGCCTGAGGCAGCCACAAAAGGGCATCTGATGCCCCTGGAACCTGAGCTATAAGCAGTTGAAAGCCACTAGATCTGCATACTAGGGAGCAAACTTGGGTCCTGGGCAGGAAGAGCAGCAAGGGCTCCTACCTGCTGAGCCACCTCTCTAGCGCCCCCTTGTTTTTCTGAGAGAGGGCTTTCCGTTGACCTGGCTCCCACTGACTAGGTGGGAGAGCTAGCACACACACACACACACACACACACACAGGAACACCGCTGCTGTCTCCCCAGCACCAGGACTGCAAACCTGTGTCACCCCACCATGTTCAGCTCTTTTGTGTGGGTTCTAGCCTCGGGTCCCTGTGCAACAAGCATCCCAACTGACCGAGCTGTCTCCCCAGCTGTCTCTCCCTGGTTTTTGAGGTGGACATGGAGATCAAGCGAGGTTGGTTTGCGCTGATGAGAGTGCTCCGTCCTCTGCAAGGGGAAATGGACCATCGATGGCCAAGTGAGCACGTGCTCTTCGCACCTTTGAGCAACAATTTAAAGTCAGACCGCCTGGCCCCACCCACCCTCCTTTCTGTGTGTTCCTCTTTCTCCCATATGAGAAAAAGACTGGATTCCAAAAGGACCGTCAGAGGTGCTGTTTGCTGAGCCACCTTTGCTCTACTGCAGCTGCATCCTGAACCAGGAGGCCCTTTCTTTTCCTTCACATGTGTGTTCCCTGGCACGGGACCTGTCTTCTTACCACCTCTGGTGAGGGCTCTCTGCCCAGGTCATGGCCTCTTGCGTTTTCTTATGGTACCATCTCCTTCCAATTCTGCCATGCTTTCTGCTTCCTGTGGATTTGTTAGATGCTTGTGAGACTGTTGGGTCTCTCAAGCCTGTTTTACTGGGTGAAAGAACATACATTTTCATGGTGAATTGGAGAGTGATTGATTTCTTAATTACTCTGACCATCAAACTTACATACACATGCATATGCCCGTGCCAAAAAAATAAAACACAACTGTCACTTCAAGGGAAATAAGAAATAGTTATTCTGGGGCTGGGAGAGGCCTCAGCAGTTAAGAGCACTGGCTGCTCTTCCAGAGGACCTGGGTTCAATTCTCAGCACCCACCTGACAGTTCCCAACTGTCTGCAGCTCCAGTTCCAGGAGATCGCTCACTCCCCTCACACAGACAGACATGCAGGCAAAACACCAATTCACATAGAAATAAAAATAAATTATCTTTAAAAGTTGTACAAAAGAGAAAGAAAAAGTTGTTCTAGAGATGAGTATGGATGGCTATGGTCTGGGAAGATAGATTCAGAAGCCACATTCTAACTGCTAACAGGTTCATCAGGTTTTGTGGTAACATAACAAAGAAAACCAGACATTAAGACAGTGTTCAAACTATACTAACCTGGGTTTTGTGGGCTTCAGCAAAGTAGGGCAATCTCTGCTCTGGCCTCGGGTACTCTGTGTGGCATTCTGAGCCTTCCAGTTGGTGGAAGCCATGGGTCTGTTCATACATTCTAAGTGGATTTATCAAGCAGCCATAGGGATGTCAGGTCACACACAGGGCCGGGAAGTGAGAGAATATTAGTGTGCTGAAAGAAGCCCAAGATTAGTGGCCTGGAGACCTGTGACCATCCATCAGCTCTCCATGGTCACCAAGGCTTATTCTGTTGTTAAAGATTTGTTATTTCTGTGTGTGCATGTATCTGTGTGTGCATGTGTCTGTGTGTGCATGTGTCTGTGTGTGCATGTGTTTGTGTGGGCATGTGCAGGAGCCCACAGAGGCGAGAAGATGGCGTTGGATCCCCTGGAGTTGGAGGTGGTTGGGATCTGCCCAGTGTGGAGGATGGGAAGTAAACTTTGTTCTTCTGAAAGTGCAGCGAGTGCTTTCAACAGCTAAACCATCTCTGCAGCCCCTTGTTGAGGGTTTCAATCAGAAGGTTTAACATTGCTGTGGCTCCCCCACTCCCCCCGGGGACTCTCTAGCCTCTTCACCTCTGAGGCTCCTGTGTGATGAAGAGGGTTAGCCTGGGCATGAGGAGAGTGGGTGCTCTGAGAGATGACCAGGCTGTAGCCTCACTGCTTGGCTCACATTGTCTGCAACTTGGAAGCCAAGGTCTGGCTTACTTTTTAACCGTGTCACCTTGGCTTGCCGCTTTTTCCCACGTGCCTGTGTTATGACTTTATTTTCTCACTATAGCCATGACGCGGGGAGCTAGACACAAATATTGTATGCCTCCCATGTCCTGGTCTCGCCGGCTGTAGCCTGCCCCTCTGGTGAGCCCCGTGGACAATGCAGTGCCCCTTGCAAGCCTGGTTTTACTCTCTCATAGGTCTGTCCTGCCATAGGGAGAAACCTGCCTGGGGTTTTGTGTCTGGTGTGGGTGAGGTACAGCAGCTCAGACAGGGGGAGGAGGGGCCCTGACCATGCTTACAGAGCTCCCTTTAAAGAAAACCTAAACACTTCCAACAAAACCACAGTGGAATATTTAAAAGGGATGTTTTCTTGTGTTATTCTCTGCAACCTATGCCTAATTACTCATTTTTTAAGCAAGTAAGAATTAACTGAGGAAAAAAATATGTCTTTTCTAAGTGTTCCCGTGTACATTGACTTTGCCAGCTCATCAGGTTTTCCTGGCTACAAAAGCCCTTACCACCTTTCCCCAAGCTGCACGTGGCAAAGGAGTTGGCTAATACTAGTAAAGCAGAAAAAAATTAAACAGCAGCTAAAAGCATCAGGCTACCTGTGCAAAGGTGGTGTTCTTGAACTTCTTATTCATTTTTGTTGTGAGAATGTTACTGCTATTTGAAAAAAGCTTTTAAATACAAATATGTGAAAAGTATGTGACCTTCCCACCATCACCTCAGGGTGTTATTCTGAGTGCACAGTCACACTCTCTAACACAGCGTGCAAGCATATTATCTTTTATTAGTAAATAGGATCAGACTCCAGCCTGTCACTTCTCTACGTACTGATGATCCTTGTTGACTGGGTCTCTCCACTAGGCTTGTCATTTGGCAGAGTGTTTTCTTTAAAATTTAAAGGTTTGGACTCCAGCATGATTTCTTAACTCCCCCATCAGGATTTTTAAAATTCATTTTCTTTTATTTTATATGTATGTCTGGGTACATGTGGGTGTGTGCACATGCGTGCAGGTGTTCACAGAGGCCAGAAGAGGGCGTTGGTGGTCTCTCCTGGAGCTAGGGTTACAGGCAGTTGTGAGCTTCCAACTCACAACTGGGAACCAAGCTCGGGTCTTTCAGAAGAGCAGCCAAAGCTTTTGACTGCTGAGCCTTCAAGGAGGCATCATGCTTTAAGAAGATGGACAAGCTGGCCAGCTGCTTTCTGAGGTCTCTGTGTGTGAGGCACTGTTCGAATTCCTGGTGTGTTAATTGGTTGGCATGGGTTCACAAACCCAGAGGGGGAGAGGCAGAAGGCAGTGCCTAGCAAAGGCCCAGGGCTGCCAGAGGAGAGAGACCAGTGTCGGGATAGCAGGGGCAGTGATGAAGGAAGCTGCCCTTTGTTTGCTCATGGTGTGGGGAGTAGACCTTGAACATCAGTGCTTAAGAGCCCAGAGCAGGACGTGGGGTCATAGGCCAGCCACAGTTTAGCCCTGACAGCTGTTCCTGAGATGCTGGTGAGGCCTTGGTGCTGATGTTCTTAGGACCAGTTTGAACAGGCGCTATTGTTTGTGCACATAAACTTTCTAAGTCCTCATGCCCCACAGGACTTGTATCTTAAGGACGGCAGTGGATGAGCTATGAAGGGAGGAGCCTTGCAATTACTTCTCTCCCTCTCCCAAGCCTGCACGTAGCTGGGCTGAGGAGGACAGGGGCTGTCTAAATGTCAGCCCTGAGAACATTTTACACACCTTGCATTGGAAATTAAACCCTGTGGAAGGTGAAAAAGCACATTGGGTGTTCCTGTGAGCCGTGTGACTGTGACGAGGTAACCACAGCCGATGCTTCAGTCTGTGGGAGCCTCAACACGTTGGCATGTGTGCAGATGGTGGTGTTATCCATAGGGACGGGAAACTCAGTGCCCAGACTGCACAAGAAGTCTGTAGCCACCCAGCTGGGAGGGTAGACATGCCCTGGTGCCAGACCAGTAGGGAGCGCCTGGGAGTCCCTGGCCTAAGGAAGCTGCAGGGCAGGCAAGGCTGGGCTTTGCAACCTCCGGGGTTCCTCCCTGTAACACCAGGTGTGTCAGCGAGGCTCTGTGTGGCAGAGAACTCTTTCTCCGTCCTTCCAGCTCCCCGTAGAGGTGGCCCAGTGGGGGCACAAATGAGACCCCTTCAGGAGACCGGTTGCCACTGAGATTGGGTTCCTTAACTGTAACCACCACCACCCCAGCCTGATGCCAAGCACAGGGGTGCTCAGGAACCAGAATGCCCAGGATGCATGTGAGGAATGGACAGAGCAGGTGGCAGAGTGGGCAGTGCCTGGGTGTGCCCTGTCACCAGCAAATCTGCGTGTGTGAAGGGGCAGCTCAGCCTTCATCCGTGTTCCCTCCCTCACAGTCCACAGCTCAGGAGAGATGGGGCTATGCAGCACAAGGGCCCCATTGGTTCCAAACTGCACCGGGCTCACTGAGACCCACCCTAGTCATCTGAGGCAGCACCTCTCGCCTCCTCTCCTGTCTTCTTGGGACACACACTTCAGTGATGTACTCATTTCTGGCTGCCACACTGCACAGGTGTAGAATAATCTGGGAAGAGTAAGAAAGGACTGTGACAACCTAGTTCCCTAAGGTCTACAGGAGGGGGTCAGCGCTTGGCCTGGGCCAATGGGTGGTTCTTCAGTGACGGGGTTCTAAGCGGGAGGGCCAGGAGATAGGGAAGATGAAGAAGATAAAAAGCTGGGGTCGGGGTACTCGCACAAGCTGTGTCTTATGCCAGGCAAGCTTATTAAGAAGTACAGTGTCTTACCTACTATTTTGGGGAGAGAAAAAAAATGGGAGGGAGTCAGCAGAAAGCCATCAGACAATAGGACAGAGTCAGCAGGAAGCTCGTCAGCATTGCACAAGGAGAACACAGGATACCTCAAGGATGTCAGGCTGAGCACACAGCAATTTGGGGACTGATAGCCCCTTAGGGTAGAAAGAGTTAGGTCTCAAGATCCAAAGCCACAGCTCTGCTCCCCCATCCCCACCCCGCCAAGGCCCTGGCTCCAGGCCATTTCTGGCTCTGATAAGCATGTTTCTGGTTTGGAGAAGGAACTGCAGTATTTCTTCATACATCAGGGCCTCAGGGAAAGCCTTGGGCAGATGTAGCCCTCAACCCTAGTCTCTTGTTGGTATAGCTTCATTTCATGTTGACCCTGGGAGAATGAGGGCCTCTTGTCAGAGGAGGGATATGGAAGCCGATCAGAAGAGCTAGTGGCCTGAGAGCCAGCCTGCAGTCAGGCGCAGGCTGAGATTGCAGAAGTCTGAATTGCACTTGTGCACTCAGCCACCCTGGTGAGGAGAGGGAGAGAGAGTGAGACTTCCCTGAGACTCAGGGCAGTCTACCTCAGGCATGTGAGGGATTCTGGTGTGTCTTCTAACAGATAAGCTGCAAACACTCTTAACTGTCAGAAGCGGCAAGTAGCTTTTTGCTCTCAGTATGTCCCATGCAACGTTTAAGACGTGTCTATAATGTACGTGTTGTTTCCTACAAACTTAATGTGGCCCGTCACATTTCTGTGTTTTTACTCTGGTAACCGTACCCTGAGATGTGCCAGAAACACTGGGCCCAATACACACACAGAGAAAAAGAGAGATTTTGTTTGTTTGAGTAGATCCTGTAAATGTATTTGTTTATGTGAAGTTTAAACTTAACTGGGCCCCTATATTTTTGTGTAATTTGGCAACCATGTTCCGAGACCCCTGGAAACACACTGGACATTTGTGGGTCCCCGAGAGTGCCTACAAGACACCCAGGGAAGGTCCAGGCAGTGTGGAAGGTGGTTGCCTCCTGGCATAGCTGTATGCAGATAGGGCATCAGAGAGCCACTCCCAGGTGCCCTGTAAGGACCTGGCTGCAGGCGCCTGGTCCCAAGGACGCTCTAGAGTACAGCATGGGGAAGAAGGAGGCTGATTATTTTCCGGGTCTTGGCTGAGCTCTGTCTAGGCAGGGATGGGAAGGCACTTCTGAAACCACCCACTGTTAGCATACTGGAGACTGTCTCTCTTGTCTATATTGATGACTGGCCATGGTCAGCTGGTGGAACACAACCCAGTCGGAGCTTCTCACGCAGTCTAATCTTGCTTCAAGAAGCACCGCTTGACTGAAACATGCTCGTTTGTCCCCATGCTGAGGACTGACAGTGACCTCCTGGTTCCTTGTGTGTCCTTTAAACACAGCCTCTTGCGCTTGCCCCAGCATACTGCCTGCACTCCAGGAATTGCCCTCTGGTCCTTGGGCCCACTCCCACCCCACCCCTCCTGTAGACCTCTCCTCCCAGACCCTTCTACAAGTGTCTTGTGACATTGACCTGGGAGAAAAGACTCCCAGGAGGCAGGTCTGCAGCAGCAACCTCTCCTGGGTTCCAGGATGACGTTTGTTCGCTGTTATTCCCCTCTGCTGGCTGCTGGGAGCTTGATTTAACTGTAAACTCGGTCCACCAGAAGTATTCATTAAATATGACACGTTAAGTGGCGTCCAGTCAGAGCACTCACTGCAGCAAAGCAGAGGTGCTCACCCCGTGCTCCTTAGGGCTCACTCAACTCTCCTGTGCCGCGGTGTCTCAACGCTGTCTGTTGCTTGTGTCTTCCAGGAGGGATCACTGAATGGCCGCTGACTGACAACATGCCCCAGCAGTGGCTTCTGCTAGCTGTGTGCTTCTGGGTGGTTTTCATGTTCATGGTGGCCAGCAAGTTCATCACGTTGACCTTTAAGGACCCGGATGGTAGGTGTGCTTCACATCAGAATGGATGCAGGCAACGCTGTTTCCTGGGCACCACGCATGAAGGACAGCTGTCCTGACCAAAGTCTTCATGCAGCAGAAACCAGGGGGAGGTGGGCAGGAAGATGGCTGTGGCGAGCTCCTCCTGAGGAGGCGCTTTCTGTGCGGCTGAAGCCACTGGGACACTGTTGGGGTAGAGATGCTTGGCTGGCACAGGCTCCGCCTCTTGTGCTGGGTGCCCAGCAGTGTCGGCACTGTGTGACTGGCAGCTGTCTTCAGCACAGTGGAGGGAGGCTTGTATGTGATGTGAGTCTGTGTGTGGGAGTTCGTCTCTTTTTATTAGACGGAGACTCTCAGAGGAGGGGGACATAGAGTGCCAGGTTAACTGATCCTGCTTCCTGTACTTGTCAAAGCTTGCTTGTAAAATGGACACACTGCCTGCTCTGACACTGCTAGCTGAGGGTCTGGCTAGTGACAGGCTGCCCTGTTCAGGGGGCCTGCGATGTTATTCTTGGGTTCTGTACCACAGCCTCTAGTGCCAGGGGAGGAGCCAAGGAGAGGCGGGGCACGTGGCTAGCTGCTTTGGGACAGCGGTGTAGACAATGGTGCAGGCTGGCTGGAGAAGCGCTTCCTAGGAGCTGGAACAGAGGCTGTGCTTGCTCCGGGGCTTCCAGCTTGTGAGAGGCACGTTTCTACCAGCAGTGTTCACCGCTGACTTCTACTGACACGGAAGCTAGGCCGGTTGGCTGTGGGCTCCTTCTATACCCAGAAGAGCTCCTGGTGCATTCCTAATTACTTAAGGGCATCTAATGCCCCGCCCTTCTCCATCCCCTCTGTCCCATTTTACCTGTGGAGAAAGAAATCTGGAAACAGATAGACAGAGAGAAGAGGGAAACCTGAAGTTAGTCCCAGCGGTGGGCCCAGTCACCACAGTTTGCACTCAGGGGTAATTACAGGCACTCAACAGAGGGCGCTTGGCTGCCATTGTGGGTCCCTTTGAGGTCCTTGGGAGAAAGCTGCCAGGCTTGCAGCCTGGGGAAGGGTGTTACCCTTGCTGTGTTGGATGTCCGGGTCTCTGTAAGGCGATCGAGTTTCAAGTCTCAGAGCATGGTTGGAGTTTGATCAGCGATCCCAATGTCAATGTGGAGATTCTGGCAGTTCCAGCAAGTCAGTGTTGGTGATCTCTCAGGAAGACAGAAAGGGTCTCGTTTTGGAGGCACTGCGGCTTCCCGACCTGCTGATGACACAGATACAATTCAGGTTTCTCCAGTGGGTGCCAGTCCGGAAGTGGGGTGGCTGAGGAGCTGAGAGGAAGTACTGAGGACAATGTGTGACTTCTGAGCCCTGGCTTCTCTTAGGAAGGAGGGAAGGGGGCCCGCAAGCCTACACTGCTTGGAGTTCAGAAAGTGGTCCTGGATAACAGTGACCCATCTGTCAGTCATAGATAATTGAGGCCGGGTGACCTACGCCTTCCATACTAGCCGCTCTGGGAGCCCATGCTGGGGTTTGATTGAGCCTCCAAGTTAGAGACCAGAAAAACCACAAACGAGGCCCCATCTGAGAAACAAAACAGCAAAGGAAAAATAAGACTTTAAAGTATGTGCCCATTCATTTTAATATTCTCTGACAGAGCTTTTAAGAACACCTATTAATAGGCATCTTTAAATGTCACTGGGCTGCATGTGGCAGGTTTTATGCTGAGTGTTCTGAGAAGGGCATAGACACCAGGATGGCAAAATGCTTCAGAGACGTCGAAGGGAAAAGCCAAGCAGGAAACTGGTGACCCTTACTCAGTAGAGGTCAGAGGACAGCCTGTAGAAGGTGGTTCTCTCCATCTACTCTATGAGTGCCAGGGTTGAGCTTAGGCTGTTGGGCTTGGTAGCGGCGTCTTTACCCACCAACCCACCTCGTTAGCCTGCCGTGCAAGAACTGAACCAAGATGAAAACTCTTTAACCCAGCTCAACCAAGGTGAGAGGAGGCCATTCCTCCACAGGCTGACATTTGGGGCGCCCTCGGAGACAGGGTAGTGTTACATGAAGTTCTCCGAAGGATGCAGTCACCCCCAAAGTATGAAAAATGAAGGCAGCTCGGGGATCCTTTGCTATCGCATGGCTTAAATTCTGAGCTCACTGTCACAGTCCAGCAGACAGGGACTGTTCTCAGTGTGTCTGGTTGGATCCCAGAACTATCCATCGGCTTTGTTCTTCATTCCGAGGGAACTGGTGCACACAGTATCTTGCCAGTCTGAGTTATTAGGGCTGGATGGAGAATTGGGAAGTTGATACACAGTGCATTCCCTAGGCCCTGGGCTGGGGCCACTGCAGGCTGCTCTTCCCTTCCACCTGGGATCCCTCTGGGGCCCCCTTTCAGCCACTGGTGGGCTGGGGAACATCAGAGGTGTCTGTGAACTCATGGCTATGGGCCGTCCCCTTTGCTGACATTTATTTTCCGTGCATTCAAACCATTCTGGCTTTTGAACCAAGGGCCCGGGTGAGGGTTACTGTGAGGGGTAACCCACAGCCGATCTCAGAGAGAAGCTCCACATCTTACTGGTCTTGATGTTTGGGGAACCTGGTAACACGGTGCCCCTGGCCTATTCTCTCCTACTGGCTATCTCTCTTAGAGCTGGGTCCCTGGGGTGGGATCCCGGACACACCGAGTACGTGTTTTCCTGTGTCTACTGGTCCGTCGTGATTTTCCTGGACACCTGAGCCAAATCAGGAGCTCACCTGTCTTGACCTGCTGCTGAGCCATACCTGCAGCTTTTGCAGCTTCGGCAATAAGGCCGCACTGATATCCTTAGCAAGTGTATTTTCCTCTTGAACAAGAATACGATGTTAAGCCAGATTGTATCAAGGAAAATAAATCCAAACCAGCAGTAGGTATTTAGTGTCGTGATTTTTCGAGGTTTGAAATAATAAGCAAGCCTTGAGTGGATCTGGCTTATTTGTACACACAGTTTTCCTTCATCTGTTGGGCTTTCTTTCAGCCAGTCCTTGGCCAGATCGCAGCCCCGCCAGTTGCTTCTGAGTGGCTGAAGGGTGGAACTCCCCAGGACTGGATTATTTCTGTGCTCTGCCTTGTAGCATGGGCTTGTGGCTGGGCTGCAAGGCAGGAGGCAGCATCACGAATAGCGTGGTAGGCAGTGAGGGGACAATTAGGAGAGCAAAGCAGTACTCCATGCACGAGCATAGACATTTTGTACAAACTCATGAACAGCCATCATTCTGACTGTTAGCAGACTCCATCTTAGAGATGAAGATGCCCAGCCATACCTCAGAGATCACAGCCCTCCACCCTGAAGCTGGAGACTTGCTTCTGAGTGGCAGAGTGGGAGGGGCTGACCCCTGAACGCAGCAGGGATGCTGGCCATTGCTGAAGAGAACTCCCCACCAGCAAAACTGCAGAAAGCGAGAACTAGGCCACAGGACATGCTTCCTCCTCTGTCTGTGGTCAGCTAGGGTTGGGTTAGCTGAGGAGAGGATCTGCAGAGCTTAGAATCGTGAGACTGTTCAGACCAGGGTAGCGACTTCCATGTGCTCTGAGCATGGGAAATAGGGTGCTTTCCGGCAGCCACTGGCTAGTCGGTTATGCAGAACTCAGAACACAGTTCTCTATACCCAGAACATAAGGAAGCACAGGTCGCACACATCCATTTAGCATGTCAACATCAAAGGGGACAGGTTGAGTCGGTGGAGATTGGACCAGTCAGCACGGGCGTCAGAGCCTGTGCAGGGCAGCCAGGACCACTGGGGCGGGTGGCTGCACGCATCCACCAAACATCATGCACTTTACCCTCTGGCTGGCTCAGCTTGTGCCTGTGCCTCCAGCCAGGTTTGTTCTCTCAGTCAGAAGCAGACGGAAGAAAGCTGGCTGTGGGGTTGGAGCCATGCCACAGGGGGAGCCAGGTAACAGGCTCGGGAGCAGAGTGGTTTTATTATCCAACAGAAGGACGTTCCAGCCTCACTGCGCAGAAAAGAACCAAACCAGGGGCGGCTGTTCCATAGCCTGACTGGGTGAGGAAGGAGGCACCACAGTTAACAGCACTGACTGCTCTTCCTGAAGACCCAGGTTCAATTCCCGGCACCCACACAGCAGCTCACGTTGTCTGTCCCACCGGTTCTTCTTGCTTCCGTGGGTACCAGGCACAGATGTGACATAGATACACGTGTAGGTAAAACATCCAAATACACAAAGTAAAATCAAATGAAGGTAAAAATAATAGAGCAAATTTACCTGGGGTGGCCAGGCAATATGTGGGCATCTCTGAACCAAGAGGGGGGTGCTTACTAAATGAAATACCTCTATATATTTGATGCGCTTTCACTGTGTATTACTGTTTCTGTGACACCTGGGAAATTTTTTTTGAAAGTTTATGTTTGTTTTCAGGAAGTGATAGATTATGTCCAGATTTTATTTGAAAGATTTCTAAAAAATCTGTTTATTTCAGCAGTCTGCTCTCTGGGCTGACATGCAGTCATATGAAGTCATATGACTTCTGACATGAACACAGAAGTTCTAACCTGACTGCTGGAGTTTTGGTTTTGTTTGTTTGTTTGTAAATTAATTTAATTTTTTTCTGGTGATCACTGATTTGTGGCATGCAGTTGTGAGAAGTACCACAGAGGGCAGCTCGGTGGGTCCCCTACAAGAGGACCCAGGGTGGGATCCCAGCACCCACATGGCAACTCACAACCCTCTGTAACTCCAGTTCCTGGGGATCTGGTGCCCTCTTCTGGCCACTGTGGGGACCAGGAGCACACGGGTACACAGACACACACTTAAGCAGAACAGTCACACCGATAATTTATAAAGAGAGAGAGAAGAAGAAATGGCAGAGGACGCGGAGACCCTGTGCTCTGCGCACCCTCTGAGCCCACATGGTAACTGCTCACAGAACTGCGCTGCAGTGTCACTGTTGGGAAGGTGATAGAGATGCTGGTGCAGGATGCTCTGTCACCCTGGGGGGCCGTCATGTCAGCCCTGGTGGCCTGTTGTCTTTTGCTTTGGGTGTGAAACCTAAATCTGAATTTCATTGTCTGTCCCAGATTGATTAAACTTGTGTCTGCCTCTGTCTCGGCCTCTGGAGTTGCAGGGATTGTAGACAGATGTGCCACTATGCTATGCCCAGCTGACCATAGACACACACACACTCACACACACACACACCCCGTGCCTCAGCTCCTGCACCTCTATGCAATTGTGTCATTTCAGAAGCGCCTGGCAGTCTGTGACCTGGTTGTAGGAGTCACGAGGGTCCCTAGAGCACACCCCCCCCCAGCGTGCTCACAGTGTTATCCGAGATCCCGATGTTACAGCTCAGTCGTATCCCACTGTGTAGGTGTGTCCGTTTGTTAGCCCCCCAAACACACCCGCTGAAGAGCATGTGGGCTGTTTCCAGTTTGAGGTTATCACCAGCGGAGCTGCTGTGCACACTCGCATAAGGGTTTTGTTATGTTTCTTTCTTTCTGGATTAAATTCTGGGAAACAACTTTTGGGTCTTGTTACCATATCGCTTTTTTTTCTTTTTTATGAAAATTACCAGACCCTTTTCCAGAGTGGCAGTCCCACAATGCGGCATTGAGCACATACATGACCAGGCTTCTCCACATGCAGCCTGTGGGGTGGTCGCTGTTCTTTCTTAGTTTTCTGCTGGGTCTTAGCAGGTTTTCTGTGGTTTCGGTTTGTGTGTGAAGGTGGTGAGGGTCCCCAGTGAGCTGCCTGTGTCCTGTGCAGATCGGCTCGCTGGCTTTCTTGTGTGCCTCACCTGCTCTCCTCCTCACGTCACCTACAAACACGCTCTCTGTGGAGCATGAGGCTCGTCACCCATTCCTGCAGCTCTTCAAATGGGCCTTTGCAAAACCCAGGCTTTACGCTTCGACGAAGTTCAGTTTTCTGAAGGTTTTTTGTCCCGTTTGTTCTTCTTTTAAGTTTCATTGATTTGGGGTTCTTTTTTTAAAAGGTGTGAGTGAGGACTAATGGCTTGTTCTGTCAGTTGATGTCTGCTTGCTCTGTCTCCCTTTCTTAAACAGACTGAGCTCCAAGCTGGGTTGCCTCTGCCAAAGGCCAGTGGGGCATGGCTGGGTGGGGGCAGCGTCTCCTGGGGCAGCATTCTGTCCCACGGATTTCCATGCCCAGCACTCTGTGAGAACATGTGTGAATCTGTCCTCCAGGGTATAGTGCCAAACAGGAGTTCATGTTCCTGACGACCCTGCCGGATTCGGGGAAGCTAAGAGGAGAGAGACAGCCTCCTGAGGACACGAAGGTGAGCTCAAGGCTGCCCCTTCAACTGATAGTGTTTTCCTGAGGGAACTCTGCACTTCGGCCCTGTCACAGAGGCTTCTCCCAGCGGCTCTCACAGGCCCGGCTGCTGTCACTGCAGCTTGACCTATGGTTCAGGTTGAGAATTCCTAATATGAAAACCTGACAGATCAAAACTGCCCAGTCTGAGGTTGTTTGAACACCAACATGGTGCCACCATGGAAATTCACACACCACAGAGGTTTGTGCTATGCCTTGGATTATTTAAAATATTCTGTGTGGCCAGGACTGTCACCCGGTGCTACAGGCACTGCCTCACATGCACAAGGCCCTGGGCTCATCTCTCAAAGTTGCACACAGTTACCTTCATGTGTATATTAAACGTAAATGAATTTCAGGTTTGGACTTGAGTCCTAAGATCTCTCTTTTGTAGATAGAATATTCCCAAGTCCAAAAACGTTTCAAACCTGGTGCAGTTCTGGGTAGGTCAGGCTGGAGTTCCTTTGCTCCTGTGTTCCCACTCATGTTTTAGCTTGGATTTGGTGAATGTTTTATGCTGCGTTCCTCGTCATGGATCGCATTGGTTGTGCTGACTTCCTTCCCGAGTTTTGGCTTCCTTGGCTTGGGATGAAGTGTGTTAGATAGACTTAGGAAAAAACAGGGAATGTGAAAAGATTTCTGACCCTTGAGTGGAATTCTAGGATGACTGGGAACACAGGACCAGCCTTCAAAAGGTATGGACAAACAGTTGAATCCAGAGCAAGGGACAGGCCCCCAGGGACATGGCAGATGACAGGCATAGCCCAGGCCGCCAGCTTTCATGGAGTTCTCGATGCCTGGGCACTGTGAATTCCTCTGCAGGATCACTTTCACACAATCTCTGTCCCCTGCCCAGGGACAGGGGTGCACTCAGGAAGGCCCCTGCTTTACCAGCCTTCATGCTGGGTCTGGAAGGATGAAGTATCCAGGACTAGACTAGGGCAAAGGGCAGGGCCTGCCAGGTTCCCAGTGTGAAAATGGCAAATGAGAATTCAGTAAGAACAGAAGCATCCCATTGGGGCCACAGGTAGCTGTGTGGTTTCTCCTCATCAAGACACTCACCTCAGAAAGGCCAGGTCTGCAAAGCTCTTTTGAGAGGACCCAGGGGCCAGGTCTTTAATAGAAAATATTTAAATACATAGAGAGTAAACAGGGACAGGTGAGCTATTTGCAGAGCAGTTCAAGGTTAGCCTTGCTCCCTCACACACAGACACACACTTGAGAAGATACTGCATCAGGGAAAATAGATCTTACCCTGTAGTGACCCCTTGCTACTTCAGATGCCTGTTAGAAAACCTGTAACTTCTGAGTCAGACTCCGAAATTCTACACACACACACACACACACACACACACACACAGGTCGTGATCAGTAAAAGTTACCAAACACTAATCTACGTGTCTCAGGCCCAGCTCCCCATGTCCTGCTCATTTCCCCTCTGCTCTTCCTCTTCAGCGCCCCTCTTTCCCCACGCATACGATGACAGTGCTCACGTGCTCACGCATGCACACACACTCTCTCTGTGCCACACACTTTACCCAGCTGAGGCTTTCTTGGGTATCTCCATGAGACTGTGTAGCTGTCACATGCAGTCAGGGCTCAGCAGCAAAGGAGTGAATGGTCTGCTCACCTTCAGAGCCCTGGCAGATGGAGTCCAGGCCTGCACATGTTAGGGCCGTCCTTCCTGCTGTAGAACATACCCTGCCTCTTCCTTCACCTGGAGCCCCAGCTTTCCCGTCTGTTCAGTGTATCAAATCAGCCTCCTAGGAGAATCACAGGAGCCGAGGGCACATCTGTTTTCCTGGCCACCTGACCCTGTCTGTCTTGAACTCAGCAAGGCTGTGGAGAGAGGGCCAGGAAGGGCCAGTGAAGTGGCAGGACATGTTAGTCACTCTAGGGATGGGAAGGAGGCAGGAGAAGGGCACCCCAGGGCTCGCTCCTGCTTCACAGCCATTCCTCTTCCTTACAGCCTACCGGGAAGATGCTTTCCGACGGCCGTCCCGAGCAGCCCCCAGTTTATCTGGAGCGGCTGGAGCTCATCAGGAACACCTGCCAGGAGGAGGCTCTGCGGAACCTCTTGCACACCGAGGTCTCCAAGTTTGTCCTCGACCGGATATTTGTCTGTGACAAGCACAAAATCCTTTTCTGTCAGACTCCCAAAGTGGGCAACACCCAGTGGAAGAAAGTGCTCATCGTCCTGAATGGTACGTGGGACCCAACTGTGCCAGGAGAGGGGTGGGTGGCCCCAAAGGAGGCCACGGCTGCTCCTGAAGAGACCGTGGTCTTCCTGAAGGTTCTCTGGCTGTTTTCCATACTCCTGCTATACTGAACAAGTCCAGTGAGGCTAACTCATTACGCATGGTATAAAGTTATTCTGCTCCTGGGATAGACGCCAGAGGCTGGATTTTCAAAAGGGAGATCAAGGCTACACATCAAAGTGAAAACAGCAAGGCGCACATATGAGCTGTGGCCGAGAGAAACACGAAACTCACAATGGTGGGATGAGCGAGGAGTAGGAATGTGTCCAAACACCTCACGGCTGCAGCTTGCTGGGAATCACAGGCACACAGCAAACTTTCGGTGCCTGTTAGAATAGTGTGCTGGGTTTTCACGTATCAGTTGCAGATCATTTAGATTGAAAACAAAGGACCCTCCTTGAGGTCAAGACCCACAAAATGTCTTACTGAGAATAAAAATTAAATTTATTTTAAGAAAGCTTTTTATCATCCTAATTATTGCCTTGTTTAGTAGAAAAAGTCAGCTTGTTTATTTTTAAACCAATGTGGACTCATGTAACCTTATGGGCATGGGCTTGCCAGGTCATTTGCCATGCGGGCTGCCGTGGGGTTCTGTGGGAAACACCGTTGGACTGGCGGTGCTGGGAGTGTATGGGGACACTGTACTCCTTGTCCCGAGCGTCGGCATCTCTGCCACCTCAGGGTAGAGCAGGCACTGCCGGCTTCACGAAGACCTGCCCTGGTAGGCCCAGTACCAGGGCCACGTGCATTTCTTCTGTTTCCTTCCCTTCCCCGCAGAGCCTTCTTGTCTCCTGTTAGCCGATGGATAAAGATATTTCTCTTTTCGCTCTTAGTCCCTCCAGCAGCAGCTGCCGTTCAGGGGCGTACACACAGACAGTGGTTGTGGGCTCCTCCCTCATGTGTGCTGTGGAGATGATGGGGGATTGAGATGACACAGACCGGTACCTCTCAGGGTCATACTGAGGCAGCCCATGCACCTTCTGTTCTTGTTCCCCCAGGAGCATTTTCTTCCATTGAAGAGATCCCCGAAAACGTGGTTCATGACCATGAGAAAAATGGCCTTCCCCGTCTGTCTTCCTTCAGCCAAACAGGAATTCAGAAGCGGTAAGGGCAGCTTCTGGGAGAGGGGAGGGGGGCTTTCACTTGCTGTGTGGTCCCTGCAGCCCCAGGGACCCCAGGGTCAACCGTTTTGTGTTGGCACACACTCACTGTCCTTACTGCCCTGCACACTGCAAACCTCAGCCCTCCCGGGGATATCAAAATGCCTTCCCCAGCCTTGTCACAGAGGCCATTAAAGTTTGCACCAGGTGATTGCCAGAAGTGGGTAGCACTCTGTGTTTTGGTTTTGTTACATTGTTATGGGTTTCTTACTAAACAGGATTGTTTCTCCATTGTAAAGAAAGTGCCGCATGCCTTCCCGAGGCAGCATGCCTGCTTCTGCGTGTACTTCCTGACAGGGTAGCAGTGCAGGAGACTAGCCCCCTGACTGTGGCAGAGGTAGTCAGCAGCAGATGAGTGGGAAAGTTCTCCCATGTTAGCTGTGAAGGGGCTTCACAGAGCCAGACTGAAGGGGCCAGAATTCAACAGCTGCCCCTCCGTGTCAGGTCCAGGGTACCTTCCCATCGGAAGCGTGCAGCCTGGCTTCCTGTTCCCTCTTCCCATTTATTTTATTTCATTTCATTTCATTTCATTTCATTTTATTTTATTTTATTTTAATTGCCACTGGCACTTGGATTTATTCTATGCCCATAGAATAAATCTCTGGCCTCGGTTAATCCTGACTCACACTTCTAGCCCTGGTGATTTCCTGCCTAGGAACAAAACTTGTAAAAGTTTTTGAAGGTTTGAATTAGCCAAATAAAACAAAGCCCTTATTTAAAAGTTCCTCATTGCCCCCAGAGGATGCATGGTAGGGCTCTGAGCAATTCAGTTTTCTGGGTCTCTGTTTCCTCACCTTTAGAATGGGTCAACAGCAGTGTTCAGTCCTCAGTACGCAGCGGGTGCTGTGTGTGAGACACATGCTTTCCACAGGGCCCAGCTGGATGGTCCTCCCTCCCTTGCCCTCTCATCTGGTACCTCCCGGGGTATCCGTTCCATCTCTTACCTCGTTTTCTTCTTCCTCAGATTGAAAACATACTTCAAGTTCTTTATTGTAAGAGACCCCTTTGAGAGACTGATCTCCGCCTTTAAGGACAAGTTTGTCCACAACCCGCGCTTCGAGCCCTGGTACAGGCAGGAGATCGCGCCCGGCATCATTAGGAAGTACAGGAAGGGCCGGACGGAGGCGCGGGGGATCCAGTTCGAGGACTTTGTGCGCTACCTGGGCGACCCAAACCACAGGCGGTTAGACCTTCAGTTTGGGGACCACATCATCCACTGGGTGACCTACGTGGAACTCTGTGCGCCCTGTGAGATAAGATACAGTGTGGTCGGACACCACGAGACCCTGGAGCAGGATGCCCCCTACATCCTGAAGGAGGCCGGCATAGACCACCTGGTGTCCTACCCCACCATCCCGCCGGGCATCACTGCGTACAACAGAACTAAGGTGGAACGCTACTTCCTGGGCATCGGCAAACGAGACATCCGGCGCCTGTACGCACGCTTTGAAGGGGACTTCAAGCTCTTTGGGTACCAGAAACCAGACTTTCTGCTAAATTAAAGCACTGGACCCTTAGTCTCGATAGATAGGGGCTGGCTCTGTGGAGATCTGAGCACAGAAGTGACGCTTCCGTGCCCCGTGGCTCTGTACACGGATGCTATCGGGCTCCGAGAATCTGTTTAGCTCGGATGACTCATGCCCTGGGGGCTCCCCTCCCCAGCCAGTGTCATTAGGGGGTCACCAGCCACCACCACCCCATGAGAGGCTAGGAAAGTCTGGACGTTTGCAGACTGGTGGACAGACCACTGAGAGGACACAGTGTGAGGCACTGCGTCCTCCGGCGGTCACGTGGTCATCGGCACTGGCAGCTATGGCCCGGCGCCCGTGGATAGTCCCAGCACTTCCTAGAGAGGCCGAGCCGCCCTTGAGTGTCTGCAGGGGTGACTGGGGCGCATGCCTGATTCCTCTTTCCGCCATCTGGGCACAGCAGTAGGCCCAGAAGCAGATCACGTGTTCTCTGAGCTTGAGGCCCTGTGACGTTTGGTGGTGGTAATCACAGAACACTTTGAGCAGGCTGTCCTTCCATGACCCAGGCTAGCCCATTTTTTTCAGGGTGTCTGAGCCTACAAGCAGCTGCTTCTGGAAAGTACAGGCACTGTAGGAACATCTCTAGGGACTTGGAACTTGGGGCAGGAAGGAGGGGACTCAGGTGTTGGGCGCCTGGCTTGACTCCTGCTTTTTTCTGCTGACTCTGAGGGCGCAGCAGGGGCTTTTCTACCCGTCTCTTCCATGCACCTCGCTGTCCAGAGAGGGGAGAAAACACAGAGCATTCCCAGTGGATGATGCAAGTTCCTGGGGACAGGCGGGCGTGCGGGGTCGCATTGCAGAAGCCAATGCTGCTTGCACACTGCCCTGTCCCTTCACGTCCACAGGTAGGGTCCTGCAGCCCTGGTTCTGACTGCGCCACCATCCTGGACTGAAAGACCCACAGTTGGACAATCAGATTCATCAGCAATAAAATCCTGGGTGAGGCCGCCTCTGGTAACACATCTCCTAGGCGCTGAGGCCAGCCCAGCGAGAAGAAAGCCACCCAGGGCGGCCAAGGCTACAAAAGATGACAGGGCGCTTTCCCTGAGTACTGAGTCCCTGGCACACACATCTTCTGTGGTAGCTTTTCCTAGAGACCACAGCTCTCCTCTCATAAAGCCTGAACTTGTAAATGTGAAAGTAAAATAAAATTTAAACTATGTGCCAAATCTGACCAGTGAGTCCCAAAGGAGGGGCCTCCCGGGCCACAGGTAACTCCCGGGGGCTGCAGGGAGGCCAGGGGTGGGGCTGTGGACCGGAAGGAGGCTCATCCCTTCCTCGTCAGCTGACGTGCCACAACTGTGACGTTGGGTTATTGGTGAAGTTTTAGCAGAGCCTTCTTAAGATCCCATCAGGCCCGGGCTGCTGAAGGGAAATGTCTTTTTCTGTTTTTGAGGTAATACTGTGTGTGAAGTTGAAGCCTTCTTCAAGCTAGTCCTCATCAAAGCAGCATTTTCTCTCAGAAACGAAACTGTGGCTGGGTTGGTTTGGGTTTTCTCTTTCCCTCCTTTCTGGCCTTCTGGCCATTTCCCTAACATTCTTTGCCGAACAAGTGAATGTTTCTACCACAGGACACCTGGAACAGGTCACCTCCACACACTGTGGCTCCTGGCCCCAGACAACCAGCGTCTCCAGAGCGGCTCCACCTGACACCCAAGGTCTTGGGATGTCCTCCTTGTCTTCAAAATCACGTTCCTCGTCCTCTTCATTCAAGGAGGCAGTTCTTTCTCTTTGTCCCTTGACCCACTGCCAAGTTCATCGCAGTTCAGGCTGTGGCTGCCCCCCCCCCCACTGCTGCACGGAGGGAGCGTTGTACCCCAAGCGTGACTTAGCCTTCTCGGTAGCCTTTCGTATCTGATGCGGCTCTCACAGCTCAGAAACCATTCTTTGCAGGGAGGGAACGACAGACGCACCTTCTAGACCCTGGGGTAGTAGTCGCCCGTCCAGCTCTGCAGGGTGGACCTGTCCCTTCAGCTTCTCTTCAGCTTAAAGCTTTGGAAGGTGCCCAGAAGACTCCACCAGACCTCCCCCTCACCATGTTGGCAGCCTTTGCTGGTTCTTTTGCAGCTGCAGAGAAGCAGCCCTGATCTGCAAATTGCCTGTGAGCCGGTTTTTCTCAGTGCTGACCGGGTGATTGCAGCCTGCCTTCTGCCTGCTGTTCTCTGTGAAGGGGCTTTACTGTAGTGGCTGACAGCTGTGACAGCTGTGGTCCAGCTGGTCCATCAGTGGTTGTGAAAGGTCCCGTAGTTTAGTAAGTAAGACTAGGTGCTTCCTTTGCTCTTCAGTCTATGCCAGAATCATTTAATCAGATGATCTGGTCAGGAGTAAGCTCTAATGCCACCGAGGGAATGCACTTGCCAGAAAGAACAAGCAGGCAAACAGCAAGCTTCCTTCTTCTGTGTCCTTTGTGGAGGCTGCCAGCAGAAGGCGTGGCCCAGATTAAAGATGGCTCTTCTCATGGGCTGGAGAGATGTCTCAGAGGTTAAGAACACTGCTCTCTCTTCCCAAGGTTCTGAGTTCAATTTCCAGCAACCACATGGTGGCTCACAACCATCTATAATGAGATCTGGTGCCCTCTTCTGGCATTCAGGTGTATATGCAGGCACAATATTGTATACACAATAAAGTAAATAAATCTTTAAAAAAATGGAAAAGGAAACCACACTTAATTTTAAAAAATAGAACAAGTGATTTTAAAAGAATGATGGCTCTTCTCACCTCAAAAGATCCAGATTAAAAGTGGGTCTTCTCTCTGTTGCCTGCTTTTGGATTTCTTTCCCCTAGCAGGGCTGCCTTGTCTGGCCTCAGTGGGAGAGGATGCTCTCAAGCCTGATGAGACGTGATGTGCCATGCAGAGAAGAAGGGAAGGAGGAAGAGAGTGGGAGGGTAGGACCAGGAGGAGGAGAGGAGGGAGAGGGCTTTGATCAGGGTTTTAAAGTGAATAAATAAATTAATGAGAAAACAAGTGGGTCTTCCCACTTCAAATGATTTAGTTAAGAAAAATCCGACACTGGTGTACTCAGCTGCTTGGGTTTTAGTTAATTTCCACTGAATTTATACTGATTTCACACCATTAGAAAGCCAAAAAGGCTTGAACCGAACTATCCTGAGTTGGAGCTGTCTGTGCGTGGTCGGGAGATGGCACATTGCTCCTCCAGCACTCTGCCCAGATCCGGCAAAGTATTGGATCTTTTCACTTGCAAGTTGTGCTTGCCATCAAAAGCTCCAAGACGGACACACCCCGGGTTCTTTACCACTTTGTGCAACGATAACCTGTTATTGATATGAAGATGGTGCATGTATTCAGTGACCCAGCAGTGTAACATGACAACCTACTATCATATAGAGATCTGTGGGTGTTAGGTTATCATGTTAGGCTTCCCGGTCACAGGTGCTTCTTCTGTGTGCAGTGCTGAGGACTAAACCCGCGAACACGTGCCAGCCAAGCATTTTACCACTGGGCTACACCCTAACCCTACTTTTGGGTGGAAAGCAAAATGAGTGTTATGACTTTGAGGACGCCGACAATGCACAAAACCAGAAACAGCATCGACATTAGGCAGAGGATAAAACAGAAGCGTTAGATATAGGCAAATGGCATGATCAGTTCTCTAGGAGCTGGGGTGAAAACGGAATCTCGTGCTAGAGAGAAGCCCATAGCTTTGTGTGCTTTTTAAAAAACTATAAAAAGTGGGGCTGGAGAGATGGCTCAGTAAGAACACTGGCTGCTCTTGCAAAAGACTCAGGTTAGATTCCCAGCACCCACGAGGCCGCTGGAGGCCATCTGGAATGCAGATGGATTAGACACCCTCTCAGCCTCCACGGGTACTGCTCGCACATACACGCATGCAGGCAAAATACACACAAGCACGAAAAAAAATTTGAAGAACAAAACAAAATAAGTGATTACCATATCTTGAAAACTTAAGATATGAGTATAATTAAGTTTTCAGCAATATGTTTTCTAATTCTCGGTCATTCCATAGGTATTGGATACTTACAACCCCCAAGACAAATATGGATGTCATGCGGCCTTAGAAGAGTGGTTGAGGACCTCATACCTGTTTATTATTTTAGACTCCCATCCTTTTGCACTCCAAGGCTTACAACCTGTGGGCGGTAGGAGCCCAGCCAGCCGCATGGCCCCATCTGCCTCCAGGGGGCGCTGCTCTTCCTCCTCTGGCTCCCTCTGCAAAGTCACTTTGACGAAGTTGCTGTTTGCACTAAGGATGACAGTTGGAAAACGCTGCTGTTTGAGATCAGGCCCAGCGTCTAATCTGATCTGGGTCGGAATTTCTGTGCTTGAGGGAAGGTAGAAATAGAAAGAGGGCCAAGTTTACAGAGCGATTGCTAAAAACCTCTGAGCTGTGTGAGTGGAAATTTTGTGTTTTATCAGATGGTAAGTTCTTAAAGAAAATAGCAGAAAGCTTCCCTGCTCAGAGGGCAACCTCTGACAAAAGGCTGCCGGCACCTGCAGGGCTTTGTCGGGGGTGATGGTGGGGTGTCATTTGTACCATGTTACTGTGTTTTTCACTCCCTAGAGCAGCCCTAGAAAGAGCAACCATCCCAAATCTTGCTCTGAACGAGCTGGAATGAATCCCAACGACTCCAAATTATGCTCTGAAAAGAACAGAGCCCAGCTGTGGGCTGAGAGCTGCTGTTCTGTTAGGGAAAGTAGGTCTCCCCTTGCCGTGGGAGAAACAGCTCTCCGGCATGGCATCTTCCTAGGGTTTTGGATGAGAGTCAGGAAAACCAGTCTCTGTACCCATCCCGACTTGCATATTCATCAGTGTCAACAGAAGCCAGCCAACCAGGATTAAGTGACAGAGTAAGCATTTTGCATGATGAGCAATTTTTCTATCTACAGGGGGAAAAAGCAGTAAACAGAAAAATCCAGATGCCTTTTTAAAGCTTCATGTATATATAGGTTTCTGCTTATGATATCAGTAAGCCAACGGCTTCCATTCCTAGCAAAGAGAAATAAAATCCCTGTGCCCTTTGTCTCCATGTAATGCAAAGGTGTTTTCCCGCTTTAAACCAGATGGTTCTCCATAGACAGGTTTCAGCCTTTTCCCTATTATTAGACGGACATTCACTAATAACCCTCAACCTGAACCACCTGAGAGTTTTGTCACCTACACAGAGAAGCCACCTGCTTCTGCTTTTGCAATCTTTATTTTATTAGATTTATTTTTTATTTATTAGTTTATTTCACTTTGTATCCCAGCTGTAGCCCCCTCCCTCCTCTCCCCCCCCCAAGTCCACTGATAGGGGAGGACCTCCTAACCTTCCATCTGACCCTAGCCTATCAGGTCCCATCAGGACTGTCTTTTATAGTCTTCTTCCTCTGTGGCCTGGTAAGGATGTTCCTGGCTCAGGGGAAGGTGATCAGAGAGCCAGCCACTGAGTTCATGTCAGAGACAGTCCCTGTTCCCCTTACTAGGGAACCCACTTGAAGACTGAGCTGCCATGGGCTACATCTGTGCAGGGGTTCTAGGTTATCTCCATTCATGGTCCTTAGTTGGAGTATCAGTCTCAGAAAAGACCCCTGTGCCCAGATAATTTGGTTCTGTTGCTCTCCTTGGAATGCTCAACATCCTTAGTCATCAGGGAAATGCAAATCAAAATGACTCTGAGATTTCACCTTATACCCATCAGAATGGCTAATATAAAAAACTCAAGTGACAACACATGCTAGAGACAATGTGGAGAAAGGAGAACCCTCCTCCATTGCTGGTGGGAATGTAAACTTGTACAACCACTTTGGAAATCAATCTGGCACTTTCTCAGATAATTAGGAATAGCACTTCCTCAAGATCCAGCTATACCACTCCTAGGCATATATCCAAAATATGCTCAAGTATACAACAAGGACATTTGCTCAACCATGTTCGTAGCAGCTTTGTTCATAATAGCCAGAATCTGGAAACAACCCAGATGTCCCTCCACATATGTCCCTTTCTGTCCACCCTGTTTCCTTGAATGTGTCCTATTGTTATTGTTTAGGTTAGAAAGTGGTCCTGGCTTGCTGCGGTGCCTGCCACACTGCCCTTCCCAGCACCCTTTGCTGCTGTGATTCATTTAGTGGCAGGCTGGATTATTTTCGTGAGCTCTGTCCTTGTCCCTGCCACCAAGTGTGACATCTCTGATGCTGCGCTCGAGGCCAGGCTTGGGCACGCTTGCGGTCACTCTAGGAGAATGGAGATTCTTGGCAGAGCTTTGCTTCCTCTACTCCCCAGCTGTTAAGCTTCACTAACTGCCAGTTGGCTTCTCTGTTGGATTCATCAATGCCTAGCACACAGATTGCTTCACAGAGTAATCCAATCAACGTTAGGGTTCTTAGAAAATACATTTCTTTCAGCCAGTTTCTGAAATTACTTCTGTCTCATCCTGTTCTGCGCCTTCTTGAAAACAGCTGGTCAGCAGCTGACCTACATGTGCAGTAAATGCCTCGCCTCTCTCTCACAGACGACTTTTGTCAAAACTCAGCTCCAACTTCTGTCTGTCGCCCGCTACACAGTATTTCCTTCCAGAAGGCTTTGCAGCTTTCTACCATATATATATGAGCAGGACGCACACACATATATATGTTTATATATGTGTATATATTAATGGGCAGGAGATATGTGAGTATGTGTATATATATATATGAATAAGCAGGATATATCTGTGTATATATACATGTATATGGATATACATCTACACATATCCTGTATATACATATGTGTACATCTGTATGTTGTATATAAATATGTATATAGACATGTGTATCCTATATAGACATGGGGTATCCTATATGCACACATATGTATATATGCATGTATATGTTTATATATGTACACACATATATGTGTGCATATATGTATAAATATTGTGTAGGACATATATGTATAAATATGTGTGTAGGACATATAATACACATATGTATATATAGTATATATATATGTGTGTATAAATATATATATGTAATATATTACTGGTAATATCTCCAAGCCACTACTCTGGAACTAAGTATGGCAGTGTATGACACTATTCCTGGGAAGATGTGAACAAACATCTACTCACCCCAGAACCAATGACAGACCAGAGTAAAAGTATTACAACAGTCCAGCCTGGTGAATCATCTAGCTTTATTGGAGTTACTTGCTAGAGCAGAAATGACTAAAAGACAGCTGTACCAAGTGCCCGCATGGTGAGAGCTCGCCACAGCTCCCTGGAGCACAGTTCATGCTATTTGCAATTTTTTAAAAATAACATTTTTCCAGGCCCATTGAGTCATGGTTATTATCTGGAAATAAGTTCTGAATGAACTACAATCCCTTTTCAACTCCTCTGTGACTTCTAGGAATTGAAGGCTGTGATCTTGGGCTGGGTTGGAGAGGACAGTGACACAAGTAAAATGCCACGAACTTCAGTGACCTCCCTAAAATCCAGCCTTTGTGTGGAATAAACAGTCTCCGAAGCCTTTGGTTATTCAAAGTTCTGAAAAGTTGGTTGTGATTTTTTGCCCGAATTTTTCATTCCTGTTTCAAAGGAAATAAAAATTTTAAGTCCTTACTATAATTACTTTTTCTGAGATCATTCTCTCTGCCTAGTGGTGATACTTATTTTGTTCTTGATAGCGATCATCCCTTTTTTTTCTCTGTTTTGATTACCAATGACATGAGGTCTTAATTATTTCAAGTAATTATTTTGAAGAGACAGGTTTTTGTCTCCTGAATTTTTTTCTATTGATGTCCAATTTTTAATTTTATTCTCTCCTCTGATCTTTATTTTTTACTTCTTCTCTTTTTTTTTGAGATAAGATCTTAGTCTATTTGAGACTTCTACCCTTTCTAATTCAATCATTTAATGCCACACAATCTTCTCTCAGTTCTGCTCTAGCTGCTCCGATGCTTTATTTACATTCGTGTTATAATTTATCATTTCTACATTTGTGCTATGAATTTCGTTTGAGCTATCCTATTTTATCTGTGGATCATTTAATCTCTCACGTTCAGGAGCTTTCTGTTCCCTTTATTTTCCTAAGGAAAGTTTCTTGAGGACTCTATTACAATGACAGAATGTACTCTGTGAGGTTCAAATACTTTTAAATGTGTTCCAGTTTGTTTTGAGACTTGGGATATGATCTGTCTTGGTCAATGCTCATGGTTGCTTGAAAGGTGATACTCTGCTGTTGCCCGGTGTTCTGTCTGTGCCAACCCACCCAGACTGTTTGACTGTGGTGTGCACATTTATATCCTTGTTAATTTTTTATAAGTCTAGCAATTCTAGCAGGTTCTGAAAAGATGTTAAAATCTCCCATATAAAACACATTTATCTGTTTTTGTTTTGTTTATGCTTTTTAGTTTTAGCCCACTAAATTTTTGTCTAAAGTAATTCAAGGTTCCTTGTTGGGTTCATGCACATTTGGGGTCATTTATGTCTTTTTGCTACATTGATTCTTTTTTTCATTATGCAATATCTTTCTTATATCTATTAGGTTTTTTTCCCTTTAGGCGTACTTATCAGATATTAACAATGAATGAAGGTTTTGTTTTTCCTTTAAAAACACATACCAAAAAAAAAAAACCCTCACAATGTTTAAACTAGTAAATACTTTTAGCCATTTATATGTCATGTTAAGAATGAAACAGGAGCTATCATAAGTACTTTTTATTATTCTAATAATGAAATGAGTAATTTCAGGACAGTGGTTGCATGGCATGTATTTGTCATTTTATTTTAATCTGCCAATATCATTGATTTTGAAATGAGTTTGCTTTAAACAATAGATATTTGGACTTTAAAAAATTCAGTTAGTCTCTGACTTTTGATTGTTTTTCTAGACTATTTACATTTACATTAAACACTTGTGTTTGTGTATGCTATTTAATTGCTTTTCTCTTCGTTGTCTGTTTCTTGCTGTTTTTCATTTTTATCAACTTGATTTTTCTGTTTATCTTTGTTTTTCTTTTCTATTTATATAGCACACACGTGTACACATAAGTCCACATGAATGATAGCTAGAGAATGGATGGTACAGAATTTCAGATCTCAGAATTTTTCTATGACATCAAATATAATAAACAACAAAATGCCTGGCTCTAACGACTCATGAGGAAGAGGAGATCCCAGCACATACAGGCTTTGGCTCCTCCTTCTGTTGTTCTGTTTATTTTCCAGACACTCTCTGTTACCGTCTACGTCCATGCGAGCGAGCATCCAGAGCTAACTCTGTTGAAGGGGCCAGGGGTAAGACCCCCACTCCTGGCATCTAGATGGTGAGGGAGAAACAGAGCAGTTTTGGCTGTTTACTGTTGAGTCGCTCTCACACCAGGCGCTCTCAGCTAGTTGCCTACCACAGCCAGGAGCATGCCCCTGCTGGAGTGTTCCTCCAGGAGGGGGCACAGGACACCTGCTACGGTGCTGTTCCAGGGTCCCCTTCCCACCACAAGTGAGACATATCCTTGGGTTGCTGGCTGTGTTTGCCGGGACAGTGTAATTCACACCACCTTGTGGGAATGTCGTAAAGAGAGTTACATTTCAACTGTAATTTTTACCCTTCCCTTTATTGGACAAAAGTTTTATAACTTTTAGCCTTATTTTATACTCTACTTCCTTGTAAAAATCATTACCATGTATTTTAATTAAATATATATCTTAAACTTTAAATGATATTTATTTCAGTTCTGTTATGAAATAGTGTGACAGAACACTATCACATTATACTATTGTTTGTAGTAATGTAATAGTATATAGTATATACAATATTATTACATAATGAAAATATTTAACATTAATATGTCTTTATGTAGAATTAAATAGCAATTATTTTTTACCTGTTTGTGTTTTTAAAAGAGCTTTCCTATGCTTTTAGGAACAGACTGCAGCATTCAGGGTAGTTTTCTTAGCTTCATGGCTCGAAGGCTTCATTCTCTTGTTATGAGAAAGTGAAAGGAGAAGAGGTCTCTCTCAGAGCCTGGCTCTGCCCTGTCATGCCAGGACCCATGGTTCATCTTTGTACTTGCAGGTAGGAGGTTTTGTTGATGGAGTTTGCCACCTCTGATCTCACGCTGCCCCTCAATGGCTCACTGGGGTTTTTCTGCACTTACATTCACGTAGGATTCTGAGGTGTTCTTGCATCCTGCTAATTACGACTCACTGTTGGAGGTCTCCCCTATGCCAGGCCTGTTGGGGTGTTCAGTCCATGTAGCCATGCCTCTCATGTGAAAACTCACTTTGGGGGACAGTCTGCACTTTGCATCTTTGGATGCCTTCTCGTTTAGTATTGCTGCAGATGTGGCATTTCGTTTCCTGGACTGATTTTCTAGTTCACCTTTAGATGGGTTGAGAGAGCCAGAAAGCTGTGGTGCTGTGTTTTCCCCAACTGGGAATCTTCCCTTACCTTTTTTTTTTTTTTTCTGCCAACTATTCTTCTACTCTCAGATTCTCCAGCCCTCACTCTGGTTCTTCATAGCTGCTGTTTCTACTTGAGCTGACCTCTCTAGCACCTAAATGCGATTGTTTTGGAAAAGAGGTTTGACTTATCTTTCATTCTGGGTGCATGTCTTGCCATGGGACCCAGGAGTTGCCATGACAACCATCCCAGTGCAGCCACACCTCTAGTCCCATGGAAGAGAACTCAGCCTTCAGACCTCGTGTGTCTTTCTTCTTCTATGTGGGAGGAAAGTTGTTTTCAAATAAATCAGCGGAAAGACCAAAGTTTCACAGCAGCAGCTTGTAGGGGATCTGAGAGAAGTCCAGTGACTTCTCTCTGCATCGTCTCCCACTGAGCCCGGCAGACTGCAGAACCCTCATGAGCACAAGGGACACGGCAGCAACTTCTAGGGGCTTCTGAGCTTTTACTCTTCCTAAAACACAGTCTAGTCCTGCAGTCAGCCACAGCAATGAATAGCTTGCACTTTCCCTAAGCACATCACAGTGCCGCCTTTCACTGTGACTCTGGTTCGCGATGCTCTCTATAGCCTTTCCTTTCATCTGAAATAGGAGAGAATGCAGCCTGATTCTTGGAGAGTCCTTTCTCTTCCTTCCCTTCCCCCCCCGCCCCCCCCGCTGCCCTTCTGTGTGAGCTGTCCTTTACTTGGCTTCTTAATACTTGTTACTTTTTCTCTTGAAAATTTCTCCACTGCCATTTTTTAAAGTAATGATTTTAAAAGTGAAAAATGATTTAAAAGTGTAAGCTATGGTGAGGAGAGGGCTGTGTGGATAAGAGCAGGGCTGTGCTTCCCGGGACCTGAGTTTAGTCCTCGGCACACAGGTCAGGCAGCTGCACCCGCAACGCCAGCTCCGGGGGATCTGATGCCCTCTGCTGGCTCCCACAATCACTCATTCACATGTGGCCTATACACATAGAGTCATACACACATATGTATAAAGATAAATTTTTTAAAGTCTTTTTTAAATAGTTAAAATTAACAGTATAAAGGAGCACAAACTTCCAAGGCATGTTGGGGAATCTAGCCTCAGTCTTCCGTGTGGCTGGATGGCTTTGCTCTCCTTTGCCATCTGCTTGTTTGCCATCATATTTATCTATTTGCAGATCTTCATTCTTAGCACATCTCACTGGATCTGCAATCCAGCATGAGAAGCTCTTAATGTTCTTCACGGCCTCATCCACACAAACCCTGGTCCTCCTTAGTTCTCCTCTGAGATTATATGCTCTGGGGCTGAATAGCCATTTGGCTCAACCAGTAGGTTTACAAACTCTGCTACTGGAAAGACTTTTGTTTTTTCAATATAAAACTGCCCTCAGTTGTTTCCTTCCAATCTTCCTCCCTGCCAGCTTACTCATCACACTGAAATTACAAATTGCCTATCCATTTCATTTACCTGATTGTGTTTCCTTTCCTCTCTGTGTTTCTGTTAGTTGCCATATGCTATGTGCATCAGGGTATCAGGCATCTGTGTGGTGTGGGGCTCTGCTGAGTTAGGTTGAAGTCTGACATCTCTGGACAGTCTATAATTATGGACTCCCTTTTTCATCAAGGTTCTAAAAGCTGCCCCTGAGAGAAACAGAATCCCATTCTCTGTCTGGAAGCTGAAATCCAGGCCCTTGCCAAGCCGAGGCCTTAGTGGTGAGTAAGGGATAAATCCAGATGCGAGGCAAGCACTCTATTGCTGAACTACAGGCCCATCCCCCTGATTTATTTTTATATCTGCTGTGATGTAAACTGTGTGGTATCTAGGCTTAGCTGGGTTAAATGAAATTAAGAGTCTATACATTAAGCAAAAGTATGAACAAAGCATGTAAATACAGGGGGTTCCATACAAACACAGGGGGACCTTGGGCACTTCCGTGCCTTTCAGAATTGATGGTGGGGTGATTTTCAGCTTTGCCTTGCATCTTTTTGGCCAATGTAAGAGTTGAGCTAGGTCCCCAGGCGTGGCTCGTGTACCAGAGCACCACTCAGTGGTTTCATGGGGGCTTCTGTCTGGAAGGGCAGGTTGGTCCTCCAGCCTTCTCATTCCCAGGAGCTCATGCATCCCCAGGTGTGGCTAAGCTTCACCCTGCCAGAGCCTGACCATTGCCTTGGGTTGAGAAATGAAGAAATGACAAATACTCTGGTAGAGCTGGATCCCAATTGTCTGAGAAAGCACCAGACTGATTTTCTAAAGTGGTTGCACAAGTTTGCACTCCCACCAGCAATGGAGGAGGGTTCCCCTTTCTCCACATCCTTGCCAGCTTGTGCTGTCACTTGTGCTTTTGATCTTAGCCACTCTGACGGGTGTAAGATGGAATCTCAGACTCAGTGGGCTGTGAGGATGGAGTAGCACCTCATGAAAATGCAAACTGCCTGTGGCTCAGGTTCAGATGCATATTCCTATTCAATAGCTCAAAGGCAGGACCCAAGACCAGAGATAATGCTTCTCTAAGCAGCACCATGTAACACCCATGCTGCAAGTTGGTAGACCCCCTTTGAGCTTTGAGACATTGCTATGCCCAGTTTGTGAGACCCCCAAAGACCACCAGGAATCGACTCCACTGCAAATACAGGAGGGTTTATTTAATACAAGCACGAGCTTGGGTTGCAGCAACCTCCTTGGTGAGGAGGAGGAGTGTGGCAGGACTGTCTAGAGGAAAAAGGTTTTTAAAGGGAAAAACCACAAGCGGTGGGTTACATGCCTTGGGTTACATGATTGGGTAATGGAAATTGACTTTTTAAATGATTGGTTTACTTTAGGCGCAGCACAGGCTCTGGTGGATGAACCTAGATGACCAAGAAGGAGCTGACTTAAAGATAACCAGTATGATTAAGAAAAGAACACAGACCCGGGGTAGGAGATGGTTGCAGTGGCTAAGAGTCTGTGTTCTTCTTTTGGAGGACCTGAGATCCTGGTTCCCACACTGGGTGGCTCACCACCGCCTGTAATTCCAGTTCCAGGAGACCCAATGTCCTGTTTAGGCCTCTATAGGAACCTACATCCATTTGTGTACACACACATCTATGCATGAAACTAGAATAAAATCCTTAAAACAACAACAACAACAAAACAAAAACAAAATCCCCGTTCTGGTTCCCAGTTGCTGTGGCTGGGATGCTTCCTTCTGAACTGATGCTTGGTTCTGGTTGTAACAGTGTTAAAATCTGGGGCTTGTAAAGGTGATCAGGCTATCAGGGTTCCACCCTCAGGGACAGAGCGAGATCCTTATCACAGTAGTGAGTGTCTGTCCTTCCCTTGCTCTCTGTCACACAAAAGCAGGCTTGCCCTTCTGCCAGCACTGTGCTCCTGGACTCCTCAATCTCCAGAACTGTAAGCCAGACAAACCTCAGTTTTTTATAAATTACCCATGTTTAGGCATTTAATTATAGCAGTAGAAAATGAACTAAGACATAAATTAACCAAGACAGGTACAAAAGGAGCCTGGCAAGGAGCTCTTAATTGGGTTGGTAATTAGGCAGAAGCTAATGACAGTGGATTTCTAAGAAAAGGGAAGCCAGCTGGCAGGGTGGGAAGTCAAATGAATGACTCTTCTCAAAGAGCAGAGAGGGGAAGATAAAAAGGAGGACCTGAAACCAAGCCAGCCTAGACTGCCCCAGGAGGGGCTGGAGCTGCGTCTACAGGCAGCACCTCCCAGTCCTGTGGAAACTCAAAGTAGCTAGCCCACCTCTTACTACCTCTAACATAGCACAGAGGTGGCATTGGAGTGACCTCCGGGGGTCCATCATAACAAGGTGAAGGTTCCAGCAAACTCAGACGCTGATCCACAGTGCTACCCTGATGGTACATACAGAGCTGCCTCTCTGCTTGTTCCTGCCATGTTCCTGAGGTACAGTCTGGCTTGCTGCCTACCCTCACCCCCAATCTGATGATACCCAGACATGGCACCATCTTGGCCACCCTAAAAATGACAGCCCTCCTACGTGGCCTTTGCACTTTCCGAGCCTCCTGTGCCTGCTGTTTCTTTTGATCCTGAAAACCGTCCCAGTGGTTGGGCATTGTCCTTGCTCCTCCATTAGTGCCTCTAGTTGCGTGGTAACAGCTACAGTCATGACTGAGCCCAAGATTCTGATGTTCCCAACAGTGCAGGAAAACAGGTTTGCTTTTCATTAAAGAAGAGACAGAAAAGTGTTACTGGGAATCTCGGGGAAATTCCCAACCGAGCCTGTGAAGTGGGACTCCACTCTTGGGGTTGGGGTTCTTGATTCTGATAGCAAAAGAAACTAAGAATAGAACAAACAGAGGGCTTGAGGACAAAGAACAGACTCATACAAAGCCGGAGCACAGTTTCTTAGAGCTCAAAAGCAAAGCCCCAGGCGGGAAGCTGTGAATCTAACGTTGCCTAGAAGAAGAGAAGAAGGAAAGAAGCCTTGCAGCTTGAGATAGGGCAGCCAAGGTCAGCATAGTCCAGAATCCACATGCCAGGGACAGAAGTTTTAGGAAAAGAGTAAGGATGTGAGAGTCAGGAAGTGGAAAGGAATTCTTGGGCTCTGGCCAGCATCAGAAAGAGAAAGGCAGAAGAGAAGACACAATCAGAGCTCAGAAAGGCAGGCAGGTCCAAGGCAGCCCATGGCCACCCTAGGGACTGCAGTAGGTCCCTTCCCAAGATGAGGGGTGGGGGCATGGGGAGGACTCTTGGAAGAAAAAGTACATTATCTTAAGGAGAGATGGCTTTCTGAAGAGTGTTCTAGCCAGGTCTCTGATTTGCCCTACTGGATTAACCCTTAAATATCTCCATCTAGACCAAGGTTTTTTAACCTGTCGGCCACAGCCTGCTTGTGGGGGTCACATATCAGATGTTTACATTATACATTTCATAGCCATAGCAAAATTGCAGTTACAAAGTAGTAACAAAGTAATTTCATGGTTGAGGGTTGAGGGTTGCCGCAACATGAGAACTGTATTAAGGCTCACAGTAGTTGAGAACCACTGCTCTAGAGGTAGATTTTATTTTTCTATTTCTCTGTTTTAGTTAAATCAGCCTCAAGCAGGCAAACGGGATATTTTCCGCCATCCTCCTGACAGCTTGATTTTTTTTCCATATTGTTGGGGTTGGTCTGATGCGTGTGTTTTGGTGCTAATTACTGGCCCTCAAGATCTGGTTACTTCCCGGATACACCTATCCTTGTTGTGTAAACCTTCCTAAGGCATTATACCTGATGGGTTGATTAAAAGGCCTAAAACCTGGGCAGGGCAGAATGGGGACGGCTTAGCTAAGGTTCCCGGGAGAGGAGAATTTCAGGAAGAACACAGACAGGAAGAGAGAAGGTAGGAGGACTACACAATGGGTTAGCGTGGAGAAGAAACCACATGGGATGGGAGAATGGACTCCAAGGATGGCATGGATGGAGAAGACACCCACCTGAAGAATACAAGCAAGTATTTAAAAGATTATGGATGAAAGCTAGGCTACATGAGGATGGTTAAGGAGGATGGCTTTGGATTGGGCTAGGAGATGGATAGTGAAGTTATTGAAAAAGTGTACACGGAATTATCTGCCCAGCCCAAAATGTTTTAAGGCAATTATAAAATCTAACAGGTATCTGTTTTATTTGATTGTGATGGCGAGTTAAATAATACAATCACAATAATTACAGGGCTAATAATAAATAAAAATATATAGCCCAGCATCCATTTTATTGCATTGTTGTCTTTTTTTCTGGAAATTATGAAACATATCTTCATAGAACAAAGGCCATGCCAACTAATGCCAGCCTTCCTAGAAAACGTATGAATCGCCAAAAGTAAGTTCTGTATTATTATTCTCTGTTTTCCACAAAAATGTGCATTCCAACAGACATGATCACACCAAGCTCATAGAAATCCAACAAGGACTCAGGGAAAGCTGGCCATACTACCTGCCATCAAACGTAGCAATGAAACACGAAACCATTGACTGTTAGTATTAATTTATAAATAAGATGAGGCTTACAACAGGTTTTCTATGAAAGAGGTTTATTAAGTGGAGAGAGGGGAGCAGGGAGAGTGGGCCATGATGGGGGGGAAGAGAGAGCTAAGAGGAGGAGGAAAGGGGGGCGCCCCGATAGAGAGAGGAAGAGGAAGAGAGAGAGGAAGAGGAAGAGAAAGAAGAGAGTAAGAGGAAGAGAGAGAGGAAGAGGAAGAGGAAGAGAGAGAACACGTGTCTGGTTGTCCTTTTTAAGGTCAGGTAACCACTAACCACACCCCCAGGTGTGGCCACCTGGCTGGGCGATACAAGATGACATCATAAGTTGCTAGGTAACCCAGAAGCAGGTTGTTTCCGAATACTAACATTGAGAGCTGCTGGAAGCCTGCTTCCATGCAGAAATAAAGATTTCTTCTCTTCCTTTAACTTTTTAACCCTCCTGCATGCCACAGCTGAAGGTAGGGTCTATGAGTATTTAGATTTTGAGTTGTTAAAGGATTAAAGGACTGGCTGAAGGGAAGTCCTGAAAGGCCTGAAGAAGAACAGCAATGCTCTTTGCTCCGTGGTCATGAGAGGCAGGCAGAAGGAGAGGGGCTCAGGTAGGGACAGGGACAGGGTCCCAGCGATGAAGGACAGGAAGCCACAAGGAAATCAGTGACTCAGAGGGAAGCAACTGTGGACAGCCACTTCAAAGATTTCCATTGAGACTTCATTGTTCTCTTTTTTTCTGGAAATTATGAAACATATCTTCATAAAATATTTTTGACAGTTTATAAAGCACAGACTTAACTAAAAACTTCTAGAATTAGGAGTAGGAATGATTTGAAAGATGCTTGTAACCAGTCTACTAACTGTATCTCAGGCTTCAGAGGGAGGCCCTCCTTTACACCTGCCAGCAGTTAGCAGATAACTCATAGATATCTTTACTGCTGCTTTAACATATTCATGATTATTCAACTCATCTTTTAAACTTATTTATTCACCTTCCATCTGAATTCTAGCGCCCTCCCTCCTCTGCTCCCAGTTTCTCCCTTCTTCCTTCTTTTCCCTCTTCCCCCCTCCCCTACTCCTCTGAAAAGGGGAGCTCCCTCACCATCTTACCCCAGCATATCAAGTCCCATCAGGACCGAGCACATCCTCGTCCTCTGTGGCCTGGCAAGGCAGCCCCGCAGGAGGAAGTGATTGAAAAGTAGGCAACAGAGTCCATGTCAGGGACTGCCCCCACTCCCCTTACTAGGGAACACACATACCAAGCTGCCCATCGGGTACATATATGTAATGGGCCTAGGACCATTCCATGCGTGGTCATTGGTTGGTGCTTCAGTCTCCACAAACCCCCTGGAGCCCCTGTTAGTCGGCTCTGTTCATCTTCTTGTGGAGCTCCTGTCCTCTCCAGGTCCTCCTATCTTGCCTCCCCCACCCTAACTCTTCCACAAGGCTCCCTGCACACTACCCAATGTTTGGCTGTGGCTCTCAGCATCTTTTTTGATCCATTGCTGGGTGGGGCTTCTTAGAGGATAGCTATGCTAGGCTCCTGTTTGCAAGCATAGAAGAATGTCATTAATAGTGTCAGGGGTTGGCTGTCTCCTATGGGGTGGGTCTCAGGTTGGGCCAGCAATTGGTTGGACATACCCTCAATCTCTGCTCTATCTTTATCCCTGTATATCTTGTAGGCAGGGTAACTTTTGGGTCCAAGTTTTTGTGGGTGGGTTGGGTCCTGTCTGGTTAGAGGGTGTCCTCTTCAGTCTCCATGACCCCTGCTACTAGGAGTCTCAGCTAGAGTCACCCCCATATCCTCCCAGGAGCCTACTCTGCCATAGATCCGACTCATTTTTATGTCTCACTTGTACGTAAGCACACGATTCTGATGCTGGTTGAACACTGAAGTTGCCAAAATGTGTGGCCGCTCCTGTAATGAATGTGTGTTTGAAATAAATTCCAATAAAATATTTCTCCACATCTCCAATTTTATTCCCATCAAGATGTGAAATATCGCTCCTAATCAAATGCAGGGGGTTGATGTTCCAGTCACACTGGCGCAGCAGAGTGACAGTCAGCTGGCTACCCTGTGTAAGTAACTCTCACAGAGGAAGACAGCGTCCAAAGAGAATGAGTGGAGCGAGAGCTGGTTAGGAGTCGCTGCGATACGTTATCCATTGGGAGAACAATAGTGGTAGGCTCTCTCTTAGGACCTATGAAATATGATGCTGGTTAAGGGTTCTATTTCACGGAGTGGGACTGAGGTCAGTGAGAATGTGTTTGTGCCTGTAATGTCCGCGCTGCTATCAAACCAGCAGGCAATGTGATCTTGCTGGGATGGCATCTCTTAAAGCTCACCGGGTTCAAGGCAGGGCATGACCGACCGCTGCTGTATCTTCCAGCATTTGGAAGCTAGCCAGTAGAGATGACACTTCCAGGTCAGCACCAGCTCAATTTCCCCACATTTTATGACTCAATTGTGTGGTGTCTTCAGCAGTAGGGTCTTACCATCAAATTCTGAAGGGTAATCAAGAGCAATAGTAATAGGCTATAATTTTTTTGGAGGGGGGAGAGTTCTATGGGATCCTACTAGGCAGTATTTTAAAAAAAAAGGTGACCCATTTTTGATACTTGGCATATGTGGTGTCTGGTTTGGGTACAAACATCCTTTATAGGGTAACTCCATTTAAACTCTGTAGGTAGGTATGTATGTATGGCTAGCTTCCTTTTGTGAGGTACAGAGTCATGGTGGAGCTATGGCTACCTCAGAGAAGACAGGAAGAACACAGAAAGGACCAGAGGCATAGCAGCCTCTCTAGGTCATTTTCCCAGTGACTACTGTTATGAGTGACTTGTCCTGTTGTTGTGAAAGATGCCCAACTTAAAGTAGAAATGGTTTGTTCAGGTTCCCAGTTCTGTGGTATTGTCCATCACAATGGGGAGTCTTGTAGTTTGAATAAGAATGGCCCCGTATGCTCATATATTTGAATGCTCAGTCACCAGGGATTGGTACTCTTTGAAAGGATTAGAAAAATAAAGAGGTGTGGTCTTGTGGGAGGAAGAGTGTCACTAGGGTTGAGCTTTGAGGTTTCAAAAGCCCACACCAGGCACAGTCTCTCTCTTCCTGCTGCCTATTGATCAGGATGTAGAACTCTTGGCTACTTCTCCAGCACCATGTCTGCCTGCATGCTGCCATGCTTCCTGCCGTGATGACACCAGACTAAACCTCTGAAACTGTAAGCCAGCCCCCAATAAGTGTGTGTGTGTGTGTGTGAGAGAGAGAGAGAGAGAGAGAGAAAGAGAGAGAAAGAGAGAGAGAGAGAGAGAGAGAGTTGCCTTGGTCATGGTGTCTCTTTATAGCAATAGAACAGTGACTTAGATAGACATTGGTACCAGGAGTGGGGTGTTGCGCTGTGACAGACACGAACATGTTGTTTTGGAAAGGACTGTAGAATTTGGAATAGAAAGGCCAGTGAATATTCAAAACTTGGTGAACATTTCTCTAGAAGCTTGGAAGATAAGAATATTGAGAGCAATGTAAATGACGGAGGACAAATAGCTAAATGTCCAGCATTTGGCATTTATTCTCAATCTTCTGAGCTCCTCAAGAGGGCTTGTGAAGTTCCAGAAGGGAGTTTGAGAATCACTTAAAAACTCCATCATGGCTGCTCAGCTGGAACTGAAGCAGCTGCTGCACTGAACAAGAGGCCAGAACCACTGAAACAAAACCTTTGCTTTATTGGGGAAATAGATGCTGACCAGACGGAACCAAGAATTAGTGGTGATTAAGAAGAGATCAACATCACTGAAACCTTCTGCACAGTATTTCCTCAGAGTCAGCACACAGAAGCTGTGTCCTAGAGGTGGCCAAGACTATATTCTGTATGGAACTTGGAGCTGTAAGAATCACCCAGGTTTAAAAAAAATTTACCCGGGTGAAGGTGGTTTTGAAGGCACAAATGGGGTCATGAAAAGCAGCTGAGGCTGGACACCGTGAGAGGCCATGAGAGGCCATTAGGGAAGGTGCAGCCTCAGTAGCAGTTGAATCCCCAGGATTGAAGGGGTTGTGGAGAGAAACTGAGGCTTGGCACCATGAAGAGAGTCCAAGAGAAGCTATCAGTGAAAGTACTGCCAAGTTTCTTCAGAGATATCAGCAGTTTGGGAGACGCCAGTGCCATGGAATGACAACCAAGACCAGCAGCAGCAGTGGCGTGGAGTCAGCCAGAGGCTGGAAGACAAGCTGTGTGAGCTGCAGAGGCAGAGCTGGTGACGTGGCCCCACACTCTTCAGAGCAGCCCAGAAGATCGACAGTGGATCCCAGATAGTGGACGTTTAGTTATTTACACAGCTGGAATTTGCTTTGCTTTGTTCAGATTATGTGCCCTGATTCTCCCTTCTTGATGTTAGAAAGCATTTAACTTAGCTTTGACTTTGTTTTCTGTTTTGTTTTGTTTTGTTTTTTACAGAAACCCGAAGTTAAGAGACCTTGAACTTTTAAAAGAGATCTTATTTTTTAAGATACTAAACTTTTAATGTGTCTAAATTTGTGAAGACTCCAGGACTTTTATATTTATTTGTGTTTTTATATTGTGATATTAATATTAACATGCTCTCTTGGGGATGAATGAAAAAGGAACGATTAAAAAGTGATGTGTTTCTCTGCCATTCGATATTCCTCTATTGAGAATTATCTGTTTAGCTCAGTACCCCATTTTTTAATTGGATTACTTGATTTGTTGCTGTTCAACTTCTTAAGTTCTTTATATATGCTGGATATTATCCCTCTGTCAGATACAGGGTTGGTGAAGATCCTTTCCCAATCTGTAGGCATTCGTTTTGTTCTGACGACAGTGTCCTTTGCTTTACAGAAGCTTTTCATGTTCATGAGGTACCATTTATTAATTGTTGATCTTAGAGCCTGTGCTGTTGGTGTTCTGTTCAGGAAGTTGTCTCCTGTGCCAATGAGTTCAAGGCTCTTCCCTACTTTTTGTTCTAACAGCTTTAGTGTGTCTGTTTTTATATTGAGGTCTTTGATCCACTTGGACTTTAGTTTTATGCAGAGTGGTAAGTATGGATCTATTTGCATTTTTCTGCATGTAGACATCCAGTTAGTCCAGCACCATTTGTTGAAAATGCTATCTTTTTTCCATTGTATGGTTTTGGCATCTTTGTCAAAAATCGGGTGTCCATAAATATGGGGGTTTATTTCTGGGTCTTCTATTCGATTTCATTGATCCACCATTCTGTTTCTATGCCAGTACATGAAGTTTTTATAACTATTGCTCTAAAGTACAGCTTGAGATCAGGGATGGAGATACCTCCAGCAACATCCTTAGTCATCAGGGAAATGCAAATCCAAAAAACCCTGAGACTTCACCTTACACCCATCAGAATGGCTAAGATCAAAAACTCAAGTGACCTTCACACCTAGGGAAGATATACAAGAAGGAGGACCCAGGTTGGTATGATCAATGCTCATTTAGATGAACTAATAGGAGGGACATTGAATGGAGGAGAAAACAAGCAACAGGACAGGAGCATACCAAAGAGGACCTATGAAAGAATCAGTATAGCAATGTATCAAAGCAGATATTAAGACTCACAATTAAGCCCTTGGCAGAGGGTGGGAAGTAATAATAAAAATAGGG
>CM053756.1:4397780-4438554 GCA_028658305.1 Pachyuromys duprasi
GATAAACGGTCACATCATCAGTGAGGCTCTCTCAATCCCCTCAGCTATAAAGTTCAGTCCTATGCAGACTGTGCCAGGCGGTCTCACCTCCTGCTGCTCCACCTCAGTTGCCCGGAGAGGGTATTGCCAGGCAGCGCTGGCCTCATCAGCACCACTCATCTGGTTTTCCTCTCCATGAGCACCATTGGGTCTCTGCTTGCGGTGTTACTTCCTTCTCAGGCCAGCGCTCGAGCTGTTCACTCTACGTGGATTTTCACCCGAGTTAGAGCTGGCAGAGAAATCTCCTCAGGCAAATGCCTTTTCACATCTTTAGGGAACATGGGCTTGTGCCCCCATGTTTGATATTCTAGCCTGGGGACTGGCACACTTCTATAAAGGCCGGATAAACACCAGTTGGCAGTCTGTCCCTGGTTTCCTCACCCACGGAGTCCATCGATGGTGCATTGAAAGCATTGCAGAGGTAAGTTAGGCCTCTAAAGAAAATGCTTAGGCATGTTTGCCTTGTCGTTACTCCCTAAACAACGGGGTAGCTGTGTGTGGCACATACCTGTAGTCTCAGATTCTCTAGGAATGGTTAAGGGCACTCTGAGGCCAGCCTGGGCAATGAAACAACAGAGTGTAAGAACTTTCTCCTAGGTCAGGTGGTCTACAGGTGACTCAAAATATGAGCAGGATAAATGTGTGTTCACCGTGTGCAAATAGTGCATTATTTTATATGGACGTAGGTATCTATGGGAGAGATCCTAGCTCAATTCCCCACAGATACAAAGGGATGATTATGCTTTAGACCCTGAAAGTCATGGGATCTCTCTTGCAACTACTAGGAAAGCAGCAGTAGACCATACATAAATGACCTAGACTGGTTTTCAATACAATGTCATTTATAAAAATGCGGGAGGAGTTACTGGAGAGTAGCTCAGGGGTTAACACTTAGTCGGAGGCAATGTATTGGAGTATTGTATCCCTCTTTTAAATTTTTGGTGGAAATCTGAAATGTAGCACTTGTTTTTTTAAACTCGACTTTGTTTGGGGTTCCTTCAAGCCTCTCCCTTCCAGCCCTCTAACCCTAGGTAGGAGAGAGAAGGTTAGCCGGGAGAGGGGGCGCAGACCCCTTTCCTTCTCCAGGTTGTCTAGGGTCAATGTTCCCCTGGGTTACATCAGAGTCCACCTGCAGCAAACGCAGCTGGTGCACTGAAGTTTCCCCTGTCTGCTACACGTCCATTTCTGGTCACCTGGACTGCTACACGCCACATGCCAACACTGCACGCCACACTTTCCCTCTCCGGCCCCCATCTTTATATCCCTCACAGTCCTCGACCACGCCCCTCTCTGTGCTGCGCAAGGCAGGCTGACACCAGCTGGCAAAGGCCACGCCCAACTCCAGGCAGTTACCAGCTGTGGACAAACTAGAGCCCGAACTAAAATCCCATGCTTGGGATTAAAACGAAAATGCATCTACAAAACATAACTGAGTTTACAAAGAAACCGAAACTTCCACCCCACTGAAATGTGGGTGTAGATGTGTGTGCCCTCTCACATCACACTAGAGGTCACACTGGAGACACAGACACGTTCACTGAAGCGGAGTCACACGCCCAGAGTGCTGGTTCTGTCAGCCCAGCTGCTGCTGCTGGTGCCTGCGCCTCTGGGAGCCTCAGAGATCAAAGGGAGCCGGGGAGCTCGGCCCCAAGGCTTCCAGACCATGGGGCGGCCGCAAAGACTGGTCCAATGTGGGAGTTCCCGTGCTTGTTCTACCAACTGACAACTCTGGTGAACGTGATCCTTCACATTGCTGCAATGGCACCGTATTTTTAACGGCCTATGGGTTTACTTTAATCCATCCTTAAAGGTGCTTATGAAATAAGTTTTAAAGAAAAATCTCTGCTGCAAATGAATATTAATCTGCCTAAGTAAACGAAACGGTGGTTCCTTCTGTCTGTTACAAGTTCTGTGGGGTTTGTAGCTGCTCTGTCCAGGCGAGACCCGGAAGGCTTGGTCTGCCTTATGATGCAGCACACGTGAGAGTCAGCAATAAAGCCAAGGCAAGCCCAGTCACAGCTGTCAGGCCTGTGCCCTCCCTGCTCTGCCAGGCCGGCCTGAGCAGGGCTGAGGGAGAGCTAAGTGCTAGGCTGGCTGGTGAGGCATTCCAGAAGCCAGGCCCGGCACACGGCAATGTGGCTGAGTGTGGCTGGCGTGGTGGCTGCGGTGCTCCTCCGCCCCGTCTTCTGGAGTGCGCTTTGGTGGTAAGATGCCAGATTCTGACTTCCTGTTCTCTTCCTGGAAGAGCGTCCAGAGGAAATGACACCTAACAAAAATTTCTCGTTTATATGTACTTATTTGTAATGTTGTGTGTGGGCGTGGGTATACACGTACCTCACACCACAGCGCGCGTGTGGAGGTCACAGCACAGCTTACAGGAGGCTGTCTGTGCTTCTGCCATGTGGGTTCAGGCTGAGGTCGCCAGGCTTGGCTTTGCTCCTTCTTGCTCATTGAGCCACCTTGCTGGTTCCTTTGCACACATATTTATATTACTGACATTTTTTAAATGTCAGGATATCCAAAATATATCTTATGTACATGACTAAATAATTTATGATCTATCAAATATGCAATGTGTAGACATGGAAAATTATTTATAACATAGGACATGTGCTTGCCACAAAGTCTTACGAGAAAAATCAGAACGCAATCAGGAGATCTCAGATACGACAGAAAGCACAAAATTGCTATATTAAACATGTCATTTTGTGGAATTAGTGAATTAGTGAATGAATAAACATCACAGACCCAATTGGCTGTCAGAGGTCATGGGTGTATGGAGGCCTAGGTCTGCCTGAACTACTGAAATATCTGTCTCTCCTCTGTGGCCAGGAGGAAGGTCCAGAGTATGAAGAACTCACTTCCCTCCACGATTCCGTTTGCCTGCAGTCTGTCTCGTCATTGGCTTCTCTCCAGGATCACATGAAAAAGCAAATCCTTAGCCATTTTGGGTCCATGCCAGACAGGGAGCCTGAGCCACAGGTGGGCGTTCCTTCTTTCTTTCGTAATGCCGCTGTTTCCTGCAGGTGATAAGGCTCCCCGTTCTGATCGGAAACTCAGTCCTGAGCTCCATTGTGAGTGTGAACAACTTGTGTGCGAGCTGCTCAGAGAGGTCTTGACACTGCACATGGACCACTGTGCCTTCTGGAGCAGAATGGATGGATGGATGGATGGATGGATGGATGGATGGATGGATAGATGCTTTCTAGCCACGTGTGAAGATCAAAACTTTGGAGGGACGTATTTGGCTTACACTTTCAGGTCACAATCCACCACTGAGGGAAACCAAGGCAGGAACTCCTCAAGCAGGGGGTGAAGAGCCATGGAGGGACACTGCCCACTGACTTGCTCAGCTGCTTCTCTTGTATAACCCAGGCTGCCTGACTAGGGACGGCACCACCCACAGTGGGCTGGGCCCAACTGCATCAAGTAATACTCAAGACAGTCCTTCCTAGACATGACCAGTCGGATTTAGATAATCCCTCCCTCAGATGACTCAGGGCTGTGCCTTGGTGACAGCCGAAGCTAATCAGGACAGTTGCTGGCCTGGTTTCATTTTTAAATTATCTATAAATAAATTCTGGCTTTGGATTAAAGCAGGATTGCCAGCCCTCTCTGAAATGGCTTTCTACATGCTGTATTTATATGAAATTGGCATTCTCAGCATTGATAGCTATGTAAGTTCAAAATATCATTTGGTTCTGGAAAACATTTCTCATGCTGTGTGTCCTGCCGTGTTGCACACGCAGCCAAGTTTATTTTTTGTAAAAGTAAGCAATCACATCTAATTAGTGTTGAATTTACTTTAATCTTGAATAAATGGCACCATCGTATGTATAAGGGAATTGTTTAAGAGTAAGTGTATTTATGTTTTATTAGTAGCCGCTGTTCGCTCCATATTAGTAGGTGTGGAGTACCTCTGTGCTCAGAGTTGTAAAAAATTCTTACTTTAAAAATGCCACGCGTGAAAGACGTTTCGGAACCCTGACTGAGAGTCGAAAACCACCTGTAAGCTCTACCCCTTCTTACTTACCCCTTTTCCCACTGTGCTGTACCTCAGATTGAAAAGGGAAGCAGTTAGTAATCAACGCAAATTAACCTCTGATTGGTGGGCGGACTTGCTTCCTGTCGCTGCTGTGACACAGTCACTAACATGGTGGCTCAGGCAATGCTGGTTTACTATCTCAGTTGTGCTGGTTGGAAGCCGGGCAGGTGTTTGGCAGCACAGGTCGCCCTCTGGTGGTTGGAGGAGACACAGCTCCTGGCATCGTCAGCCCCTGAAGAGCTGGACTGCCTTGGCATTGTAGACCCATAAGCCCTCCAGTTCTAGCCCTTTCTTCTATGTCACATCCCCACCCCCGCCATGTGGCTACATTGGTCCACTAGGACAAGCTCCCCGTTGTAATAACTGGCTCACATCTTCAGAGGCCCCTGTTACCACATATAGTGACACAGTCACAGGACTAAGGAATTAGATGCTGAGGTCCTTGGAGACCGTTATTCCACCAAAAACAAGGATTTCATTTAAGGGAGGATGTTTTCTGTGAGGTACTTCTCACTAAGCATGCCGTCTGTCCTTCCTGTCCCTCGGGATAAGGGAAGGGGTGAGTTTGCGCTCCGTGGTGCGTCTCCAGCATCCGGGTTATAGGTTACCTGTGCAGGCCAGGATCTTCTCGGCAGTGACTTGAGATACCCCTTGGAGCTTTGGCTGATGGGTCACCTCTAACCCTCCAGCAAAATTCTCCAGCTGTAGAGCCACTCAAGTCCATTCTCCATAGCTCCTGGTTGGCATCTCTTTAAAGGAAACAGGAGAATCCAAGCCTCGTAAGCAGGCCTGGCTGTCTTCATTCTAGCATCAGGAGAACAGGAATGGAGTGATAGTCAGCTTTTGCCTAGAGCGCAATCTGTAATGCTTGTTGGATTGTGTTCCATGAAGGCTAATGTGTGTAGGCACAAGGCACCTAAACAAAATGTGCACACATTATCTGTGTATAGTTACACATAGAGGAATGTGTGCATACGTGTGTTACACACACTTTGCCACACTGGCTTTAAGATCAACTTTCTCATGCCATCCAAACTTGCCCAGATACCTTTGACCTTTATACCTTTGTGCTTTAGCAAACCCACTCAGAACTTGAAAAGCAATAACATGCAACACTGGTATCTGTTGATAAAATTTATGACCTTTCTTTCTGATGGGTGCACATCTTTATCTGGAGGCTTGGGAGAGCAGAGGCCGCTAATGCATGGAGTGCCCCTATGGAGCAAGTTTCCCTTGGCAAGTTCCACCCTTTGTGTCCTTTCCTTGCACTTTTGAACAAGTGACCCATACTCAACAGGAGCTCTGAATGTTGAGGGCCTGATGAGTTGTGACCTAGCCCCACCCATGGCAGAAGGTGGCATTCTTGCCCATATTTGCTGGCTAAACAGAAGACTGAGTTGGGGAACGGCCTTGCTGTAGGCATTAACTTTGTTCCCCCCCCCCATGTCTTCCAGTGCCCTGCCTGGTGCTGGTGGGCTCTGGCCATGTTGCTGTTGGAACGAAAGGCTCAGCTGGCCATTCTTGGCATGGGCCTCCTTGAAAGAGCGTCTGCTTGCCATCGGCAGATATTAGTCATCATCACTCGTAAGATGAATGGCCGCCAAGAGCTGGCCAACAATGCAGACAGAGAGAACGGAATCTCTCCACTAGGGCTGCTGGAAGTCCCTGTGCCTTTGAGTCCCAGGCTCTACCAAGTACCCATCCTCTTCACCTCACTTTGTAAAGTCATGTCAGTCAGGTGATAGTGACACATTTGCCAAATACTGACTTCCTCAGATATTAGAAGTCTGTCTGCTGGGCCCTGATGCTGGGATTTAATGGTATGGACAGCCTTACATCATGCTAAGATGTCTTAGTACAGGACTCTGGTGTACATCATTTAGATGGGCCTCAATTGTATTCCTAATTATTTTTACAAAAAACTAATCATATTGATTTTTGTGACCAATAAAATTGCTACATAATAGTCAAAAAAAAAAAAAAAAGATTGACCTGAAGTTCAAGTGCCAGGTGCAGCTGGGAAACCCATAAGCGAGTCTCTTCAAAGCAGATGCTTCAAGAGTGCAGCTCACTACCAGCGCTCGGCACACACACAGTTGGCATGTGACTGAAGTGTCAAAGGCGCTTGCATCTTTACGAGATAGAATGTGTGTGCCAGTAGGTAGACAGGAAGTGGGAACTGCGTTTAAAAGTGCAAACAGACCTGCCAGGATATAAGCAAGCCAAAAGGGGACTTGGGTCTGTGTGTTACTGTGAACTTGTTTGCAAAATTAAGGGATTGAATCACTGTCCAGTCCTTACCCAGGAAGCAGTAATTCCTGGGCAGGAGCCATGTTTGTGTTTCATATCTTGCTGTGATTCCAGGTGTTGTAAATTGCATGTTTTGATTAAATGAATGTAAAAAATACGAGGAGATGTATCTTGCATATAGAAAAGTCTGAGAATTGCAGGTGTTTTGAGACTCTGTATTTACAAGCACTCCAGAAGAGACCAAAAATGAGTTAAAACTGCGTGGCCATTGGGATGTCAAACATACAGCCAAACTTGTATTTTAAACAAAGCTCTGTCTTTATCCAGCTGGGGGTTTTCTATCAAATAATGACCAGTGTCACCCCAACCTGCAGTGCATGCTGGGAATATCAGTTGGAATAACCCAGATGTTTCTGCTGTCCTGAGCAGCTGGTGCAGACACAGCGAGCAGCTTAGTCTGCAGGGGAGCCTCCTGCCTGCCAAGACCCTGCTGAGCAAATCTGAGACACGCTATGCTTTGTTCACTCAAGCTGTGCGGGGCTTTAGTTTAAATGTATATTTTATGATGCGAGATGTTGATGGTTGATGAACCCAGCCAGCATTTTATTAGAAAGGCATTATGATCACAGTGACAATGTATTTTATTGTTTTTCTCAGTAACAGAACTCAGCTTCACCATGGGACTTAGAATACGCCCATCTCATTTCCTATAAATCTTCGATGTCACCTTTAAGGGCTAAAAGCTCTTCCAGCGGGGCCACTTCATGCATTAAGAGTTCAGCTCTGCTTGTCATTCATGACATCATCTGACCACGAAGACCGCAACTCCGTGTCAGAAATCCTTTACTAGAATTTACTCATGAAATTCATAGTTTTTCATTTATTCTCTTTAGTAGTTTTTTGGAAAAAAACAAATAGAAATTTGCATGTTACTCTTTCTGATTGGAAGTGTCTAGCTCGTGTGAGCGAAGCGTCTCCAGGACTGTTGTGTCTATGCGGAGTTAGTGTTTGGAAGACTTTGCTTCCACCCGCTGGCTCTTCAAGTTCTATAACTTGTTTTGTCCTTGGACTTGGAACCACTCTGTTGCTCATCTGAGTCTGTCAGCCTCTGTAGCCTCCTCACCCTCAGTGTTCTTATGGAAAAGCCCACACAACAATGGTGCAAAGGAGAAGAGCCAGAGTTTGGGGATTCGATACCACAGGGAATGTGGTGTGACTGCCGCCTGCTCTGTTACACACACAGTTCCACACTGTGCTGGAGTGGACCAGTACTCCCTGGGTGCTTTGAGGGGACTCTGGTAATTGGAATATTCCAGTAGCACAAAAGTTAAAGTAATGCCACCATTGTACTTGACCAAGATGGGGGCACATGTAGAACCTTCTTCTACACGTGGCCCCACTGTCAGCCAGGTAGCCAGATACTGATCCTTCGGATCAGTCTTCCACCTCAAAATGACCCTTCTACTCCAGGGACCTACTGACTCATTGACTTAGAGTTTTGCTGAGTTGAATGGCTCCAGTATCCACCAGCATTGGACAGAATGCTACGCTGGACAGTTTGATGTCACTTTGACACAAGAGAGAGTCATCTGAGAGGAGGGGCCTCAGTCAGGAAAAAGCCTCCATAAGATCCAGCTGTAATTAGTGATTGATGGGAGAGGGCCCAGCCCTTTGTGGCTGAGGCCATCCCTGGGTGATGGGCCTGGGGTCTTTAAGAGAGCAGGCTGAGCAAGCCAGGAAACAGCACTCCCTGCATGGCCTCTGCGTCAGCTCCTGCCTCCAGGTTCCTGTCCTGTTTCAGTTCCTGTCCTGACTCCTTTGATGATGGGCAGTGCTGTGTGGGTGTGAGCTGAATAAACCCTTTCCTCCTCACCTTGCCTTTGCTCGTGTGGTTTCGCCATAGCAACAGAAACCCTAACTAAGACAGGTGCCCCCTGCATTTTTCCTTCTGTTTACTCAAGTATTAATAAGAAACAGTGTGCTGGAAAATCTCACAGAGACCAATTAATGTTCATGATTAGTTTTCCTTGTAGGCTGCCTATATGAGGAAAACATTCTAGTGCAAAGAAAAAAAGGATGATTGACAGGTTGATGTGAAAGGGGGAAGGGTGTCTATGTGCACCTGCAGCAAAGGCAGGCACCCACTCAGAGGTAGAGAATTCCTCATTCTGCACACTTTTACCTTTGGCTTATTTATCTATCTATTTATTTTCTTATTTACTTATGTACTTGCTTACTCACTTACTTGTTAAAATGTATTCACCCTTGGTTTAAGTAAGAACAGGAAAGTCACTCTAGCTTGGGACCAACCCTGTAATTATAGTTGAGAAGGTGTAGGCTTAAGGCCTCTAAAACAAACAAACAAACAAACAAACAAAAACAACAACAAACCTACCACTGGGCTTTGCCTTCTGTTTCCTAACTGCTAAACCAGGACCAGGATGATTTACAAATAAGGTAGTTGATGTCCTCTCAGTCCCTGCAAGAAGCATCCTTGATTCATTTCTGGTTCAGAATTCTCCAAGTTTAAAAGGCTTCTGGTGATTTCCCCAGTTTTCATGTCCCTCCCCTTGGAGAGGTTTTGAGGAAATGGTTTTTAATGTTCTTAGATTCTATTTTGTCTCTGTCATCCACACTCAGGCTTTGCCGGTCTCGGAGTCAGGAGAACATGAAGTCTGCTGGCAGGTACCTTGAATCCTTGCTTTGTCAGGTTCCATCAGAGTCCCGCTGCTTAGAGCACGGCTCAGCTTTAGTCGTTTTTCGTGTAAAGGTGATTTAGGTGACCACTATACCTCTCATACAGCTTGTATACCCTGACACTCTATGGCCCACTGAGCTTTGGAAAAAGTGCTTAATAGGTAGTTTGGAAAGCTACATATTCACACCTCATTCATTAGTAACTTATTTTGTTCTTGTGAAACAATTGTTACCAATTAAGAATTGTGTGTATTTTTTTTGTCTTATTTAGAGCAAGTTCGAACAAGGTAAGTCCTTATCAGTGAACACTATGTCTTTTATAATGATATATATCCATATGATACAGAATCGTCACCCAGCTTCACTTTTGCTTCCGGTTTAAGATGGGAGCGAGGATGTTAGTAGCAACAGTGGCATTGGTTTCTCAGGCAAGGCCAGTTTAAAATGCTGCAGTGTTTGCTTCATTGTATTCTTTTCCTGCACACTTTTAAGTAATTGAAGTTGTGTATCTAATATCTGGATTAGGTAAAACTTGGTGTTGTGGTTTTGTTTTTTTTTTTTAATAAATACCATTTACAGATAATAGGGTAAATGGCTAGATATGTGATCAAATCAGTGTGGGATAGTAAATTATGGATCTGGTGTGGTTCTAACAAACTACCATTGACCTCTGCATGAAAAGACTGGAAATATATCATTCCACAAAGCCATGCTTCCTATGAACCCTGGGGAGAATTTCTCTTGCATCTCCTAGCTGTTCCTCATGTGCCTTGGTTCTTAGGTAAATGCCTTGAACCCCTGTTCATTAGGGTGTAGCCTCCTGCTCGCTAGTACTCCTGTGGCCTTCCCCTTATAGAATACATGGTTTACTTGCTTATACCTGCAAAAACAGTGTTTTCAGATATGGCCACTGTGTTGACTGTGTGTGTGCATGTGAGTTTGGTAAACTTGACTTCAGCTAGAGTCATCTGAGAAGAAGGAACCTCACTTAAGAAATTGGCCTCATCAGAATGCTCTGTGGGTAAACAAATTGCTGGCTGACATGGGGAAACCTAATCTGCTGTGGGTGACCCACCTCTGGAAAGGTGGTCTTGGGGTTTAAATGAGCAGGCCATGGGGAGCAAGCCAGTAAGCAGCGCTCCTGACTGGTTTTGCTTCAGCTCCTGCCTCCAGCCGTGCCTCAGCTTCCCTCAGTGATGGGCTGTGACCTTCAGGCCAGACAAGCCCTTTCCTTTCCAAGTTGCTTCTGGCCATGGTGTTTCATCACAGTGATTGAAAAAGCTGTCTTAGGCGGCTGCATTCACAGATTCTATTTTGACATGAATTTTGGAGAAACGCTATTCAACACAGTACAGATGTGGACTCAGTCCAACTTAATACAGGAGCAGAAAAACAAGGGAACAGGCGAACAGTGACCTTTCATTACAAACAAAACACCCTGTTGGGATGAGAATGTAGCTCAGTGGTAGAATGCTTGCCTACATACACAGGCCCTGAGCTGATCCCCAACACCACATAAACTGGATATGGTGTGTGAGCGAGGGTAATCCTGGGGATTGTGGGTAATCCCAGGAATGTGAGTAATCCTGGGAATTGTGGGTAATATGGGGAGTGTGGATAATCCCAGCAGATCAGACTTTCAAGCTCATACTTAACTACATAGTGAATTCAAAGCCAGCCTGGGCTGTGTGAGACCATGACTTAAAAACCAAAACAAAAAAACAGCAACAAAGAAAAATCTAATACCAGACATTGCTTTTTAAGATCATTTCTATGACACAGAACAGATAAGATTCAATAACAACTGAAACTCTGTAACTGGGTTCTGTGTCTCCCTTGAGGGAGAGCAACACTTCAAACAGGAAGATTCAAACTTACAAATTCAGAGCTTACTATGGCAACTACATTTCTTTGGAATTTTTAAAGGAGTAAATAGAAAACACACATAGCATAGTTGTTGCAAAAAATAAAACTGTTTATTCACACTGCCATGACACTGTTCTCATTTTCATTTTTCTGCATACTCTGGTCATGTCTTCCAATGACAAAAATGTTCTCCTTTTCCTCAGTTTTTAAAATAACTGTCCTATCTACTTTAAAAGTTTAATGTACATGAATGGCCTAAAATTAAGTATTAAAATGGGTTTCCTTATATCATTTTTTATGACAAATTTCTAAAGAAAGTGTGGGAGCTGGTGTGGCCGAAATGCCTGCTGCTCGTTATGCAGGGAGGGCAGGGAATTCAAGGCCAGCCTGGAAATGCAGCTCAGCGATGGCGCCTGTGTGGCACGCAGGCAGCCCCGGGCTCTGTCACCAGTCTCGTTCTTTTTCTGTACAAGCTATGACACTCAGGAACTTTTCTGAACTTCTCAGCAGCGACTAACCTCAGGCCCTTTGGCGCTATCCAGGAAAGCTCTTTATGGCATGACTGTGCCCTTTCTGATCTCGTCTGATTGGGGCACAGTTAAACGACCAGTGCTTCTGAAGCAATTGCGATGTGGCTGGGAATATGAGTATTTTATGTAATTCTATTTTAACCTATGACCTATAACCTTTGACCTAAGACCTTTCACCTATTACCTGCCACTCCCAACCCTGTGGTATGCCTGGGTGCCCTGTCCTGGACCTCCTTCCAGCCTAGTGACTACATCAATAGACTGAGGCTTCAGCTGAATTTGGTGAAAACCAACCAAGGATGTGGAATGTTCAACTCGTCCACGCCCACCAGCCGGTGTGTGCTCTGTCTGACAGTCAAATCAGTGTGCTTAGAGAGGGCAGCCTGCAGAGAGCACCTCCCTTTTCATTTCATGAATTCCAAGTGTATCAGTCAAGACATGCTGCGTCGAGCTACTGCCATTAAAGATCCCAGAAATCTCAGGGCTCTTGTGGCAACAGTTTATTTGCTTATTTATTTTTTACTCACATGACATGTTTATCTTTGAGAGGCCCCTGTGATGAAGGGTTCAGACCCCACAAACGAGAGGCTGTTTTTCCTGTTGGTCCAGGCTGTTTGTTGTGGCTTCTGGGAGTCCTTGTTAGCAAATGGCTTTTGGCTTTCAGAGACCCTTTTTAGGGCTGCCTCCATGTTTTAGAAAGCTTGAATTCAGTGACTGATCTCAGTGACAGCATAAAGATCCAACCATGTCAGACACTTATTGGATGCTGTGGAGGACCCGCTGAATGCTGAGCTGTGTGAGCTAGCTGAGACGTAGCTGCAGCTTCTGGACACTGGACTCCCCCACACCCAACTCCCTTCCTTAGGAATGAACCCCCTGGACAAAGCAGAATTTCACCTCCTACCATGAAGAAAGAACATTGTATGTTGTAGACATCTTGAGGGTTCGGAGGTGACCTCACACACCTGCGAGTGTTGTTTGGTGTACTAAAGAGCTGGCACTGTGGCTAGGGCCCAGAGCAGAAGAGGGCTCTGTACCAGGTCCTGAATAGAGTGTGCAAATCCCTGACACTTGTGTCATATTGCCGGACAAAGCGTGGCCCCAGATACATCACTAGTCAGTGCTAGGGATGTAACTGTGTCTCCTTATCTGGTCCCAGGATATAATTCCTCAGAACTGTGCCTGAACCTAGTCTTTGTAGAGGCAATTAAATTAAAATGGGGTCATTAGGATAGACCCTAATCCAATATTATGTTTCTATCTGAATGAATCCATGGCCTTTAAAGGGCGAACAGGATCCAGTGTGATCAGTTTGTTCCGAGCTCAGGTTCGTCTCTGTACAGCAGACTGGAGATTTGTAGAGTAGTGCTTATGCCAACTTTGGCAAATGAATGCCTGCTCGGACCACAGAGCTCTTCAGAGAGCTCCCAGAATGCCTGTCTATTTAGTGCCGGGTGTCGCGTGTCATTGTCAGAGGCCTGGCAGTCCTCCTTATGGAAGAAAGGTCTGAGAACTGGCTGTAGTTGGGGTCTGCATCTTAGGAACCATCCTAGCTCACAGTCAGTGTGTCCTGTTAAGGGCACAGGGCCAACTCAGAGAGGCAAGAACTGAATGCCGCTCTCTGGAATGCAGGTGGCACTTAGGTTCAATCACCCTTACATGGCACTCTCCCCACAGAGGAGATCCAAGGCGTGGTGCCTCTCAGCACCACGTAAGCCCTAGGTACAAGCTTTCAAGACCAAAACCCCTGGCTCTCAAGGCAGACTTCTTTCTGAAAGCATGGCAAGAAACTAGCTGAACCACACATTGCAGTTTCAGTGTGGGCGCTTGAGGGGGACCAGAAACAGTTGCCCTCCTGATGGAGGAGGTGGTATCCAACCAAGAAGAGGAAGGGGTGCCAGCTGCTCTCACACACTGGAAGAGAAGAAGTGTGGGTCAGAGGTATCCCCTGAGATGTCGCCTGTTTGGTGTGGATGGCAATAGCCAAGCGTAGTCACCCTCGCTGGGGGATGGGGACCTCACGCCTCTCAGTAAAGCCGTTGGGAATAGCTGAGACATAGCTGAGGGCAAGGGTGGACTGGACAGTATGGATGTGAACTGTGGGACACCGGCTATAGCCCTGGGTCCAGCAGCACAGCCAAAGATGTCAGCATTCAACCCTCTTTCTATCATTTTCACTTTCTAGGGTCCTAGAAATCAGATGCAGGAATTCCTGCATCACTGGACCCCTGTTCTGCTGAGCCATGTACCTCTTCACCCTCCTTAAGGTTCCCTTAAGAAAACGAGTCCACAGGGACCTTCTAAGAGATGGAAGCAAACCAGAGAGACTTAGTGTGGACTGCACATGGACACGGTGCACTGGCCCCTGGAACGAAGCCCTGCCTGATGACCTGGCCATGCTGTGTGCACACAGGCCCTGCTCTCCGCTCCCTTTAAAGCTGTCTGAGCAACACAGAGCTGCCTTGCTTGAGGCATTCTGCGTCCCGAGTGGCTCACATCTCTTGTTGATTAATGTGGGTGTGTAAAGGCTGGAGTCTGCCTGACACAGCCTGTCACTGAGGGAGCATTCTGGCTGTTGAGGTTAGTGATGGTCTGGCGTTGTGACTTGACCAGTCCCTTGCCTCATGCCTCCTCCCTCTCTCTTCCATCAATGTCACTCCTTGAGGCTCTCCCTAATAGCCGTCCTGCACACCTGAGCCCACCTGGTGTTCTCCAGCTGCAACATCTTTCACAGCTGTGCAATGCTCGGGCTGCAGACTGCGTTGAGAACAAAAGCCAGAATCAACTGGAGGAATAGCTAGCTGCTGCATCAGATGGGGAGGGGTGTTGGCAACTAAAGGCCGACCAGGGAACAACAAAAGGCTGTGTGGACTTCCCTTAGTCAGTGTTAGGCCCTACAAACCCAGGAGACTGGCTGAGGCAAACAGGGACGCCCTCCTCATGCTTTTGTGTTTCTTGTGTCTGGTCAGTGTCTGGATGTGTTAATTGAACAAGTAGGTGAAATAATGCTTTCTTGAAAAGTTGCCTGTGTCCTAAGCCATTTGCATGATTCCCTTATGACTGCATCTTGTTTTCCCAAACCCACATGTTGGCATCCCAACTCCCAGTGACTTAGAACTATACAGGGGTGGGCCTTTAAATGCACTTGAGATGACTGAGGTTAAGTGTGGGCTCTAGTGTAACCATTCATGTCCTCACAAGAGGAGAGAGCCACCAGGGATGCACAGAGAAAAGGCCTTGTAAGCTGCCATCCCCGCCAAGGAGGCACCCCAGGGGCAGCCAATGGCTGTGGCTTTGCACTTCCAGGACTGTTAAGATGAGTGTCTCCTGTTTGGACTAGCCAGCCTGAGGTATTTTCCCACAGAGGTGTAAGCAGTCTCCTACACCTTATGAAGAGACCTGTCTTCAAGGGTCAGTGCAAGGGGATGATCCCGGATTGGTTATGTAAGTGAGAGACAGGGGTTGTCTATGAGAGGGCAGAAATGGCCTGAGTGGTATGGTTGCAGCTTCAAAGGTGGAAGAAGGGACTGTGCAAGTCTAGGAATATGTTCCCTGGGGATGGAATGGCAAGAAAATGGATCCACTCTTAGAAGAAACTGAACTTGGGCGACATCTTGATTTTAGCTCAGTTACATCCTTATGGGCTTTCAGACCTTACTCAGAAGATAATAACTGTGTATTGCAGAATTTCAACAGAGCCATTGCATCTGGCATGAATTCTGGACTGATGAAACATAGGTTCTAAAATAGCCTCTTGTAAATAGTCAATGATCGTTGTTATCCGAGGTCTTTTGGGGGTTCCTTCTGAGGGATTCAGAGAGTCTTAGCATAACTTAGTCCCAGACAAACCTGATAAACCAGGAAGTCTCTCATAGTTGAAAAATGCTTAGGTGATGGCTTCTTCAGACAACCCCTAGATCAGATAAGAGGTCCTGGTATTCCGAAATTGATTGATTTGCTAAAAGTGCCTCTGTGTAACAATGAAGAGGCTCTGCAAAGCGGGTTCAGTCCTTGAGAGGCTGATCCCCGATGCCTGAGTTCACCCTTGCAGGGTCTCTCTCTCCGGTGGGTCGTCTGGAGGAGAACATGGCCATTCTCAGGCTCCTTGCTGACAGTCATTTGCTACAGGAACAATGGGGCAAACAGAGAGTGTCCAGCCCTTTCTCGTTTAGGGTTTGAACACGAACTGTCTCCATGCTCCTTTCTCTTTAATGCTTGGTTTACAGGTCCTGGCATGTCTGAGGAAGTTGTAGAAACCCTGGGAGACGGAGCCTGTTTAAATCTATGCTAGAAAGCCTCTTTCCTCCAGCAAGTCCTGAGGTAGGGCTCTGACCGCCCAGCATCAAATATATTGTTACCTCATCTGGGGAAAGGAGCTGGAGGGTACCACAGTTCAGTGAGGGAAGAACAGATGCAGTATCCCACACCCCTCCATCCCCAGGGAGAAGGAAGGATGAGGTTATCAGAGGAGCTGAGACACTCTGGCTCATGGCGGGAAATAACCAAGGTGTGCCCCTAGCCACAGCCAGGATCTTAGACCTCAAAGATCAGGTCTACTTTTTTGGCTTAAGCCCTTGCCCAGACACAGGGTTCCCCTCAAACCCACGTTCAAGGTTTCACTGGTGTTAATGGCCCCGAATGGCAATTTTCATCAATCTAGGAGAACAGGACTCCAGAATGAAGGAGAGAGTAAGGAAGAGAAGGGGGAAGAAGGATAGAAGGGTTGAACACTAGAAAAGATCTTAGTGTATTTTCTGTTGCTATGATAAAACATTCAAATCTCAGCTTCAAAGAAAAGAAGAGGATTTACTTCTCAGATTTGGAAGTTGCAAAGCCGTGGTACAGCTCCCTTGGCTTTGCCTTTGCTGAGAGCTCCCTTGGTTGGGCCACAACATGGCATTAACCCATTCTGTGTCCTAGTAATGTAATCACACCTCCAAAAGGCCCCCTTCTCTCTCCTGTCAGGTCCCTAGGGTCCAAGCTTCCAGAGCATGGACCCTGGGGCAGGAGGGAGGGTGCACCCAAACCGTACCCAAACCTCAGAAGACTTTTTTTAATTTAGCAGCTCTGCACCACATCATTGTAACACCCATGCATGCCCGATATTGCCCAACACCTAGCCAGCCAGTACCTTAAGGGAGCTCTGGACAGTGCTGACCTGTGTGCCCAAGGGTGTCCCTGACAACCTTAATCCCTCTTTAGCTGTAGGTGTCGACTTGACACACCTGGGAGAAGGAATCTGTGTCGAGGAATCGCCTCCATCACATTTGCTTGTGGGCACATCTGTGGGACGCTGTTTCCATGGCTGATTGATGGAAGAGAGTCCCTCCCACTGTGGGCAGCACTACCCCCCAGGCAAGGCAGGGGAAGCAAGCCAGAAAGCAGTGTCCCTTGGTTGTCTAGGCAGTTCCTGTCTCCAGACAGGAGCTCCTGACCTCCCTTCCCTCAAGGATGGACTTTGTAAGCTGAAATAAACCCTTTCCTTCCCGAGTCAGTTTTGGCCAGTATTCTAACACAGCAGCAGAGAAGTAAACTAATACAGCCTCCCTCCACTGTCTGTGCAAGTCTGCAGTCCACACAGGTTCCTTACCTGACTTCATGTCAACTTCTCACGCCTTACCCTCACCTGCTGAGGATTCATACAGGCCCTCAAGGAGAACGGCCAAACAGCTTCTATAGGCTGCTTTGTCCGGGCTTCTGAGGGGCGTCTGAGGAAAACAGTCCAGTCTGTTTTGGCTGCTCTTTGCCAGGCAGAATTAGGGATTAGAGGCCGTGTCAGGTGTCCCTAGAACAAAGCGAATTTTAAAAAGTAAAAGCAGCCACCGGCGTGGCTGACAGGAAGCAGCTGTCACTCAGACGGGCTCATTATGTCACTTCTCACCTGCCCCCTGATCTTTTCTCAAAATTGTATTAAATTTGTTTATTCATTTTACATCCCGATTGCAGCCCCCCATCTCCTCCCGGCCCCACCCCTTCACCATCTTCCTCTTCCCCCTGCTTCTCCTCAGAAAAGGAGAGCATCTCCTGCCCCTTACAAACACACCCTGGCGTGAATCAGGACTAAGCCCATCCTCTTCCCCTGAGCCCAGACAAGCAGTAAGAAACGGCAGACTGCTCACTGTTGACCAACACTGTCTAGATTCACAGTCACAAATGTGTCACCGGAGAGTTTCTCCTTCTCCTTGAGATTAGAGGAGCAGCATCCATCAAAGGAAAGAGGGGCTTGGGAGGAACAGCTCTTGCTCTTTAATGCTCTGTCCTTTCTCAGTCCAGTAGTGGCCGCATTAGCCCTTTTAAAAAAAGTGCTCTGGAGCATTCCTTCCGTTTAAATTAAGGCTCCACACTCATGACTCTTCTAAAAACTTACAACAGTGTGGTTTGCACAGGATCTTAATCGATTTCACTTGCCGTTTTAGAACGCAGGCAGACACACGGGGAAGCGGTTAGGCGCACACCGCCCTGCCTCTCAGACAGGTTTTATTTATAGCCGGAGAAAGGGAAGTGAGGTGCAGGGAGCGGAAGGTGTGAGAACACCCCTCCGAACCTCCTACCTACCTTATACTATGTGGGGAAAGAAGAAAGGACTTTTTGAGCTGCGCCAGCCTCAGCAAGCAGCAGCAGCCACACGCCCGCCCGAAGGGCTGTGCTCAGACCACGTGGAGGCTCACCCGCCAGGGCCTGGGAGAAACCTTCCTGCAGGCTCCCCACCTTGGTGAGGAGGAAGAATCTGTCAAACCCTGTAAGGCGCTGTGCTCGGAAATGGCCACACGGGGGCACTGCACCCCCAGGAATGAAGAAAGTGGGCTATCCAGCTGGTTTAGGTTGGACATCAGCTCATTGGCTGTGGAAGGGGCTAGCCCGCGCCTTTCCTGTAAAGCTGAGCTTCTGTGACCAAGTCCGCCCCTGCAGGGAAGGGTCTTGGCGTGGCGCTTTGAGCTGGGAAGCAGCCGCATGCAGTGTTCCTCTGCTTGCTGCTGTCTGTCCTAGCGACTGGAGTCCCTGGTCACAGCCCAGGAGAGCTACAGAGCTCTCCGGAAGGAAACAGCTACCTAATAAATCAAGATCAAGGCCAAGGAGTCGGAAGTCTGGGTGACCAGTCGGTTTCTGGCTTGATCTGCTGGTGATGGTGGCAAAGAAGCATCCTTCACGCTGCCCAAGGTTGCGCTAGCTGCCCTTGCTTGTCTTATTACACACCAGGGATTGTGACACACACCTTGATTTAGGGTTGATGCCTGCCGCACCTATTAGGGGAAACACGGGGTGAGCAATCTGCCCTCACCTGGCTTCCAAGTGGGGGACTATGGGATAGAAGAGGAGGTCAGAGCAGCCTGGGGGGGGGGCAGAAGGAGCACCGAAGCCTGGGAGGCCTCAGGACCTTCTGGGGTGAGCTTGGGGCACAGGATGGGGCTTCTCACGTCTACATAAGTCTGGGGCCCCGGGGCCTCGCTGAAACACAGCAGCTCTGATCTGTTCCCTGAGGTCGTGCCCCTTGGGGTCTGGACGCGCTGTTCTTCGGTCTGAAGCCAAAGGAGAATTTGTTTGGTTTGGAGCTGGGCCTTGGGGTGTCCATCAGAGCCTCCGCCTCACCCCACCAACCCTCACGCTATCGCTCGGGTCATGAGCTTTGCTCCCGCGTCTGTCTGGTGAGTTTCTGGGCTTGCGCTAAAGCAGTGTTTCTCAGAGCCTGTTCCCCACACCGGCAGCACCTGGGAATTCACCTGCGCAAACCCTGGGCCGTAATCAAGCCGTAATCTCACAGCGTAATCAAGCTCAAGGATAGAGAGCAGCCAGCGGGGTGCCAGGCTGGCAGTGAGAAGCTCTAAAGGAAGGGGTCCACCAGCGTGCTGCTAGCAGCGCCCTCCTTATGGTTGCCCTGTGCTCTTCAGCATGCCCACCCCTGCCTCCCTCACCTCTCCTCTCCTCACCTCACCTCACATCTCCTCACATCTCTCCACCTCTCTTCACCTCATCTCTCTTTACCTCACATCATGTCAACTCCCCTCTCCTCTCCTCACCTCAGCTCACCAGCCTCCAGACACTGTTCTCTCTCATCCTGTCTGCTCCCCACTATGGCATCTACAGCGGGATAGTGAGGGTTAACAGGCCTAATTCCCACTGGTCCACAGGCTCTTGCCCAGCTCTCCACCTGCAGCGCGCACACTTTCTTAGGAAGCGGCATGAATGAGTGCCACAGGGCCAGGCGCGGAGGCCAGCTCGTGCTATGGTCCTGGGACGGCTCCAGGTAAGGAAGGCGAGAATGGCCACCACCGACTAAGCCCTTATCAGAGGGGCAGCGATAATGGTGCCAACCACAGCGAGCCACGGCAGCTGGCATGTGTGGGCTGTTCACAAGAAACCTGCAAGAGTTCCACAGTGACTGTTACACTCCACAGAGGAAGGGCAGTAAGCAGTCTGGCAGAGCTGGGCACCCATACCCTCCATTCACAAACCAGGGAGAGGGGGAGCAGGCCTCTCGGCCCCCCAGGCACCCTGCTCAGCATCACCCCAGCTCCCAGGGTGCAGCTTCTTTGGAAGAGATTTTCTTTAGGCTGGCTAGACCTACACATCTTAAGATACTGGGTGCTCTTACCTAGTGAGTCTGAAATTTATACAGTCTACGGACGTGAGCCAAAGGGGGTGTTGTGGACGTTTTGGTTTGTGATATGTAAACATGTTTTTTGTATAATCCCAAGTGTGTGTGGGGGTAGTTTGTCCACACCTGTTACATGTCTCATGCGGAGCGTGGGCTTTGCCAGCTGGAATTAGTTGAATTCTGAGAACTTTGAAGGGTGTAAATATGACAGCTCGGAGGAAGAAGGCATATTGGCTTGGAGGAGCTGAGGAAGTCTACTTGCTGGCTTGCTGGTTTGATGGTTACCTGGACTTCTGGATTTCCTGATGGCAGGTATTGGTATTGCCCCCTAAAGAATCCTTCGACCCTACCTAGCAGGAAGAAGTAAAGATGGCTACCTCCCCTTTCCCTTACAACCTTCTTTTCCCCCTGCCTGGGGTTGAGGGGATTGGAAGGGAGGTATAGCTTTAAGGAGCCCCCAAATGAAGCATCGTCTGAAAAACTAGCCACCTACAGGGGTCTTAGGAGCTGCATTTAGAAGCCACATTGGGACATCATCTTCGCCCCTCTGTGACTTGGGAGGAGAAATGCCTCATTCGTTCTGGGGTTGCTATGGATCCGGGGAGGTGAGGAATACTGGGCGAGTCTGTGAGCCCAGAAAGCCACACCATCCATCTTTCCGTGGCAGCAGCTGGCCACCAGGCTCTACCCTGCAGAGGCCTGTGGTGGGCAGCCCTCCTGTCACCCCAGCTTCCTGCCTTACCGTTACTTTGAGGTCTTGGTCTGAGAGCATCTTCCCGGAGACAGCAGGCAGTTCTAGGCCTGCGGCTTCTTAGAGCCTAGACGTATCCCACTGCACATCTGGCCTAGCCTACGGTTGGGGAGATCGGTTATGGGTGTCCTAACACCTCCCGTGTGCTCTGCCAGACCACAGCCACCGCCGGAGCCTGCTAACATGGAGCTTGTGGCAGGGAAGGCTAGACACAGGGTGGAGAGAATGGCTCCTGGCTCAGATGGGAGAAGGGAGTCCTAGGAAAGGCAGACCCCAACCTCAGGCAGTTGCTCCAGGCACCTTCCACCCGAGATGACATTTTATTTTCCCACCAGTTCATGGAGAAAGAGTCGGTGGGAACCGGCACTGTTTGCAAATCTCTTGAGTTCCAGGCCTTGAGCAGGAAACCTCTGGGCACAGCCACCATAGCCTGGGGTGCCTGCTGGTCCCAGGCAGAGCCAATGAGGTTGGCAGCTGAGCACCACATTCTGCCTTTGACAGGCAGCTGCTTCCTCATTTCATCTGGGAGCCTGTAGGTGGCCCTGTCTCTAGTCCACAATAGACCAAAGCAAGGAGGGCACTGATGCCCGACCTGGTGGGCCAATGGACTTTTCCTGAGGTCACTAATGGCGCTCACAGGCAGCAAAGACAGAGCACTCTGCTCTTCAGCTCAGCTCAGAATCTCTGACCCAGTAGCTCTTTACTTCTCTCTCTAGGGCGGAGCGGGGGCCTCCAGAACCATCCAGGGCTTGTTTCCCCAGACACATTGCCCTTCGCTCCCTGCCCCCTCCTGAAGGGAATGTTTCAATTCTGAGGAAGCAGCATACAAGATCTCATGGAGAAGCACCTGAAGCAAACCTGAGCCTTGGCCCAGCCTCCGCTGGGTTGAAGGACTCCAGGCAGATGTACCCACAGGACTGTGGGTGCCCCCCTCAGACATGTTGTGTGGAGCCCAGTTGGCATTTGCAGGTGGACTGCTCTAAGACAATTCCTCAAGGACGCTGCAGTCGGCATGAGCCATGGCTCTGTAGAGCAGTGCTTCTCAACGGGTGGGTCACGACCCCTAAGGCAAACCAGTCCAAATATCCCCTCCTTAAAAAATACTTACATCACTATTGATAACAGTAGTTATGAAGTAGCAACGAAATAGTTTCATGGCTGGGGGGCTAACCACAGCGTGAACTGTATTAAAGGGTCACAGGGTTAGGAAGGGTGAGAACCACTGCTGTATAGAAAGTGAGAATAGGCCCAGCACAGCCCGGAGCTCCTGTGAGCTCTCCTCCAGATGCCAGCAGGTGCCCGCTGCAGAACAAATAGATAAGGAAAATGGCATTTACCAAATATAGCCCACAGTGTATTACATACCATTTATCATATAAAACACACACAGCGTTTATTGTATTTATGATGTGCTATATAGTTAATATAGTGTCTGGTGTGTTGAATAATGTATAGACATGCACACACTTTCCTTAAGGCAACCATTTATTCTTTTTAGGAAGTCCTCTCTAAATTCTGGTGCTGAGACCATCTTTCCTCTCCCGGTGGCAGCAGCAGGTCTCTGCTTTACCATCTGTGGGATAAAGCAAGCAGCTACTGTGGGTACCCACGGAGGCCCGGAGGTGGGGTTCTGCCTCCTCACCTTTCCCTCCTCAGACTACCCACTCGTGCTGTCACGGCGCGCACTGAGAACAACCCCGGGACACGCCCTCCTGAGCTGGGCAGAACTATGGAGAACAGGCCTGGGGCCCTGGACCTCTGCTGGCCTGAGGTGCCCGTCCTCCTCCAGTGCTAGCTCAGTGTAAGGGTGCAGGACCAGCTGTGCCCAGCGTCCTCAGATCAAGCTGGGCCCCGGCACGTGCTCCCTCTGCCTGTGGCCCTTGCTACCTCCTCACTAGATGAGACTGTGGCTGTGAAATGTCCCGACGAGGGACTAGGCAAAGGCAGCCGTTGCTGGGGGTGAGTTCTCTAGCCAGGCAGTGCTCCCTGAGGGCTCAGCCCGAAGCCTTGACTAGCCCCACTGCCTCCTGAAACCCCAGGGACCCTGAGCCAGGCCTCCGTGCTCCCACAGGAGAGAAGCCCGTGCTCTGACTGGCCCGAGGATGTCATCTCTCTCACCCTAACACATGGGAAGCAGCAACCAAGAGCATCTCAGTCCAGAGATCAGGTGGCAGCCAGGGGCTTGTGCTAACCCATCTGTGGTTGGCAGCAGTTTCCCAGAGATCTGAGAAAGGAATCGCCAGGTCTTCGACAGAGACACCTATCTGTCTACAGACCCTGAAGGCACGCAGGGAAACAGGTATATCAGACTGTGGATACCAAGTTCTAACCAGTCAGAGGCGTTGCAGCTTTGGGTGAGTCTTCCCTTTGAGCCCCTGGAGAGGCACTGTAGTCTCCTCCTTCAATCCTGCATGCAGTAGGTGCTCAACAAATGCATATTGACCCATAACTGCTTGTCAACCCAAAGCTGCTGGGTCATGGATCCCGCAGACTGTTTTAGTTTAATTTTATTTATTCTATGTTGTGTGGGTGTTTTGTCTGCATGCATGTGTGTGCACGGTACGTGCTTGCACTGGTGCTCGTACAAGCTGAAGAGTCTAAGGAGGGTGACGGGGTCCCTGGAGCTGGAGTTCCAGATGCCACGTGGGTGCTGAGGATTGAACATGGGTCGTCCAGATGAACAGCCAGTGCTCAGAACGGCTGAGCCATCTTTCCAAGGCCCTGTTGTCTGCTCTCTAAGGTGTGTTTGTTCCTGGAGCAGCAGACACCGGAGTGTCGCTTGGATTCATGCATGCTGTAGCAATTAACCAGCATGCCTGGCTGGACGGAGCGTCAGTTTCAGAATGAGAGTGGGACTCAGCATGTGGTGAAATCCAGGGCGGGGAGAGCCCAGGGGCCCCAGAGGTACAAGCTAGGGGGTGGCTGGGCCTTGTAGGGAGGATTTCAAGAGTCCTGGGACTCTGGCCCAGATGTGCATAGTTATTTAGTTCAGGAAAAGCTGTGTGATCTGACGAGATTTACCCTAAAGAGGCCCCATATCATGAAGCTAAAATGCAATAAAAAGTAATAAGAATACAGAGCCTTGGGGTAATTGGAGCTTTCTTCAGGAGCCTTAAGTAAGCTGCCCTGCCTTTACAGTTTTGCTTGATCAGAAATCCCTCAGGCATTGCACACACACACACACACACACACACACACACACACGGCCACCAGCACTTTACATACGCTGACTGAGAGGTGGGTGTTGGCAGAGCCCCATGTGAGATGTGAGAGAAAGCCCAAACGGCCTGCCCAGGCGTCAGCGGTATTGTGGCCGAGGGTCTGGACCATCCAGTTAGACCCGTCAATTAATCCAGCTCCCTTCTCTCACCCTAGCCTGTGAGGAGCCATGACGGGAAGTTCTAGGTCACTGGCTCACGAGTCTGGATGTGTCTGTCAGAGTATTTGGGGATGACCACGTAAAGCAGGCCTAGCCTGCTGTGGATCCTGGCCAATCAGCTGACAGCTGTTGCGGAGGACGGCTTTCACCCAACTGCCTTCATCTGAACTTGGTCTTTTGGCCTTTGAACTCAGACATCGAGTCTGCAGAGCTGAGCAGCAGGATGGCTCAAAGCAAGGGTGGAAAACTTCACATTAGAGAAACCTGCCAAAGGGAAATGGAGTGGTCAGAAAAGGAGAGGTCCAGCAGCCACCTGCTCTCCCGCCTCACCCCCACCCCCAGAGGGCCACCTCCACAGAGGAAGGACACACCCGCCCACCTCCACCCCCAGCCACATATAGGCGCCACCTACACAAGGCCTGGCCTGGGTCTCCCAGCAAAGGCCTGGTGTCAGTGGGTACCTGTGGGGTGCTGAAGGGCAGATGAGCTTGCGCTGGACTTGGCACTGTCTCTGTATACATTGTACCTCTTCCTGCCGGGAGGACACAGCTCTCCTGCCCACACCCCTGGGTCATCAAGGCAAACTGTCTGATCACTGTATCCCACCCTATGTTTTTATTTAAGGTTTCTAGAGCCTACATTCCTTAGTATACAAAGAGTTCCTTAAAACAAATGAAATGCGTAGCCAGCCAGCCTCATGTGCAAGTCACATGGGAACACGCTCACATACTTTACCTATGAACTGTTGGGCGCTTGGAATAAGACCCCTCCCCCAACTTTCCACCCTCCCCCAGGCTCTACACAAGCGAGGCACCTGCTCTGCCCCTGAGCTACAGCTCCACCCCCCCCTCCCTTGTGTTTGCTCTTCAGGAGGATTTCTTCAGCATCCACACCCACACTGCCTAACTTTCCCTATTGCCACCTTCCTGCTGAGCGGCCCTGTGAGAAAGGGGAGGCCCAGAATGTCCCCAAAGGTGCAGAGCAGGAACAGCAGAAGGGAAGTGGGACCACGCGTGGTTCTGGTTCTGCCCACTGCTCTGTATCTAAGGACATGGGGCTTGGGGCTTGTTTTCTGGCTGCTTGCCTGGTTTCACATGAGATGGGATGGTTTGAGGCTTACTGAGTCCCTATCCTTCTCCCTGTTCCTGTCTCTGTCCCGCTCCCTGTCTCTGTCTTGCCTCTCCTCTGACCCTGCAGGCTCTAGAGTTCCAATCCTCCTCTGCCTTTCATTTCCCAGTCTGGCCACACAAGGTCCCTTTCACCAGACAAGACTCCAAAGGGCTGTTCTGTCTCGGAACTCCCATGATAATCCTGTAAAGAGAAGCAGGGTCCAGAATCTGCAAAGGTGCCAGAGGCTTACGATTTGTACTGCCTGCTTGTTATGATGGGGGTGTCAACAGAGCCTGGGGACCAGTTTTGGGGGTGAAATGCTGCATAAGTGCAGTGGCTGTAACCCACGGACATCGTAGTTGCTCATTTCACCATTAATCGTGTGTATGTTTGTGCATATGTGTGTGTGTGTGTGTGTGATGCATGTACATGTATGTAGGTTAGAGATGCACATGGGTCAGAAGATACCCTCAGGCATCATTGGTCCTCAGTCTCCACCTCATCTGCAGCTGGACTTCGCTTTCTTTTGTCACTTCGATGCTCTGTGAGCTAAGCCAGCTGATTCACAAGCTTCTGGGAATTCCCTTCTTGTCCCGTCTCACAGTAGGAGCACAGAGCACAGAGGAGCACTGATTACTTGGATTACAACTGCTGTCGGTGGGCTCTGGGGATCTGAACTTAGACCAGTCGGCCTCAGCACACTCTTTACCCTCCAAGCCATCATCTCAATGCCCTTGTCCTTAACCTTGAGCGATCCTTTGCGGTGCCTGTTTGCTGCTCCTCCATGAACAAGTGAAGGGGCCTGAATGCCATTACCTCAGAGCCTGTGCTCCTTATATTTATCCCAAATGAACCAGAAATTTGCGTTCACACAAAACACTACACATGGCTTTATTTGCAACTGCCAAACCTTAGATGTAAACACAGCATCCTGTAGTTGTGAACAGCTAAAGAAAGAGTGGCACATCGAATACTCTTCGATGCCAGAAAGAAACGATTGCTAAGACCTGCAGATAGGGATGTGTCTAAGATTATTAGCTGTATTAGTGTGTGTCCTTTTGCAAGCACACCACATGTGTGCAGTACCCTCAGTGGCCAGAAGAGGGTGTCAACTTCCATGGAGCTGGAGTTAAAGGCCATTATGCGCCACCTGACATGCGTTCTGGGAACCAAACTCAAGTCTTCCGGAAGAGCAAATGACTCTTAAATGCTAAGCCATTTTTCAGTCTAAGATGATCCACTTTGGGTAGTTTCCCACCTCAGAAATTAAAGACTCCAGTGCTGAATTGACTGTGTGTTGTATGCTCTGAATTCTGGAACCTTCCAATATGAAGATTGTAACAAGATGAGTGATGGCCAATCCGGCTTAGAAAGGGAGGCAGGAAGGAATGAAGCGAGAGAGTTAGGATGGGAAGCTGCCATGCATATTATGGGATGGGCCTATGACATCTATATGTTGTACCAAACACATCGACTGTCCAACACCCAAAGCAAACACTGATGACACAGTAGACCTTGGGTGGTTCTGGGGTTCAGCAGTTGTGTGTCACTCTGATGGGGGTGTTTGCAGGAGGGAGGCTGTGCATGGGTGGGGCTTGGGCACCAGCAAATCTCTGTACTTTCCTGTTTGTTTGCAGGAACTGGGACCTTTCTAAGAAAGAACCTACTAAAATGAGCGCATGAATACAGAGAGGCAGGAGAGCTGACCAAACTTTCCCCTGAGAAGGGACTTTCTCTGCTGTGAAGGTGAACACCACTGGGGGTTGCCATTTGAGTAACTGGGGGAGAAAACCCAGCGTCCACTTCAGCCGTTAGACTCCCTCAGCAAGAATAGCCTCCGGGCTGATTTTCTTCTTTTCATCAAATGAGTGTTTGCGGCTTGTTCCACATCAGAGTGTGAGCTGAGCTCTCACTTCTGGCTTCTCATTTTCATCCGGGAGCTGAGGTGCCCCGGGGGGAGGGGTAGCCATCTGTCCCAGGTGTTTTAGGGCCACATCTAGGCCCAAGGCCTGTGGGAGGTCCTGTCTGCAGCAGGGGTAGGACAGTGACTGTGTGCTTCTGTGACCCTGAGCTGGTCAGTGTGCCACTCAAAGAACGTGCGCAGGAGCCTTAGAGGGAGTGAACACGGTTAGGGTGTCTGGGCAGCTGGAAGAGCTTGAGATGAGGAGGGCTTCTTTTCTGCACCCGGGGACCTCAGACCAGGCTGGGGCATCTCTGAGCTTGTCAGAGTGTCAGGGACTAGCAGGATGGTTCACGTGTCCCCAAAGCTCTGGCGTTTTTGAGGCAGAGGAGAAGCAAGCCCAGTAGAGAGCAGTTTGGGCTTCCACAGTTCACCTCTGTCTCCCAGACACATCCCAGGTCACCAAGCCTGTCTGGTAACCAATGGCAACATAACTGTCACACTGTGTTTCTGAGCTTCTGGGCAGGGAGTACCCTCTTACCAGGGCATTCGCTGAGTCTGCTTTGTCTCCAAGGGAATAATTAACCAGTGTTAGTAAGATATCAGAAAAGTGTTAATTATGGCAGTGAGCTAACCCTGCTAGCCGGGAACTGGTGGGCCATCGTTAGTGGTGACAGGGGAAATATTTGGCTGTTCTGTGCTACACCGAGGAAGGTGAGGGTTGGCAATGCGCCACACCCGCGGCCCCTGGGCTGGAGAACGCTGATCTCCTCATGGGAAGTGGTGGCACTCTGGGGAGGCACCTGCCAATGATCTATCTGGATAAAGAAAAAATAAAGAGAAATCTATGTGGAATAAAGAAAAAAAGTGTGTTAAAGGGATTACCTGTTCCATTCCAACTCACACTCCTTAATGCTCGCACACTCATTCATACATCTTATTCACACACACACACAAACTCACATACACACATTTATATGTTGATTCCCATACAGACAGTTTCATACCTGCCAACATTCTCATATACATTTGATCACACCTCAAAACTGAGGCACACACACTCACATGTGATTTCAGATGTCTTGGTTCCTTGAGAGAGTAAACTCTCTGCGTTTTATATTCCCTGGGCACCAAGAGGACTGGGCTCTGGGAGAAGTTGGCATCAGGCCATTGGTTCTGCTAATACTTAAACTACGATAAGTGTTGCAATGAACGATACATAGATATCTCTTCATTAAAGCGGATTTCCATTGAATATGTGTGTGGGGGGGGGTGCACTCAGCTCTCTGTGATTAGCTTGTGACAGCTGGTGGAGTACTGTGCTGTGCAGAGCTTGAAGCCATAGGAGCCAGATGACAACCAAGCTAACTCTTGTGGACAGCAGCGTGGAGGGTGGCTGCAGCTCTAACTCACTGGTTCCCAATCCTTGTCACATATGAGAATGAAAGTCCTGGTGTCTGACCAGCCACCAAAACCTAGGTTCTCATCCTGTCTTTCAAAAAATAAATCGAGGGTTTTTTTATACCAATGGCTGAGTCTGGAGGGCCAAAGCAAGATGAGCCTGAGTGTTGTGTGGTGAAGACAAAGGATTCATCCAAAGGACATAAAGATGAGATAGTACCAAAGCAACATGGCTGGCAGCCGGATGAGTTCCCAGTGGTGACAGCTAGGATGCTTGGAGCATTGCCATGACCTACAGGACATAAATACTGTGTGTTTATAAATACACAGTGCATAAAATAAACACTCGTGGGTCCATGCTCATGCAGTCAGTGGGTAAGAGGAGAAAAATCCTCATACACGTTCTAGAGAATGCGTGCAGACTCTTCAAGGAGGATGACTCTCGCGCATGCGCATGAGTAGGCCATGCGTAGGCTATGGGTAGAGCTTTGTGATGGCTGGAAGGAGAATGTCCCCATCGACTCAGGTGTTTGAATATTCAGTCCCCAGATGGAGGCGCTGTTTGGGTAGGTTTAAGAAGGCAGGCCTTAACGGAGAAAGTATGTCATTTGGGGCGGGCCTTGAACGCTCAAATGCACTTGCTATTTCCGTTTGCTCTCCTCAGCTTCCGGCTTCCGTTTAAGAAGTGAGGGTTCCGCTTCTACTCTTGTCACACTTCCCCGCCATGATGGGGCCCTATCCCTCTGGAAACTTAAACCAAATAAACACTTCCTTTCCTATGTGGCCTCGGTCATGGTGTTTTATCCTAGCAGTACAATAGTAACTAATGTTCTTTCAGAGACTTAGTATGAGAGAGGAGGAAGTAAAATCTTGGCAGTGTGGGAGCCTGAGAAATCTAGCCTCAAGCAACCGGAAAAGGCCAAATTATTGACAGTGATGTCAAGTGGCTAGTCCGAATTCTCCACTGGTGGTCATCCCTGGACCCTGCCTTTCTCATTCATCACCCCAGTCTAACCATGAGGAAAACACCAAGCAAGCCCCAGCTTTGAAGAACAGTCTACAAAACTCCTCACCGTTATGTCTCAAAACTGTCTCAAGGACAAAAGAAAAATAAAATTACCAAGACCATCAATGCCCCCAAAAGTCAGAGTTGTCCCAGTTTAAGGGATCCTAAGGAGATGCAAGGACAGAAAAATAAGATTTGTTAAGGACGAAGGACATGAGGGAAAAGAACCAACCTTCGTTCATAATAATGCATTAGTGCTGGCTCATCAGGACAAACGGAGCCACAGTTTGTGATGTATTCCTGGAGGAGTGGGGGAGGGTGGATGCTCAACACTGCCTTCTCCTCTCCCCTAGGAGTCTACAGGTGGTCTACAACAAAGGAATATTTTTAAAGAGTCAGAAGTGGGGCACATATAGAAGGGGATCCAGATGTTTCCGATGTGAGGTGAATTAGCCCACAGACCATCTTTACATCAGTGGCTGAGGCACACAGGTTCTCGAGCCCCTCCAGCTGCTTGGCTGTTCCCGGCAGGCAAGAAGATTCCTTCTCTTCGTCATTAAATGACTCAGACACCCAGGCTAGGAATAAGCTGCTGTGTTCAGTGTTGTCCTGTTAGACACAGGACGAAAAGGAAGGAGATCCCAGATGGCTTAGATGACAGGCTCTGACAGAGAGAGGTGTCTTCTTGTTCTCGTACCTCACTGGCCAGGTCTGATATCACAAACCACAGCGCAGGCAGGAAGTGTGAAGGAAAGAGCATCCCTCTAGTAGCTCTGGCAGCTCCCACCAGGGAGCAGCCAGGAATTAGGAGGGACAGAAATAAAGACATGTTCTTCTCAATGCTGCTGACTGAGGTCTTGCTGGGCCTCATGCCCAGCCCATTTCCCACATCTCAATGATGGAAAATGGCTCCATCTTTTGTGGCCCATCCCTGTCTTGGTGGCCAAGGCAGAACTGCATTCTAAGAACCCCTCCCAGACTCCCCTTTCCCTGTAGCAGATTCTGACCAAGGTCCCCAAGGCCCACAGGATGCATATTCTTGAGGGTCTGCTCTGAATTCCCTGACCCCATGCCCCATCCAGCTTCCAGGATGTCAGTGACTTAAAGCCTCTGACCTTAAGCAGGTGGGCTGAATGACAGGCCACCTTTAGCCTGGGAGACGGGAGCTCCTTGTAGCCGCCTTGAACAGAACCTGTCCCGTTACAAAACCACATGGCCAGCAGGCTCCTAAAATACTGAAGCTTTTCTTTTAAGGATCTTTTAAGGAAGAGCAGTGTTATGGTCAGGGAGAGGAGTACCGAGGCTGAGAGAGAGAGTGAGGAAGCCCCAGGGAGATGAGACCTACGTTAGCTCTGGCCCTCCCTCGCCGATAACCGAAACCCAGTACTGACTCAGCTCCATGCAGAAATGAACAAAGGCCAGGCAATGGACAAGCATCTGGGAAGTGGTGCTGAGTAAACACTACGCCCTGGGGCTGAGGGCGGGGGAGATGGCTCAGACCAGAAGATTACTTGCTGTTCTTATAGAGGACCTGAGTTCAATCCTGAGCATCCTTACTGAGCAGCTCACAGTCACACGTAACTCCAGCTCCTGGGATCTGATGCCCTCTTCTGGACATTGTGGGTACCTGTGCATACCATACACACACACACAGAGTCTTAAAAAAAATTCATGATTTTGCTCTTGTAGAATTTAGTCTCTGGGGAAGATGGATGGACATTACTTGTGAAGGTCTGAAAAGTCTCTGTGCCTGTGCTTAAGAGTTGTGTAGAAGGATGCACAAAAAGGGAGAAATTAGCCTCATCTAGAGGATCAAGACCTAGAAAATGGCATTTAATATGAAACTTAGAGCACACAAATGCTTAAGCATACAAATGGATATGTAGCTTACAGATTGAACACAGTCGCACACTAGGCCCCCCCTCCCACTGTGGTCTGACTCCGCTGCCCCTGACTCTGAGATGGCCTAAGCCTTACCTACACGAAGTGGCAGCTGTGGCATTCTGGGTCTCCTGAGGCTCAAGAGAAACACTAAAGCCAGGCTTGGGGACTCCCACCTTTAATCCCAGCACCGGGAGGCAGGAGCAGGAGGATCTCTGAATCTGAGTCCAGCCTGATCTATGTAGTGAGTTCCAGACTAGCCAACGCTAGTGAGATACTGTCTTAGGGGAAAACAAAAACGAAAACAAAGCAATTAAAACACACACACACACACACACACACAGACATGCACACACTCACATACACACAGAGAGACAGCTAGAGGTCTAAAGACTCACTGGGCCTTTCAGAACTCTTGTGCACTGTGAAGCATCGGCCCTGTGAAAAAGCTGACTGCCCCAGACGCCATGCAGCCAGGAGGCCAAGCCAGCTGGTAGAAAGCCGCATGAGAGGGCATCCCTGTCCATCCTCCGCTTGCCCTGCTCCCTCGCGCACGGCGGTGGTGAGCCTCCGTGCCACCTGCCCGTAACTGCCCTCGAGAGGGCGGCCAGTCCACGGGAGCTAACCGGAGAAGGGAAAGATGAGTGCGTGGAGGTCCCAGGCAGAGCGGCGGCGTGTGCGAGCGGTCTGGGGGCTTCCTTCAGAAAACTCGCCATTTATCACCCTTCCAGCCGCAGCGCTTGGCCTCAGGCGCAGGTGGAGATGAGATTTTCTTTCATTATTCTTAATTAAAGAAAAAGGATAACTTCATTTTTCCCTTTCCTTTTCTCCCTTCAGTTTCTCTCACGTACTACCTTCCCCAACCTCCTTGCTGCCTCTTAAAATCATTGTCTCTTTTTACAAATGTTGTTACTGTGATGTATGTGCACGTGTGCGAATGTGCGCGTGCACCTGAATATAAAGGTATATCCTTCTGAGTCCATTCAGTGTTGCTTATGTGTGCATGATTTCAGGGCTCAGCCCTCAGTATTAAATAACCGATTGCCTGAGGATTATTATTATTTTGCTCCTCTATGGTTGTTGTTTTGTTTTTGTTTTTGTCTAGGCGTGGACTCTGTGAAGTTCCTGCTGGTTCTTGTTCAGTTCTTCATTAGGCAGCCAGACTGTCGAGGTGTCCTGGGTGTCCAGCTTGTTGAGGTGTCCCGGGTGGAGCTTCCATGACATCTTTAGGAGACAGTCGTCTTTCTGGATCCCTATCTCTTGCAAGCTTTAGGTTCTGCCTTCCTCAACAGCCTAGCTGCAGGATTTGTACATGTCTCCATCGTGAGGGACATAGAAGTTTTTAACCCACCCCAAAAATTAACCAGGGAAGGGGATGATTGACACAGGCTTTGGAATCATCTTTGTGACCTTATGTCTGAGCCCATATTTCTTCCTAGAAGAGGCCCCAGAGTCACGAGTCTCTAAGAATCTGTGGTTTCAAGGGGTGTTTTCAAAGCCACTCATAATTACACTAGACAGCTGTGAGCCACACTCCTGGCTTAGCGCAAAGTAGATTCTTCCAACAAATCAGGGGAAGTAATAGAATTTGAGTCAAGAAGTGTAGATTTTCTACTTATTCTGTGTTAGTTCATAAAGGTAACATTTTCCTCCTTAGTGCTAAGAGTAGAGCTGAAAAACATCTGGTAAGATGAAATGTGAGGAAAATAAAACCTACGCTCTGGAGGGAGCTGCCAGAACTCGGCACCCACCCTCCTCTCAGCCCAGCTTGCCTTGGAGTCTTTGTGAGTGGAGGTCCTGGCCTTGAGAGGCCTGCTGCCCTCTGGCCACTAGGCTGCCTCTGCCTCCAGAAAACACCTCGAGCCAACCACCTTTCTGATAGGCTGACTTAGGTCAGGGTCTCCTCCACCCCGGGACTGATGGTGCCCTGTGCTGATTAGGGGTGTCAACATGGACTTGTCCAGAAGAGGGAGAGGGAGACAGTAGGAGGCTCCCAGCTTCCTTCCCATGAACCTGAGGGGAGCCTGGCAGCTGAGGTTTCCTCAGCCCGGGGAGCTGGAACATACTCATAAAAAGGACGCGGGCTTGTCAGCCACTGCTCACCTGTGCCCAGCACCGTGATAGCTCTCTCCAGATTCGAGGTCATGGCGGTGGTGCCCAAAGAGCTCTCAGCTCCTTCCTCCTGCCACCCTGTTCTTCACTAAAGCTCCCAGGGAGCAGAGCACATGGCCCCGCCATCCAACTGGCCGCTTTGCGGCTCGTCCTTCGAAACAGTGAGCTTCCCACACAGCACTGCCTGGAGAGAGGCGACGGGCCTGTCTCTGCCCGGTGGGGGACCCCTTTTCAGCTCCGACCCAGTGGGAACATGACTTTTCTCTACAAAAGGGCTGGGACTGAACCTCCCAGCAGGTCAGCCCAAAGGGTGGAATCAGACTGCTCTCAGGGACGAGCAGAGCTGGGCAGCCTGTAGGGGGCGCCCCACTCCAAACAGAGAAAGGCCGTTTCCAGATCCCGTGGAAGGAACTAAGCTTTCTCCACAGTCATGTCAACACATTTCCGTGACCCGGCTTTGATTCTAGAAATGACATCTCTGTGCAGATTTTCTAAGGGAGGAAAATCTAGAGGAGAGAAAACAGGCCCAGAAGATGACGGGCTCTTTTCTCCCTGTGCACTTAGAGATGATCTCATACCTGGTGATGTGGGTAACTAAAGATTTCTGTTAGAATTTCTCTGTATTGCCTACCAGGTGTGTCCAACCTTTTGACATGATGACAGGATGTTATGTACCGTGTAATACAGTTACAAAAAAATCACAGCACATGCCCCAAGACACACACACACACAACTACTTTAATATAATACTTTTAATGATAAGCTAGCATCACTCTAGAACAGCCATCAAAAGTATTCCACTGTTTTTGTGGCCACTCCTCTGAGTTTGTCGGCCATGCATGTCTAGCTTGGGTGCCCGGCAGAGCAGAATGAATCCACGCTGGGGCTGGCAGGTTGCGGCTTCCTCCTCCTAGCTTCCCACATGGTATGTGTGCGTGCAGGGCGGAACCCACTTAGCATTCCACATCCACCGCGAAGGCAAGGGCTGATGAGAATGCAACTTACTCAGGGATGCAGTGTCCCAAAGAACAGCGCACCATGGGGAGGGAGGGATGAAGGACAGGGCAGGGAGGCTGCCTAAGCACTCCTCGGACTCGGGAGCCGGACTCTGGAACCCTTCACCCGGGAAAGGGTGAAGGCTCACTGGGTGGCCCTGCTAACCGTCTCAGGGGGAGCGTGTCTTGCGCTTGAAGGGTTTCAAGTCTGTGCAACAGTTCTTGTAGGCTGTCCACACTTCAGCCCTGAGACAGGAAGTCTTGAGGGGGTCGTGGTGTGAACCACGCAGCCAGTTCACACCCATGCAACGCTGGTTTCACCGAGCAAAGTCCTGGCTTCCAAAGCCGGACCTGGCTTAGAAGCCAGTGAGAACTTAGGGGGGTCACAGATAGGTCGTAAGCCTGAGGCCTCAGCAGAGACTTGGGGAGAATTCACATCACATCTGCCGAGTAGGGACAGAACACCTAGTCCGCGCTGCAGTCTGTAGGGACAGAACACCTAGACCGCATTGCAGTCCGCAGCCTTCTGGAGCAGTCCGCAGACAGCGTGACCCCTGTTCTGGGCGAGTTCCGTGGGGACTGGGTCGGGGAAGGGGCAGCAGCAAGCAGGTTTCGTTTTGGAAGTCAGCAGGAAAATAATCAGTTGAGCACAAAACAGTCTATTTAAAGTTCGTCCCCAGCCAGTGCTGTGGGCTGCTTTCCCTGTAGAAGAGGAGAGCGGAGAAAGCTTTCTTAGCTTCGGAAAGGGAGGGCGCCCCAGCGGCCCTGCTCTTCCCTCCGCGGCAGAAGCCAGGCACACACTTTGCCTTGCGTGTGCCCACGCCACCAGCACCAAATCTGCTTCAAGCCTTCCTGAGGCTTGGTGGTATTTGGTTTCTAAGTGGAAAAGCGAAGGTTGGAAAATGGGTAAGATTTTCTCAGAAAAAACCCAAACAAACAAAAGGCAAAAAACTCCAGCAAGTTGCAAGAGATTAAAAACGAGGGACGCAGAGACCTTCCCGGTGGGCATGTGTGAGGACGAACCCCTCAACTAAGTCATGCAACAAGTTGCCGCACAAGGCACAAGGCGCGGTGAGGCGGGAGAAGAGAAAGCTCGGCGCCGAGGAAGCAAGTTCTCGCTCCTGGCAGCAGAGGGCGCGGTCGAGCAGCGTTTGGCTGCTGCCTGGCAGGGGCCCTGCACAGAGCAGGGCTGGGGTAGCAACAGAAATTGCTCAACTGGGTGGAAAGCGCATTTCTTAGGGCGCCACTCGGAGTGTGTGAATAGCAAGGGCAGATTTGCATTTTTAAAAGTGTTATGCTAATATATTAATATCTCATAGCAACAGAGAGAAGGCTGTGGGCCTTCCACGGAGTCTCCCGTCTCTGCACAAACCCTCTGACAGGTAGCGATTTATATAAAACGCTCAGAGGAGGCTGTAATAGATTTCGATACATATTTCATAATATTTTCCGGCACGGCACTTGATCTCACAGGCAGATTCATGAAAATGCAGTATTTATTATACAATATCCATGTTTTATTAAACCTGGTTACATTGCAAGGGAGACATTTGTGGCAGAAGCCCCAAGGCTAAGCTAGAGCTGAGCACCCCCCCCACACACACACACATGCTCCCAGGAGCCCAAGAAAGAACCCAGATGTGGAGTGGTATCCTGGGCCCTCAGCTGTGTCTGTAACCTCTCCCATAGCCCTGGGAGGCCCTGGCTTCTCCTGATGAAAGGAGCAGGCTCCCTGCTCGCTCTTCCCCTGGCTGCAGGACAGAGCAGAGTATTAATAACACGTTCAGAGACAGAGGCCCTCTGTCTTATCAGGAGAGAGGGAGTCTGGCCTGTTATCCAGTCTGCTGCCCTCAACTTATCTCCGGAGCCACATTGCAGAAGGCATCCTCCGTCTCCGCAAGGCTCTCGGCCAACCTGCCCTCCTGGAAACCTTGGAAACCTGAGGAGGGTTCGCTTCACACAGGGCCCTCTGGGCCAGGAATCAATGGTCCAGCTCCCCTCTGATCTCCGAGGGCTGTGCACAGGGGGTCCCGGCAGCTGGAGTAACTCTACGCCCGCACAACCGCTCCTTTCTTTTCCTGGACAAGATTTATATGGCGTGGTTTAGTCTTACACAGACAGACATTCCCAGGAGAGGCCTTGTGCTCCCATGGTCCACAGTCCTTCTGCTCCCTGCAAGTCAGCTTGAAGATGGAGGTTTAGATAAGGCTGGGTTGGTACTGGAGGAAAGGGATTGTTGTGCGAGACAAGGACTCACTTTAAATGACATGACGGATTGTGTTGACCCCGGGAGCCAGGGACAGGAGCAGTGTCAGGATATGTAGGTGCTTGCTCGCCTTGAGGCTGTGAAGAATGCTTGCAGTCTCCAAAGCAGCCACCTTAGCCATCCATGTGTCCTTGGACAGGTTGCTGAACCTCTCGGTTTTCTTACCGGTAAAATGGGGGGATTAACCACCTTGTAGAGTTAGGGTGAAATAATGAATATTAAGCAGTTTCTGGTACAGTGAAGGTCAGCCATCAGGGTGCAGCTGTTGAATTAGTTCATCTCAGCCACAGAGCCTGCGACCTTGCCACTATGGTAGATTCTATCCTGATAGGTGGATGGGCAGTGTCACTATGGAGAGGGGCCATGTCCTAGGAAACAAGTGGAAGGTCCTCTCCGTGGACTGCTCCATAGAGGCAGGGTGCTTGACTGCCACGGGTGGTAGAAGTGGAAAGGACACTGAGTGACACGAAACAGGGAAAATGCATCCTCTGTCTTTGTGTTGTGGGGTATCAGCTAGAGACACTTTGCAAAAATCAGCCTTGTGCACAGTGGGAACAGCCTGTGGCTTTTCTGCTCTGGGGCCTAGGTTGGGCTCAGCCCAGGGTGGCTGTCTCTTCTGTACCGGGCGATGCCAGCTCCAGACTGCCTTGGCCTCGAGGCTGATCTGAATAGCAATCAGCTTCTCCCATCTCCCTCTCTGTGCAGGAGCCTGGGACACTGATAGCATTCCTGGGGAGGGCTGCAGCTTGGAGGTATCTGCTGTGCCTGTCTGCGGCTGACACTCGCCTCCTCTCAGACATCCTCCTAGGCAGTGGTCAGGATGAAAAGGATTTCCAACTTGCTCGGCAGCTTCATTAAAAGAAAGAAAGAATAAAGAACAAACTTGATTCTGTTGGTGCTAGTGATGCGATATTTATGTCTCAAAGGAATTATTTAAAATTACTTTCTATAGAGTCTCCATTTTATTTTGCTTCTGAACTCACCTTAGAAAAGTGACTGAAGTGTAGTGATATGTAACTCAGGACCTCAACAAACTTACAATAGCCTAGCAGCCACTCCAAGTCAGTATGTGAATGGCTTGCTTTGAGGGAAGCCATTTTCCACACAGATATCTTGGGCTAGTCAAGAGGAGATTTTAATATTCCTAAAATTGGGTGGAGCATTCTTTCGCCGACTGGACACTTGCTGTGGGCACAGCTGGACATTAGAGTACCTGTGCCCAGGCATGTTCTCTCAGGTTAAGGTTCTCGGTGGCTTCAGCCTGGGGATTATTTGGACTCTGCCAGCTGGGTCACGACACAGGTAAGAGAAGCAGGCAGTGCCTTGCTGAAGCCGGGGGATCTCTGTGGACTCCCTGCCTGCCCCACGTCTGTCCCCCAAGCTCACGAGAGGCCACAGATCTTTAAGTTCAGGCTCTCCTGGAAGGGTTCCATTCCCACAGCTAAATCCCGTCACAGGGTTCCCTTCGCTGAATTCTAATTGTTGTGCTCATTGCATCAGAGGGAATGTTATGATTTTAGTCAAAAGCAGTAAACTAGAAAAGACAAGCTGTGGAGGACAAGCCTTCCAATCTGTCCCAGGGCTTAGACCCACAGAAAGGTCCAACAAAACATGACTGTGAGCAGGGCCTGCCAGGGCCGGGAGGACAAATGGAAAACCACCCTTGCCCGTAGTCACCTTGAACAAGGTGCCGGGGTCCACAGACAGCAACTAATTCTGCAAAGACAGGGAGAATAGCTTTTACTACTTAACGTTTGTGTGCGATGATGAAGGGCCTGCATGCTCCTCCGAGTGAGGGGATCCACAGCCTCTCATTTTGAGCTTGGTCCTCAGAGTCCTCAGGCTGTTGGGGTGACGTGGGAAAAACTTCAAATATGGAATTCATGTCTCCACTTTCACCCAGCACAATGCATATCAAATTACAGAAAAATCAGAATGTCTGGAGATAAAATTAGACTGCGGAGTTTAATCAAGTCATCAGAGTAAATTGCCACGAAATTGGGAATGTTCTCATGGCCCTAATTCTGAATGCGTTCCTTAAACAAAGGACATCATGGTTTGATTCTATTTGTTTGGAGGCCCGCGTTCCACTAATGCATGTTTTTCCAATATGATTTAAAACATAAGAATGGTAAGTGAAAGTCAGGTCATTTTGTCAGATACGTTGATTTTCCAGCTGGCAATTACAGAGCTGAGCAAAGCACGGCTCAATGTAACCGATACACGCTTAATCTAGTTACCATCTAGTATTTGGGGTTTTGTGCTTAGAGTATCAGATCCCTGGGGTTTGGCGCTTATTTAGAGCCTGTCAATTAAGACACAAGTATCTTCTCCAGGAAGCCCAGAGCTGCCTGATCCCTGAGAAGGGAGGCCAATGAACAAAGACTGGGGGCTCTGTTTCAGGCTGAAAGCATGGAAGTCTCCCCTTGCCGTATTAGCGAAGCTTTACACCTGAGATCAGAGGCAGGCCATCCTGGGCTCCCCAGGCAAAACTTGGGAAATGAGCGGTTACATTTGCCTCTGCGGAAGGCCATGCTGAAACGCCTCGGACTTCTTCAGTAACAGGAACTCACTCGTGCACGAGCAGCTGGACAGACATGGTGGGCCCTGGGCTTTGGAGATGGGTGTCTTCATGGTTACGTGGTATTGCCTCTGTGTGTGTTCAGATGTTTTCTCTCTTTTTAATGTGTGTATGTGTGCGCACACAGGCAGGTATGCATGGACACAAATGAGGAGGTCATTGGACAGCCTCAGCTCTGCTCAGGGACTATAAGTGTGTGCCACCACACCTGGATTTTTAAATACGGGTTCTGAATCAAACTCATGTGCTTGTGCTTATAACTGCCCCAGCCCCCAGCAGTCCCCCTTTTATGGCTAGAGGTCTGCATTACTGATTGTGTCCTACCCTGACCCTATTCTAAATGTGCTGGCATTCCGATGTTCTGTGGGAAGTTGGTTGGTTGGCTTTTCTGTTACTGTAGCAAAATACCTGGAGCCAATCAACCTGTCAAGAAGAAAAGGACATTTGCTTCACGGTTCTGACGGTCTGGTTGATTTGGAGCATGCGTGGTGGAGCAGAGATGCTTGCCTCAGGTCAGGACAACAGGAGAGCAGGAGGGATGCTGGGGTCCCACAGTCTTTGTGAAGGGCGCCTCCTCCAGGGCCCAGAACTTGCCACGGGGCCATGCTGTCTTAGCTTACCTCCTGTCTTAGCTGGGGTTTCTCTTCCCATGATAAAAACGCTGTGACTGAGAGCAGCTTGGGAAGGAGAGGCTTTGTCTCAGGCTGTGACTCAGGTCACAAGCCAGAGGCTTTGTCTCAGGCTGTGACTCAGGTCACAAGCCGTCCTGAGGGAAGGCAGGGCAGGAGCCTCAGGGCAGAGCAGAGGCAGAGGCCATGGACAGTCCATCCACTGCATTCCTCAGCTTTCTTACAGCCCCAGGACCACCAGCCCATGCTGGCACTACTGTGGTGGGCTGGGCCCTCAGATACCAACAACTAAGAAAACACCGCACAACAATTCCATGGAGTCATTTCCTCAACTTGAGAGTCCGTCTTCCCAAATGACTGTAGCTTGTGCCAAGCCCACATAAAACCAGCCAACACGCCTCCCAGCATTGCCCCTGGCCAGGGATCATACCGTAAACTACCTGAGACTTCCAGGGACATCCCAGATTCAGAGGGGCTGGGAAACGGGGAAGTGATGTTCTTCAAGCCCTAACACCAGTGAAGCCTTCTGTCTGAACTATAGGGTTCCAGAGACCGAGAATGCCCTTGGCTGGCTCCTGCCCCCTGCCTCCTCCTAAATATTCCCTCCTCAGCACCCTCCTCCACAGCTCCCTGAATCCCTTTGGAGATGCATCCTCCTGCATGTCAGGACAGGTTCCCTTTCCAGGAGGGCCACAGTTAACTCCCTGGAGCGTGTCTCTCCCACTTGCAAGCATGGCCTGCCT
>CM053756.1:4439054-4481817 GCA_028658305.1 Pachyuromys duprasi
GTTAGCAGCAGGTACCTGGTGATACCTGGCGCTGCTAGGAGACGTCATCACACCAGCCTCACTCCTGTTTGACTGTGTGCTGAGCCCATCTCAACGAAAGGGAAACTTAAGAGGAATTCCCTGCTCAAACACACACTGCAGATGAGGAAGCCATTTCTCTTTCTCTCTGTGTCTCTCTTTCCTTTTTTTAAAATAGGATTTCTTTTGTAGCCCTGGCTGTCCTGTAGACCAGACTGGTCTTGAACTCAGAGATCCACCTGCCTCTGCCTCCAGAGTGCTGGGATCCCTGGCGTGTGTCACCATACTTGGCTTACAAATTCTTAAGGGTGCCACCTTGCAATAGAACACGGGCACCTAAGTAAACCCAGCCCACAGATTTGCCTTCACCTTCCCTTGTTCACTCACAAAAGAAATGTGTTTTTCACAGACTCTGTGAAGTGTCTTCTCGTAGGCCCACATGTTTTCAAAGGCATTAAACAACCCATGCAAATGCCCTGTGGTAGGAAACACGTTTCAGAGCAGATGATGGTGAGCCCTGTGTGCGTCTGATTACACGGTACAATGTTTCATAGAACTGGGACACTCACGGGGATTGTGTATGAAGCAACTTACAGAGATTAATGTGAACACCCATGCCCAGGACTCCGTTTCACTCCCAGTCCTGCTGCCGTTGACTGTTCTAGACCGAGGCTCCTGTCCAAGCAGCCATGATGTCACACTTTACCGTGCCCGACAGTACACAGATCCCAGTGTGTTCTCAGGTCAGGGCGTGTGATACTCCATCATGTAGACGCATCGTTTAACATTGTCTTTGGGGTTTGCTTGGCTCGGTCATCCGTGTTTCCACATCCAGCTTCTTAGATGGAGACAAGGAGTGTTCTTGGATGTGAGCGTCTATGGGAGGTTGTGCAGGCTCACAGCTCAGACAGTAAAACTCTGGGATAAATTTCACAGGTGATCTGCATTCAGCGGGTATTGCTAAGCTGTAAGCCAAAAGAAGGCTGACTGATTTGCATCCACAGTGACTGTGAACACCATCGTGTGCCCCGAATGCCCACTGGGGCCAGGGTTCCTCAGTCTTCCTCCAGCTTGCTCAGGCTGAAAAATGAAAGGGCCATCCCTGCAGCTCTATTTGCATAGCTACAGCCCTGTTTCCTCCTCCAGGCTTCTCTCGTCTCCTCTCACTCCTTAGTGCTTAGATGACAAATGCCCTCAAATAAGCAGAAAGGCAAAGAGCAGCCGAATAAACACCCAGCCCGTAGAGCCAAGGCACCAACACACTGTAGTCCAGTTATGTGCTATACAGATTGTATTAAAAACAACCACATCACTGTCTGGCCCCATGAGACAATGCAAATGAGAGCAGAGAAAATGAGAACACGCAAGAGCAAGGGCGTTGCATAGCAAGGTGTCCTCCTCCGGCCGCCATGCCCACGGGCTGTTCCACAGCAGGTCACACTGGCAAAGGCCTGGCCCAGAGTCTGCATCCTGCCGGCCTGCCACCACTTCCATATTTTCTAATCTTTTCCTACTTCTGACTCCTTTAGCTACTTCTCATCCAGCTCGGCACACATGCAGGCCCATCCCCAGCTGACCCCCAGCATGGGCAGTGCGGGTAGATGGACGCTAACTCTACCCCGGATCTGAAGAGCCCTGATGTGTATGGGTGTCCACTCTGCCCAGATTCCCCAGACACCCTGACCTCCTTCCCTCCCCCATCCCCTGCTCTGTTTTAACCTCCTCTAATGACGCTTGGAAATGAGCCAGTTCCAAAACTGGCAGTGAACCCGATTTATCCAGGTGGCCTCAAGACCACCCCTAGAGCAGACTTGGACCTCTGCCCCTCAGAGAAATTGCTCACAAACGCGCTCTGTGTTTCTCCTCTCAGACACATATTCCTGGAATTAATACGTCACCACCTTCTCTGGGGTCCCTGCCTGATGGAAGGTGAGTTTGTGTACACTCCTGTTCCCAGCAACTCTATTTACTGTTCATTGTTATTCAAAGAAAAATACTCACATTAGGTGGCTCCATACATTTCTCTAATTTCTGCAGATTAGTTGTGTTTGGCTTCCATAGCACTTGGCCTAAACATAAGTAAGCCCACTTTCACTAAGATTCACACTTGAAATGTGTGAATAACATAACTCACTCAGCCTCTTTCTGAAAAGAGGAAACATGCGAAGCTCATTAGGGTTTCTTAAACATTCATTCAGAAATTAATTGCTAGTTTTTACATCCCACCAGAACTTTCCAGGTCTCTGAAGGAGGCAGTCCAAAAGTCAGGACTTTATTACCATGGGGGAACACATCTGCTCTGGGACGCCATCTACAGAAAAGGAAATATTCTGTCCCTTCAGTGTACAACCTGAAAAACGTGGTCCACAGAAAATGTGAATGAAAACGTGCTGAGGGCTGTGATGAGTTAGAGGGATGATAGTACAAAGGGCCTGAATGTCCACTGAGAATTAAGGAAACATAACATTCAAAGATGGGGTGCAGGAATGAGGGTGTAGCTGAGTGGAAGATTGCTTGCCAAGCAAGCACAGGCCTTGAGCTCAAAGCTCTACTACAAAAGTTAAAAAGGTACTAGAATCATTCAGTCTGTTGAGACCTTGATGGACGACTTTCAAATGAGGCTCGCCTATGTTTTCTTCATTATGAAATTATTCTTACTAATTTTAGAGAATAATTGTTAATGGTAAAGAAGAGAAAAACCCTTCATAATCCTACCACCTAAAAACAATCGCTGTGAATACTTTATTTCTGTGCAGCCTATCTGCACATACAGTATGTCCACTTGGTTGTGATCAGATTATACAATTACATAGTAGCCATGTGTACTGGTTAGTTTCCAAAAATTTGACATAAACCCAGACATATCTGGGAAGAGGGAACCTCAGTTCAGAAATTGCCTCCATCAGATTGGCCTGTGGGAAAGTCCGTGGAGGCTTTTTTTTTTTAGTTGATGATTAAGGTAGGAAGGTTCAGCCCACTGTGGGCGCCCCTGGGAAGGTGGTCTTGGCTGCTATAAGGAAGCAGGCTGAGCAAACCATGAGGAACAAGCAGGTAAGCAGCACTCCTCCATGGCCTCTGCCTCCAGGTTCCTGATGATGGCCTGTATACTCCCTCTCTCTTGTTGTTTTTGGTCAGCATTTTGCCATAGCAACAGAAACTTAACTAGGAGAGCATCTTCTCTCTTAGTACTCCAGCGCGCTGCCCTGAGACAGTTTCTTTACCATCACAGGCTTCATCAGCTCATCCAAAGGAGAGCCATGTGGCCCCCTGCTAAGGGCCAGGCCCAACTTACTGGAGTGAAGGAAAGGTATTAGGCCTTACCGCCGGCATTCTAGTCAAGGAAAAGGCAGCAAATGAGTAAACCAGTGGGACTGTGATAAGAAGCCCCTGGAACGTGTCAGCACAACCCTGTAATAACGTCAAAGCCTTTAGAGCAAATCTTCTTTGTGGAGAATAATCCGAAAGGGACCACTTGTGAGTGGTGCGAGAGAGGAGGATGGGAACTGCAGCACTCCATGAGCAAGAAGATGGCTCGGATAATCCTAGGAAAGAGGGAGGAATCTTCCCTTTCCGTTGGTTAGGTCCTCAGAGCTTGCTGGTAAGTGTCATGGATGTGATGACGAGGAGGAATGAGGTATGCTGTCAAGTTCTGGCTCGTGTAATGGGCTGGGTTCAGGGTGCCAACACAGAGGTGGGAGGCCTTGGGGAGCAGCAGGTTTGAGGTGAACTTGAGTTCTACAGTGGACAAGCAGGATGATGACCATTAGACAGAGAGGTAGATACAGCAAATTTGCAATGGAATGAATGAACGAAGAATGAATGAGTGTGGGACCCAGAGCCAAATTGCGTAATGAGAAATTATTAACAGTTAGATAGCACATAAATCCACGGAAATGGATAAGGTCAATTGGGAGAAGGCAGTGTGACCTGATTAAAGAAAGGTCCTTTTAGAAAGCATCCTAACTTTTAAGATTATGAGAAAAGGAGGCCCATGCACTCACTATACCCCAACCACAGGCTCCTTGTGGCCCAACAGACAGCTCGAGGAGTGTGTGAAATAGGACACAGACTCTCCATGAGCACATTATGTCATTGAGAAAGACTGTGTTGTTATTCTAGAGCCTCATAAAATTGTGGCGAGTGAATCCATCCATATTGGACAATTTTTATTTGAAAGCCAACAAGCTGTGTATCTACCGTTCAGTATTTGAATCATATAATAGAAAGGTATTTTTAAATCTATTTTTATTGGCTTTTCTTAGTCCTCTACCTCCCTTCTCCACCCCAATCCTTTCCAACACCCCAACACCAGGTAGGAAAGAAAGAAGGTTAGTAGAGAGATGGGGCATAGCTCTCTTGAGCTACTTCTTGCTGGGTAGGGTTGTTGGGTTCCTTGGGGCAAGTCCAATCTTTGTAGTCAGGATATCTCCAACTTCTCATCAAAATAAAAACGCGTTTACACAACAGAACTGAGTTCTTAAAGAAACAAAAACTCCCACTACAGAAAGGAGTCTTATTTTCAAGAGCAGCTGAAAGTTGGTGAACGTTTGCACATCGTTCTCATATCTTCTTTGAACAGCCCTTTTCCACCAATAGATTATTTAAACACATGTTGCTTGATTTACAAGAGTTTGGAGACTTTCTAATTTTTGTTGTTGTTATTTTGGTTTTGTGTCATTGTTTGTTTATTTGTTATTGAATTTTAGTTTAATTCCATGATGCTCAAATAAAATAGTCTGCATCAATGTCTTTAAATTTGGGGATTTGGTGAATGGCCCAGGCTATGCTGTGTTTTAGGAAATGCCCCATGCACACTTGAAAAAAGACAGCCTGTATTCTGATACTGGGGAGAGGGAGGGACTTCTTTGAGTATCAGAGTCTACTGATCAAATCTGTTGTGTATCTGTTTTCCTTTTTGACTAATTTGCTTTTTTAGAAATTCTTTCAGTTGCCAAGAGGGAATTAGTTAAGTCCCCAACTATAGCTTCTGGCATGTTTATTTTTTCTGTCTGCCTTTATTATTAGTTTAGCTAGCCTTGAACTCACTGTATAGTGATGTATAATGATCAAGCCAAGGATGACTTGATCCCTCAACCTCCCAAATGCTGGCGCTATGGGTATGTCAACCACACATGAATTATGGAGTGTAGGGGTCTGCATCCAGGGCTCTGTATATGGTAGACAAGTGCTCTGCATCTCAGCCCTTGGCTTTATATTTATATTTATTTATATACAATTTGAGTTTCTGCTAGTTGATGTTTGTATAGATAGGGTATTTATTCTCAGTGATACTTTTGTTTATGTGATGAATCTTGTTGTTCACAGTGATTCCCTTTGCTCTAAAATCTACTTTATCAGATACAATCCTGGTTGTTACTGGTTTGTATTATTGGAACTCGTGTGCTTTATCTTTGAGAACACATTTGATTTCCTCCTCCCTGTGCCATTGGTTCTGAGGTTGTTTTGTGCACAGTATGTAGTGATTTCTAATCTAGGAATCAAAGCACTGCCTTTTAATTGGTGTAGTTACACTATTTAACTTAAGGTAGTCATGACATATGAGAGCTCAAATCTGTCCTGGTTTTGTTCCTACTACTTTTCTGCTTCTCATCATTGTCTTCCTGTAGGTTCTCTGCTCAAATTTCAGGTTTCTTTTTGACTTGTTTCCAGTGTTCCTGAGTGTATCTTTTTCTGTGTTACTCTGGACATTGTAGTAGTCTAGTTTGCTTTCTACTGTTCTGATAAAACACTAACCAAAATCAACTTGAAGGGAGAAAAGATTTGTTTGGTTTGCAAGTGGTGGTCCGCCATCATGGGAAGCCAAGTCAGGGACTAAAGGGGGATTCTGGAAGCTGGAACTCAAGTGCAGACTGTGCTTAGTAACTTGCTTCCAGGTTCACAATGCTCAGATACCTTATTTTTTATTTTTTATACACCCAGGCTTATCTGCATAGGGACGGCAATGTCCACTGTGGGCTGCGCCCTCCCCCATCAATTAGCAACCAGGGAAGTGCTCTACAAACACTCCTACCAGCCAATCTCATGGAAGTCATTCCTCAGTTAAAGTGTCCTCTTCCAAGCTGACTCCATGTTTGCTCCAGATTACAGATGAAGCTAACTGTGGTACACGTATGACCTAGAGTCTACTGGTGTCTATATTCTACCACTTCAAAGTGGAGTGTGGAAACCTTACTGCCAACCTCCTCATTCCCTTACACTGACTTAGGTATCAAGTGGCATATGTTTATCTCCACCATCAAACACAATTTATGAAATTCATAAATAGCTTCCAGAAGTTTTTCTACTGTTTTTCTCCTCCCCTCCTCCTTCTCCTCATCTTCCTTCTACTCCTCCTTCTCCTCCTCCTTCTCATCTTTTTTCTCATCCTCCTCTTTCCTCATGCTCCAAGATTCTTTTATCGTTAGGCTTCCATTTGGAGAGCTTGCTTCAGCCATTCAAACTGCAAATTCTTTAGGTATTCTGTCATCTGACAAGCAACTTGTTTCCCATCTACTTCTGAAGGATGGTTTTACCAGATACGGAATCTGTGGTTAGTAGTCCTTTTCTTTCAGAATTTGAAAAATGGGCCATTCGCCTCCTGCCTCCCAGGAGTCCCAGGGATGAGAAATTTGCTGTCTTCGGGTCAGCACTTGCCTTGGGGAATGTGGCATTTTCCTCTGGCTGCTTTCAAGGATTTTTAGTTCATCTTTATTTCCAGAAGCTCAGTTACAGTTTTGTTCTGGAATGGACATCTCTGAGTGTATTTTATTTGGAGTTTACTTGGCTTTTCCATTTTACACCTTTTAGAGCTTTGTGTCTTTTGCCAAATTTGGGGAGCTTTTAGCCATTTTTGTTTTGTTTGAAATCTTTTTCACCTCGGGGGTCCTCTGGGACTAACCTACAAAAGTGGGATCTTTGGCTGTTATCACAGGTCCTTGAGGCATAGGCTTAACCCTCACTTCTCCCTCCTCTGTTAATAGCACTTCCTGTATTGATTCTATTCTCACTCATCCTACTTTCCTACTGAATGCACCCAACACTGTTTTTAAATCATAAACCTAGTAACAAAAGCATTTCCAATTTTATAATTTCTAATTATGTATTATATATATATTGTGTGTGTATCTTTTATTTCCTTGCTGAGCTTTTAATATTTTTTCATTTCTGTCAACAGAATCTGTCATTGATTGTCAAAGCATGTTTGTAATGGCTGCCTTAAAATCATGTCACATGCATAATCCCAACACCAGATTTATCTTGCCACTGATAAGACTTATATTATTATGTTTTTCTTTCAAGCTGTGAGTCTCCTGCCTTCAGATGACTGCTGATTTTGTTGTTGTTATATCCTAGACAGTTTGCCTGTTAGGTGAGAAGACTATTGTTTTAGGGTTTGGGGGTACAGGTGCAATTGCCTGGCCACGCTCACAGTGTCAACTTCATTTTCTCAGCCTTTCTGGAAGTTTGGTTCTGTTGGGTTCTGTTGGGCTTACCTGGTACTGATGAGGCTCCAGGAATCTTTAGAGCTGACTGGAAGGAATTGTCCTCGGCTTCTGGGGGTCAGGACTCTGTTGCCAATGATACACAGAGGAATTCCTGGGAAAGAGACTTTTCACCCGCCACCCAGAGCCTTCAACAGTCACCCAGCCACTGTGCCTCGGGATGAGAGAGTAGTCTCAGGCCTGTAGAGACAGAGGCTTCTTCAGATGAGAGGAAAAACTAAGAAATTATTCTTTATAAAAGGCCTTGAGGGGAAAAAAGTGAAAAGACTAGTTACAATCTGGGAATAATATTTCCAAGCCAGCCACACAGCCTCTGAAGGAAAAGTATCAAGAGATGGGCAGATAATACCAGGAGAAAGTCCAACAAAAAAAATGTCTGACAAAAAAAAAAAGTAGAAAAACAAACAAACAAAAAACCCAAGCAACAAACCTAACAAAAAACACTCAAGGTACAAAGATCTCCCACAACTCAACAATAACAACATGACTCAAGCCAGGCAAGGGTCAGTACGACTTTAATGCCAGCACTGGGGAGACAGAGGTAGGTGCACCTCTGAGTTTGAGGTCAGCCCAGTCTACAGAGTGAGTTCCAGGACAGCCAGGGTTAAACAGAGAGACCCTGTTTTGAAAAACAAAACAAACAAAAAAATCAGTTTTAAAATATGCAAAGACATATATAGACACAGGGAGAGGGGGCCACATAGAAAGATGCTCAAGAGCAAATAGCACTGAGGAATCACAAGTTAAAGCAGCAGGGAGGGACCATTGGGAGCACCAGCCACTGTGAGAGCTGAACAAAGGTCTGCTTACTCCTGTTCACTCGTTACTGGCGGGAACAGGAAAGCGGCAAAGGCAAGCGTTCCTCTAAAGAGAGATTTTGTCTTAGCAGAAGGTCATGTGCCTTGGTTTTTACCCATGTGAAACTGAAGAGTCATATCTGTACAAAGATTAAGTATGATTGGTTAAAGTAGCCTCATCTATAATCGCCAGAACCTGGAAGGAATGAAGATGGCCTTGAGTGCCTAAAGGCATGAGCAGTTCCCTGTCTGGATATCAGGATATTATTCAACACTAACATGTGAGTTATCAGGCTATGAAGAGATAGAAGGACCATAAAGTCACACTACTAGTTGAGAGACGTCAAACTGAAGAAGGCTCTTGAAGACTGTGCAAACCCAACTCTGTTGAATGTATTCCAGAAGAAAAAGCAAAAAAGGCAAAACTGTGATAGAGACTTAAAAATACCTCAGTGGTGGGCTCTGGCGAGAATTCAGTTGGTACAGTGCTTGCCTTGCAAACATAGCAGCCTGTGTACAGTGACTCGGAGAGAGGACCTGGATGTGATGGGGAAGCAGAGGCAGGCAGATCCCTGGTGCTCCCTGGCCAGCCTAGATTAATCAACAGGCTCCGAGCAAATGAGAGACCGTGTCTCAAGAAAAAGCAGACAGCACCTGAAGAATGTCGGTGGAGGCAGCCCTCCAGCTCCCTCACGCACACACAGGCATGCGTGCATGCACTACACGGCTGCTTGCTGTTCTGGAGAAGGCAGGGATGGAGAGAGGCGCAGGGGATTTTAGGATGACAGGATTACTCTTTGAAACTGCAATGGGCAGGCACTGTTCCATTGTCCAAAACCACGCAAAGTTCAGCACGGAGATTAGAACTCATGGACTGCGGGTGGCAGTGCCGCATCTGTGTGTGTCCATCCGCGGCAGTCCCAGCCTGTGGGGTGCCTGCGTGAGGGGAGGATATTAGACCACTCGAGTGTGTGTGTGTGTGTGTGTGTGTGTGTGTGTGTGTCTGTGTGTGTGTGTTTCCATTCAATTTTGCTACAAGCTCCAAACTTCTCTCAAATAATAGTCAAGTTAAAAAAATTAAAAAAAAAACAAGCTCACTAAAGTAGCACACGTGTACACACAATTTGATTAGAAAGTGGCTAAAAGATATAAAGACACATTTCGCCAGAAGTGCACCAATGGCAGATAAACCACTAAAGACCTTTGGCATCATTGACATTTGGGGAAACCCAAATTAAAGCCGCTGCAAACATATCAAAATAGCCAAAATAAAAAATGGTGCCAATAGCAAATACTGGCAGGATGTGAGGGAATAGAATCACTCACACCACATGTCGCTGCCGGGAGCACAAAACAGTGCGCGCACAGCTGCCAGGTTTAGTGGAGCTGAACTCCCGAAGCTGGGCGTCGGCAATCCCTGCCCTGCGGGAAGGAAAGTCGGGAGAACCAGAAGGTCAAGGCCAGCTTCAGCCACATAGTGAGTTCAAGGCCACCCTCGTAACCTTGTCTAAAATAACCTAAAAAAAAAAAAGCTTCTTGAAACAAAACCAACAAGCAGTTATTCAAGCAAAACAAAACAGCTAGATGCACAATGATCACGTGACTGGGTGCTTGTGCCAGAGGAAGGAATACTTGAGTTCATAAGGCCAACACTCACGAAGGTATTTTCGGTCATAGTTCAAAACCGATAAATGGCTGCCAGGGGTGAACGAACCGATGCAGCCATGCCCAGTGCTATTCTGCAACAAACGGGGACAGCCTTGGGAAATCCCCCCTCCCATGGATGGAGGGAACCAGAGCGAGGGGAGGAGTCCATCTCAAATGGTTCTAGTTTATACAATTTCATTCACGGAATTTGGTTGAACTAATTATAGAAATGGAAAACAAATTAGTGCTTGCTGGAGCATGGGACAAGAAGAGGTCACAGGGAGAAAGCGACTGTGCCTATAAAAGGGTCATTGTGGTGAGGGGGCTATTTTGTGACTAGCCTGCTGTGATACACACTTGAATCTACAGTTGTGTGTCCATCCATGGCAGGATAAATTGTGATAAAACTGCAGGGAACCAATGTATAGGTGTACACACCACACAGAGGTGAATGCGTGCACAAAGCCACACACACACACCACACATTAATGTTCTTGCTCCCACAGAGGCACACAGGTACAGACACACATACATAGGCACACACACAGGTGTGCATGCTCACACACATACAGGCAAACACATAGCCACACACACACACACACAAACACACACAGAAGTACACACACGTATACGCACATATGCACACTCCCGCAAGTTCAGGCAACTCTGCTCAAGGTCCTCGGATCTGATCTGTGGCTGTAGTACTATACTGTTGGATCATGACCTGTGACTACAGGGAGAGTCTGTGGACAGTTTGCTGTCGGTAACCTGAAGCTGGGCTCTGCGTGTGAGGCACTTGTGAGCAGGCATCGGTCCTTAGTACCTATAACCTGAGGGCACCATGTGGCAACTGGCAGCTCAGCTGCTGACCTCAGCTCATCTGCTTCCAGGTCAAAGGTGAAGGGGAGACTTGGTGGGACCACTGGCTGCCCTGTCCCTCTTTTGGACCCCCAGCGTCCAACCAGCTGTCAGTACTGGGCCTGAGAACACACAGCTTGTCTGGCCTGAGCTTTTCCTGAAGACCACGCTTCTCAGTAATGGGTCCTTTCAATTGTGAAAAGTGGCAACAATGTTAAACATCCCATGTGCTTCAATGCACCTGAGTAGATCTTAGGTATTATTACTGATCAAAAGCCAAGCATAGAAGTCTAACATGAGGCACTTAAATAATTGTGCATTCAGATGTTTACCATGATGTGAGTCACAAATGACAGTATGGCGTCATCTGGGTGCCCATTCCCAGGTGGATGGGAAAGAAAATGGATGGAGTATTATTTAGCCAGAAAGAAGAACAAAACTTCGACGTTTATAAGAAAAATTGATGGAACTAAAGATCATGGTGTTAAATAAAGTAAACCAGACTCAGGAAGACACTCATTGTATTTTTTTTCTTTCGTATATGAAATCCACTGGGGTAAAGACATCACAGAAGGAGGACTATAAGAGAAGGGGTCAGGGAGGAGGAGGGGAAAGAGAGGGATAAGACAGGTGAATGTGAACAAGGTGTGATACATGCACACAAACGCGTGTGGAATGCGCAGGGAAGCGTGGAATACACAGAGAATACAAGTGTGAATGGGCTGTTTGTAACAGGAAGATCTCGAATCAAGCCCTCTCAGGAGAGACCCTTAACTAAGCCTTTGAAAATGCAGGTGGCGTGTGCCAAGTTCTGTGCAGACACTAAAGCCAGACAGGCTCCCTCAGGAAGCACGTGGCGCCGTGTGCACCCTGAGCAGCTACCTCATAAGAAGCACACTTTGCATGTCTACCGTGTGTGTAGTTCTCTTTCCTCTGTCCCTCCACTGTAGGTACATTCCCAGAGCAAAAGGAAAGGACATTTGTATGCAAACAAGCACGTGTTCATCTGCTTCTTCTCAAAGGTAAAACTGCATCCCAGGGAGGAAGTGCATCCCAGGGAGGAAGGGCCACTAATGGATGCTTTGGCAGAAACCAGCACTGTTGTGTTTAAAGAAGAATATGTGCTAATTTTGTGTCAGGAAAGTGGTAGCCTGGAATTCTTTTAATCTGTTTTCCCTGGGTTGCTAAGTGGGTAAGCCCCTCACCCCTGTGTATCTGTTAACAGGCAACACTCTTTATAAAAACAAATGTTTGTATGCTTCAAGTAGCACCTATGAAAGCTCCTCCCATTTTGGTGACACAGCTCCCCTTGAGAAGTTCAGCTGTAATTTACTGTGTCCCCTTCCTACCGTTGGGGACAGACTGTTGATAAATGACAGTGTGTAGATGACTTCTCTTGTCCGAACAGCCCGTGCGCGGTAAGAGGGTAGATTCTGTGTCAGTCATTAAGCTTGTAGTAGTGACTCACTCAGACAGAAGGATTTCATTTGAAGTGTGCACAGCCCCCTGTAAGAAGCAGATGTCAGATAAGTATCAGCAAATCAATAGGACTAAGGCTCTGCGAAGAAAAATGGTGTAAGGAGATTAAGATGTTTGGGAAGGTGGTCTACTCCAGTTCACAGAGACTGTTCTGAGCCAGTCTGGTTGGTAAGGCTCTGGAAAGAATCTGGGAACAAGCCAGGTTGGTATCAGTGGGGTTAGAACCCAAGTGTAGGGCACAGAAGATGGAAAGGCCCTTACACACATGTGAGATAGAAGTCACACAGGCTGCTGTGTCTGGCATGTGGTAGGTGAGACAGGTGGGTAAAAGGAGGTCACACAGGTGGCCAAGGACCAGGTAAGGAGGTGGGAAGCCATTGCAGGAGGCAGCAATGTACGGATGGTGCACCTTCATTTTGCAAATGCTCCTGCACTCCGCCTGCTTTTAGAATAGATTACGGAGGGGCATAAGGGAAACCGATTGGGTCATTGCATTGATTCTAAGAGGATGACAAGTGGTTAAAGATCTTTATGTAGCTTGGGGAATTGACTGATTGTGATGCTGGAAAGAAAGGGAAGTCAAGGGCAGCTAAACATGGTTTGTTTGTTTGTTTCTGCTCACCTTTGCTTTGCTTAAAGAACTATGATACTCATTCAGAAGTAGCAATGGGCACAATTGCTCCAGACCCCTGTTCTGGATCTAGGAAGTTGGCGATGACACCTGAGCCAGAGGCACGAGACCACAGACATCTGACTGTGACTCTGCCAGCCCTGAACGCGCCCTGGGTCAGGCATGAGTTCACAGGCTGGGAGCCAGGACTGGGGTGTAGCTCAGTGACAGCGAACAGTCGGCCGCCGTGAGGCTCTACCTTCAATCCACAGTGCCCACCGCTGCGCCCTCCCCCATAAAAAAGGATCGTTCTGGAAGTCCTGGGTGAGACGAGGTAGTAATCCCTCCCAGGGAGCAAATATGTACAGAGAGAAGCCAAGCACTGGGAACCAAACCCTGCACATCTCAGGTTAGAGAGATGAAGGGGAACCATCTAGAGGTTGCCTCAAGACAGAAGGAGTGCAGGGAGGGGCTGGTGTCCTGGGAACCAGGGAAAGAAAAAGTTGCCAGGAAGAAGCAAAGAAATTAGAAGGAGGCTGGGAACTGAGCACGGGAGAGACGGGTAAGGCGTAGGGATGCCGGCAGAGCTGAAGATGAGAGCGAAGGTCACATTGGAGTGGGGGAAGGGAGATTCAAGGAGTGGAGCATGGAACGCAGATGCTGTCTTGAGGAGCCTGGCCACAATGGACAACAGACAGATGCCATCATTCCGGGGGACCGTGCTTGTCCAAGAGAGGCTCTGTGAAAGTTTAATTGGGAGCTATTTCAGCACGGCCGCATTCTTGTCTGGAAAGCAGGATAATTATGATGGGTGGGACAGAGCTCCCGGAGAGAGGAGAGGGCACGGGACCCAACACAAAGCCAAGTGTGGGCCAGCAGAGGAACCCCGTCAGGTCAGCCTGAGTAGCAGTGCCAGGCAGGGTGTCCAGGGCCAGGCTGGGGTGAGTTCAGAGGTCTGCCTGTGAGATTTTAAAGTCCTTTCTTATTTGCTTCTGTTGTTTCAGCAGAGCAGGGAGAAAGTTCATGGTCTGAGAGGATGCTGGGGAAGAATGTCTGGACAGCTGTTACCGAGTAGGTGGGTGAGCAGGAATGTAGGCAGATGAAGGAGGAGGAAGGTCACAAGGGTACCGCCTGGACCTAGAAGTGACCAAAGCTTTGAAGTCAGACTTGTTGGCACATGGTGTGGTTCTCTGCAGCCCCCTAAGTGGCTCACTTGCAGGTGTGCAGGGGACGGGCTTCATCATAGTTGGAGCTTTGCCAAGTCAGAGGGAAAGGCAGATATTCCAGGGCATAAAGCAATGGAGTGACAGCTCCCCCTGGAATCTTAAGCCCAGAAAAGGAGGAGGCAGAGATACACAGGATGATTCTGATGACCTTCACATAGCTCCTTCTGCATCCCAGCCCTTCATCAATAACGACAGTGGTGGAACTCTGAGGGGGAGCAGGTGAAAAATCAGTATTATTTATAGTTGGCTTCCGGTGGACCTCTCAGGACTTAATTTTGCCAAGATGCTTCCACCATGCAGCCCAAGCCTGCAGCACGCAAAGCTTTGTGAGAACACACTTTAGCCCAAGGCGCTTGCCCGCATGTGGCCTGCAGTCTACTGAGAAACAATGGTGAAACTGAGGCCCCTACAAAGCCACGGCAACCATAGAATATTGCAGGAGTCAACAGAAACTTCGGGACGCCGTGGCTTTCAATGTAGCATTTTGTAAATGTTTGAAGTAAAGGGGTGAATCTGTAGGCTCTCCCTGGGGGTAAAGGACACTCCAGACAGAGGGGATTTCAAACGTAAAGTCACGCGCATCCCCAGTGTGCTTAAGGAAAGGACTGGTCCTGTGAGGGCTGAAGAGGTGTGGCTGCCTTCTGCCCTGTGTAATGAGAAACAACAGGGGGCAGCACGGGTGAAAACAGAGAAATTCAAAGAGACCACAGATGCCCAGGAAAGAGCTGACGGTGGCTTGCTCCGGGGAGGAAGCTAAAGACACTCTCCTCCAGAGGACACTTAACATTCTAGGAGAAGAGATCTATATGACGTCAAGACAAGAAAAGCCCAATTATCTGGAAACAGTTTGACAAACTGTCCCCTTAGGAATAAACCAGGAGAACAGAGGGTGGGAAAAGAATGTTCCATGTAGATTGGAATTTACGAACTGCAGTTCAAGAAGGTCTGAACTTGGGTGGTTCATGCAGTTACGGAGGCTAAGAGTCCAAACTGGGGAGAGTTGGTGGACTAGTTCCACTCGGGGTGAACTCCAAGTCCCACAGCAAATGGCTGAGAGAAGAAAGTCTTCCTTATTCAGCCTTTTATCCCATTCAAGACTTGGATGAGTTAGATGGGCCCACCACCCACAGTTGGGTGGAAATCTGCTTTGGTCCATGTACACATTCAAACTTGAACCTCCTCCAGAGGAACCCTCATAGACATAATCATAACTAATGTTTCCCCAAGTGTCTGAGCACCTAATGGCCCTGTCACACTGAACCATAAAATTAACCATGCTGGAGGGGTGTGGCTTATTCTAGGAAGGTGCCATTGCTGCACCATTCAGAAACAGATCTGTTCCATACAGAATGTTGCTAAAGAGCAAACCTCACATGGTCAGGTCAATAGAAGCAAGGGATGTTTCGGACAATATTCAACACTACATTATTGTAAAAGCAGTCAACAAAACAGGAAAACAGCTCAGAAAAGAAGGTCCTTGGATTCATAAAAACTAAGGGTCAGCCTCATACTTCAAGGTGGAAAAGTTCCCATGCCATCCAGGACATGACATGAATGTCTGCTTATACTGTGTGTGTTCACGCTGTGTGTAACGTTCTAGGCAAGACAATCAGCAGCAGACACAGGAGAAAGGCATCTTGATTGGAAAGGAAAAAAAGTAAACATCTTTGTTTTCGATGACATGGCATCCTACAGAATTCACTAAAATTCTTAAGAGTTTTAAGTTCAGCAAAGTTAAAAAATAAAAAGCAACATAGAAAAGGTAGTTGTTTCTTTTTTTACATTAAATGAAGCCGAGAAAACTATTATTCCTTTTAGAATGGCAGCTAGGAGAGTAATTCACTGTTGTGTCCTGGTTTGATGCAACATCAGGGTGCAGAGACGTGAGGTGGCATCGCAAGTGTCTCCATTAAGGTCGTGAGAAGATGATCCCAAGAGACAGGATGTCCAGACATTAATGAATGATATCCTGATGGCAAGTTGTGGGGGTTCCTACAGGGACTGTCCAACTCAGGTCATATACTCTCCACTCAGAAGGTTGCCCTTCGGTTCCCAGAAGTAAAGAGTTGCCCATTGGTGGAGTCCAACACGCTTCCTAGCCCTCACTCCCCTGCCTGAAGAACCTTAGCAATTCAAATAAACTTTTGGTTTATTTTTTATTTGCCACAACAGGAAAATGTCCATTTGAGAGACATGTGGCATGGTTGGCATTTTACTCCATTCCACACCTACATTTGTTGGTTTTCTCATCCCTGCTGTGAACTTTCTAACAGAAGCAAGGCAGAAACAATCACATGGGTGCAGGGACTTCAGTGAACAGTTCATTTTCAAAATACAGCAGCACAAACAAAAATAGAGAATGGATACCCTTAAAAACTACCATGTAAACCAAAGGATGGTGGATGGACACAAGCTTTTCTTGAATCTCAATGTTGACTTCAAACTTCGAAATAGTGAATTGAAATTGTAAGAAGGCCTACTTACCCTTGGATTGAATTTGTAGTGAGTAGACTGTGAATACGGATGTATTTGGCCTTTGTTTCACAGTGAATGTGCTGGTCAGAGTTTGTCAGCCTGAATAAAGTTCAAGATATTTGAAAAGAGGGAACTTCAATTGAGAAAAATGCTTCCTTCAGATTTCCTGTAGCAGGCAAGTCTCTGGGGCATTTTTTTGACTGGTGATTTAAGAGCAGACAGGCCCAGCCCACTGTGGGTGATGTCAGCCCTTGGTAAGGTGGTCCTGCGGCATATAAGAAAGTAGGCTCAGCAAACAATGAGGAGCAGGCCAGTAAGCAGTTTTCCTCCATGGCCTCTGCCTCAGTTCCTGCCCCCAGGTTCCTACCTTGAGTTCCTACCCTAACTTCCCTTCACAATGGACTGCGATTGGGATGTGTAAGCCAAATAAACTCTTTCCTCTCCAAGTTGTTCTTGGTCATGGACTGTAGGTGTACTTTTAAACTTTATTTTATTTATACTTCTTAGGCCTCTTTTTCCCTTTTCCACCCCAATCCCTGCCAATACCCCAATAGGAGAGAAAGGAGGTTAGTGGGGACAGGGGTCAGAGTTCTCTTTAGCTATTTCCTGCTCTTTAGGGTCATCAGCTTCCTTGTGGGAAGTCCAGTCTTTGTTTTAGGATATCTCCAACTTCTCGTCATCAGCAGAAACCAGGAGCAGCAGGAGGGAAGCACAGCAGCCTCCCTCTTTCTTGAAGCCCCCTCAACACTCTCTGGGCTCTGGCCTTTGTTCCTTCTCAGAGTCCTCAGAATGAAACTATCTCCAGCTATTAAAGAGCTCCTCTCAGAGCCTGCATGAGGCAAATACTTTGCTGCTGCGGACCATCTGAATCAGCTCCACATCCTCCACCAGGGATCAAAACAAAAACATGTTCACATCCACAACAACAGAGTTTCATCACCGCAATAGCAAAAGAGGACTGTGAGAGCAGCATGCATGTGGTCCCGATTCTGAGAGGAAAGTGCAGGGGATAATCACTCAGGGTTGTGCGCTATCACACCAGTGAGCCAGGACTCCCGCCTGTATCCCTGGGTCCCCATTTCCTTCAGCTGTGCCTGTGTGGGCAGAGTTCACCTGCCAACTTCAAATAGATTTTACATCACAGTTAGTACCTTCCAGTATGACATAACTATCTGAAAATGATTTTTAAAGCATTTCCTAGACCAACTGAGACATGAAGAAAATGACAAGTATTCCTTTTGTAAATTCAACATTAGAATGCTCAGCATAGTCACTTGCCCCCAGAGGCCACATCTGGCAAAGGACGATTGAGATTGTGTGTCATGAGGCCATGCTTGAGAATTTCCTGTTTTAATGTAGGCCACCTTCTGACGGATGGATTGAGGCATGTTGTAGGAGTGGTCCCGCTGGAGGCTGGGGCTGCATGCCTTGGCTAGATTCCTACCTAAGAGAAACGCTAATGATTTTAGCATGTGTACGCTCTTCAGAGGCATCCAGGACCTACCTTACCCAAGAGCACCTGTGATGGTGGCTGAGAAAGTAGGTCAGTGAGCTTTTAAAGATAAATATTCTTACATTTCCATATTAAATGCTATGTAGGTCATCGCCTACCTAAGGGCTTGGTTCATACCAAGGCAAAAATAATCAGAATTGTGTCTTTCTGGTATACTCAGGGTTTTAATGGCTGAGCAAAGGCTGCATTAGAAGCAGGGGGTAGGGGTAGGATGCCGTAGGTGGGGGGAAGAAAGACAAGAAGAAACGCTATGCTGGGGGCAGCTAGGACTGATAAGCAGTGACCTCGGAAGGCATGGTAGGATTCCTGAATGAAGGAGATGGCCAAACTTTCATAAGCAAGCGTGAAACAGCTCCTTTATCACGGGGGCCCTTGTCACCCCTCTATCCATCTTCTCTGTCTGGCAAGGTGACCTTTCAGTGCCAGGGGCCCTGAACTGAGATTGAGGTTCCTCTGGAACATAAACTGCATGTTCTGCTCCAACAGCTGTTTCAGCAACATCATTCGGAGTCTTTGCGCCGTCTGTGTACTGGGATCCTGCAGAGGTGGGGTAAGGCCCTCCGATCGTAGTTAGGACTCTCGAAATGAGGATACCAGATGGCACTGAGGACATCTCCATATCTGCTAATTAGCTTTTCTGTGATCTTGGGATTTCCTGCCCGTGTCTATGAAAACATCCATGTTAGAGAAAAGCCTTCCTGGGAAACAAAGAGAAGTGTGTCGTTGTGCTTTTATTGAGACATCTGGAGAGGTTCTTAAACATACGCCATAAAAGAACTATATTTCCTAGGCATGAAGAACAATTGCATGAAGTGACCCTGGCCATGTGACTGCAGTTCTCTGGGCCTCCCTTTCTTCAGAAGTAAAACAAGATTTAGCCTGGCTAGGATAACAGCTGGAGGACTCCCTGTGAAGGAACCGCTGGAGTGTTCCAGGGTGCCAGCAGCAGAGCGGCCAAAGCCTCAGGCTGAGGCTTTGCATACAACTTCACAGGGCTCTGCCTCCAAGCAGAGGCTGTCTGGGGCCATGGCTACCAGGAAGCAGCTTTTCGCTGGCCACAGTAGCCAGCTCACGTCTCTCAGGTGTAACCTGGCCTCTGCCTCACACTGTTTCTGAAGCTTGGGAGACTCTCTGGGATCAGAAGCTCCTATGTTTGTGTCCTGGCTCAGCCATTGGCTATCTATGTTGTCTGGCAAGACGGCTAGACAACTTGTTTGATTTTCTGAGTGTCTTAATTCTCTTTGTTTGGAAAATGGAATGACAGCTTGGTAGCCTCTACTTACTGGCTTAGTTATAAAGGTTAGTTGGACATTTTTCTAAGCATAAGGTATAGAGCATAGGAATTTCTTCAATAAAATTTTATTTAAACGATCATCTTAGAGGAGCCCGTGAGAATGTATCTGGCACATCTTTGCCTTGGTCCTATATGAAGATCACTGTTTTCAAATATTTGCATGTCTGGTGTGCAGAAAACCAGCACAATCCACTTGTATCACTTTGGGTAGAAAAGCATCATGAAGAAAGCCTCTAGATTTCCTCAGGCGGATGCTTTTCCAAGTCCGAGGAAACACTGTGATGTGTTGTTATGCAAAGTTCTGAAGCAGGAGAGCTGAGGGGTAGTGAGAACCACGTTAGACTATGGGAGATCATCGTCTGGTGTCCCACTCAAATGTTTGGTGTCTGAATCCATTTTATGATGCTATAATGAGGTTGGGCACGTTAAGAAGAAGACTGGTTCGTTTAGTCCTGGAAGTTGAAGAGTAGACACCAGAACCCTCTTGGCTCTGGTAAGAATATCCTGATGAAAGGTAACACCAGCTGGGAGTGTGGAGAAGGAAGGAGAGCAGTGAACGGACAACACGCTCTGAGGGAGCGTGGAGAAGAGCGAAGAGCAGAGAATGGGGAGGAAGATGTTGAGGGAAGTTATTGTTTATTCTTTTGAAAGCCTACCTAGTCCTATTAATCCCTTCTGAGGCTAAAGACTCTGATGTAATTACCACCCGCGAGGTCTTACCTCTCAAGGGTTCTGCCATGCTAGAGACAAGGTTTACCATGTAGAAATTGAACCTCTGAAGGACCAACTGTGTCAAACCTCAGCACCAGATGCTTTCAGAGGCTAGTTCTCAGCTTCCAGGATAACTAAAGCAGGGAGAGGAACTCAGGTCTCACCTCTCGTCTGGTCCCAGGCACTTCTGAGAGAAGCCCTCTCACTCCAAAGCTCACTTTGGGGTTGGCTAAGGCCTTCGACAAGTCCGTATCACAGGCCAGAAGCCGCCAGCTCAAGTCTTACCTACTCTCTTTCCTGTTTCTCTCCTGGGGGGGTGATCCTGGGAGACCAAAACAAGTTGACAGAATTGCCGGAGATGGAGAAAAGATTGGAAACTCTCCCAAAAGGAAACAGGGCAAGCACTGAGGTACCTTGGCCTATGATACTAAATCATTTTCATGATGTACAGTATGTCAGATTTCTGAGCCCTGCTCTGGCCCCAGCACTGATCACTGAAGGACATTTTCAAACATGCCTCAGGCCGTTCTCCCAAACACTAAAGAAAAATATCTTAGAAGATAAACTTTGTATCATTGCTTCTAGTCACTGGCAGGAGTCAGGCTAAGTTCTGAGTTATATGGCATTAGAACCATCATTCAAGGGGTGATCTGTGTCACTGCCTGCTTCTTGGAAAAGCTTGCGGTCTTTGTCCCAGCAAAATGAAGAGTGTGGCTATAAACATGTTTTTGTTTTAATTCCAGGTGTGGGATGTGGGACTGACTCAGATGGTCCACAGCAGCAGACAATTTGCCTCCTGTGGGCTCTGAGAGGAGCTCTTTGTCAGCTGCAGAAAGTTTAAATCTGAGGACTCTGGAGAGAGAGTAAATGCCAGAGCCCAGAGGGTGTGGAGCTCAGAGAAAGAACAAGGCTGCTGCTGCTTGGGATGTTGAAAGGAACTGGGGTGGACTAGGGAAAAGGAGAGATAAGAAATGTAAATAAAAGTTTTGTTTTGTTTTTTTTATTAAAGTACAGCTACAGAAGAGACCTTCAGGTTTAGGTGGTTTTGCTGTTCAGCTTGTTATTTCAGGTAGTTTTTTTTCCCAAGTGGCAATTTACAGAGGATGTACTGAAAACTTATGAAAGTCAGAGAGTATCTGGAACTTTCAAATGTTATTAAAGGATGATTATCTCATCCAATCAGCAACTAAGCAAGCTCTGGCTATTTTATTATTAATTTATATCAGTGGGGACTCAGAAAACAAGGAATTGTCATAGCTGAGCTAAGCCTGGGTCACACAAAGATCAAGAATCACATCAGGAAGCTGAGCAATGGAGAGCTCAAATCCTACTTTCACAGAGGTCAGTCAGTCAGTCTGTCTGTCTGTTTGTTTGGAAACTCAGAGAACATTTTATTTGAGTTCAAGAGAAAAGCCACAGGGCAGGCAGTGATAAATCCCAGCAGTCGCCAGGAAGAGAGAGGTAGAGCAGAGGAAGAGATAGCCATGACGTTTCCTAGTTGGGGTCTAAGAAAGCAGGTAGGTTAGCAATGGAGGGTTTCAAACACATAAAGAGAGACAGACAGTGCAAGTGCCACGAGGCTTTAGCAGGTATCCAAGGAGACAGAAAGGACAGGAAAAGTCAATTCTTTTCAAGCTGGAACTCAGAAAGGCAGGCAGACTTAGCAGTGAGACTCTGTAAGCAACTTCCAACCCATAGTCACCATTCAATCGTCACTTGAGTTGTAACTCTTCTGTTCTTTGACGAAGACACACAGAGCAGAGTCAAACAAACAGATTCAGGGGATATGTGTCTGGGCCTCCGGCATTAGGTAGCCCCACCACCCTGGACAAGAAACTTCCTCTCTCCTAGCTTCTCCTCCCTTACCAGTGACATACAGGCTAAATGATCCCCCTCCTTTGCCCGTTCCTTATGGGTCTTAGACAAGATGGCTGGTCCTAACAAATAATAGACTTTCAACAAGTAGCCCCACAGAACTAAACCTCAGAGCATGGTTGCATAGTTTCCTCCAACACTGAAACATCTCATCCATAAGGGAAGCTCCTTATGCCAAAAGGCAAACAACTCAAAATAGTTTCAGGAAGTCCTTGAAACTGACCAGATTCACTAGGCCCCTCCCTTCAGAGAATAAACAATAAAGGCTGCTGAGAGTTTCTCTCAAGAAAAGCTCTTAGGCCAGACCAGCTGCCTGGGAGAATCTGGAAACAGCAGAGCTTCCCAGAAGAGGTTTAGAGCAACCGTTGACTTGGAGAGGACACTCGCCAGCCTACTGGACTGACTACAGGCCGTGCAGAGTGCTCCAGGGTCCCGCTTTTGTGAGTTGTGATCTGTGCCAGCGCAGGCTTTGGTGATGCAGCTGCCTTTGAGTCATTTCTGCTCCTGTAAGTGACACCTCACCTATAATTCTGTAAGTAATCCAATAAGCTTATCGGTTCACCAAGTTGACCTGGGTAGTGTCCTTGCTTTGGTCTTGGGCTCCCTGGCTGGGATCAATGCCTATGTGTGTTGTGTCTTCAGGGAGGAGGGTATTCTCACACAACAAGCAGTCAGCAGTCGGCCATCTCCTGATGGCAGCCTTAGAGATGCTTTCAGTGCCCGCTGGGGGTGGGAGAGAAGAGGTGGTGGAGGCCATTACCCTCCAATTTGGAAGGGAGAAACAATTTGACAAACGCCCAGGAAGCAAACGCTAAGCACAAAATGAATGCCACAGAAAACTATTCTAGGCTTAAAGCTACAGAAGCCCGAGGCCTGGGAGGTCCAGATAGGCTTGCTAAGATGGACATTCTCATCTTGCACAGGCATGCCATCTGAGTGACTAAACTGGAGTGGAGTCTGGGCATCTTTGTCTTAGGACCGCTCTTATTTTATCTACCGTGCTAGAGGAGAAAGACCCCAAACAAGACCCACTCCCTCCAGCATGTGCACAACACTTCCACTCCCCCAACATGGGTACAACACTTGACCATTTCCAAGCATGTTTACCTTCATGGTTTCATGGGACCAGACAGGTATGAAAAGCTGAGGTTGAGCCTTGGCATGCAGAAATACGGCAATGATGGCTCTCTTCCAAAGGATTCTGGGTCTGTGTTGTGGTCTCCATGGCCGCCAGTGCCGCCATTCCCATCATTACAATGATTCCTTTGGGAAAGAGGATTAGAACAGGTGCACAGGGCTGGCGTGGATGTGTGTCTTTTGTGTATGTGTAATGTGAGGTATGCTCTCAGATCACATAAGATCACAAATATAAATGCAAGAGCATCATCAGCGTCAGGATGAACGCCCTTATGGAGGGCTGTCATGATATTTAGCCTCTTTCCAAGTTAGGTAAGGTGTCTGGAGCCCCACAGCCAATACCGGCAGGTCTGGTGTTGGAACCTGGCTCTAACATTGTCCTTTCTTAATCACTTCTAGCCACCCTGTATAAGCCCTATTGTGAGTCATTAAAATGTTTTTACTTGAGTGGTGGTTCCACGGTGCAGATTAAACTTGGCTGAACCCTGAATGGTAGTCTGTTTCCATTCCTAGGTACTGGCCCTGTGTATTTCCCAGGATAGATGTGGGATGGGAGTCAGACTCCGTGGAGCACACTACTCACGCCAGAGGGTGACACCGCCCTTAGATAGCAGTCCCTGGGCATCATTCCAAAATATGCAAGGGAAACCTCCAGGGTGCCTCACTGTCTGCCTCTAGTCAAACTGAGGTCTGGCCCCACCAGAAAAATGTGCTGGAAATTAGAAGCAGAGAAGTGGATGTGAGTCCTGTAGAGAGGCAGGAGCCCAAGAAGTTCCTCCCATGAGCAGAGGGGGTTGAGGCCAGGCTGGAGAGCTCTCTTGGGGGTTAATGGATGGGGAGACAGGGTGGGAAGAGAGTAGGGATGGACTGGGGAGGCACTAATGGACATTCTTGTTCTGGGAACTCATGTCAGCCCCAGGGGTGGGGAGCCCAGTGAATTCCTGGCCCTTGCACCTCGGCTTTTTGGCCTGTCAATGGCCTTTGCTTTATCTGGGATAGGAGATTTTGCTCTGTTACGAATCTGGCCTCATCTGCAGACAAAGCTGCACATCTCTTCTGCACCAAAGTTTTCATCTGAAAAACGAGGAGACCCTCATAGTCTCCCTCCCAGGTGGCCGTGGTGATTGGAACTAAAGCATGCCAAAAAGAAAATTAGGCATGGGTATTAATCTCTATAACCAAGAATTTCATTCATAACTAGTCTTTTAAATTTTTTATTTGGTTTTGAAAAGTGAGGAACGGTACTACTTACTCTCACAGGGACAGACACAGAGAACCTCAGGACAGAATTGGATACCAATGTACCCCACTAAATCACAGAGCTTTACCAGGAGGTCAATGATTTTTAAAGTGTGTTGGGCCGACTGGAAACCAGCCAGGTGAATGCTCAGAACTCACAACACCTGGCATGACTCTTTTAATGAGGGACCACCCACCAAGCCACACTGATAACTGTAAGGAGTGTGTGCCCACATGGGCTTGACCAGAATGCCCAGTTCCTATGCCAAGCTACACTAGGCAAGAGAACTCACAGGGAGGCTGAGGAAGAATGTCTGTTAAAAGGAAAGGATTCTCTTGGATATCTCAAGTGGTGGGATTCGGGATGAAGCCTAGAAAGCTGGCATCCAGGCGAGGCTCTGTGGTTGCCTGTGTGTCATGTGTGACTAAGACTGCCACTCCATTTGCTGGGGTCAAGAGGTCTCAGTGGTTAAATGGACAACAGTTTGCATGATCCCAGGGACATATATGCTCTGTATGATGATGGGGGTAATCTGTGAAAGGGCATCTAAACAACTGACTTTGGATATATTACCAGGCTACAAATCTAGTCAGTGAGTAGAAAGAATGAGTGAAGTCAGTGTTTGCGGTAGACCCAGTGAAGGTTTAGGAATTATCCTATTTGGCATGAGAAAGCCGCGTTCTTGTGTTAGTTCTTAGTTTCTCAAGAACTTTAGAACAGTTATCCTGAGTCTCTCGTACTGCAGAGACCCCATATCACCGCCTGAAACCCTCCAATGCACACTGGTCTTGGTCTATGACTAGCCCTCCCCAGAACAAGGAACCAGAGCCACTTGGAAAAATGGCAGGGAAAACAAGATGGAACCAGATCACCCCACAACGCCAAAAAGGAATTATGAAAGAATTGTTCGGGCATGTTCAGTGGACGCAACAGGCCACCTCTAAAGGTTGTCACTGACCAAATCTGGAGCAAAATTTGAGCACCAAAATAAACCATGACATTAATATATCTTAATCTATTAAAATTACATGAATCTACACATCTTACCCGTGCACGTCTGTGCACTGTTGGACAAGCAGCTGTGTGGTCTAATGCTTCGTGCTCAGCTCAGAACAAACAGGCTTCTGCACCAAGCTCTCTCTGTAGAGAGCTTGGCTAGGTTTGCCCAGACTCCTCATACCATACATGTCACAAAAGACCAACATAGGTCTCTTGAGCTGCTGGATTTAGTGTAATTTCTTATGACAGTCACCCTTGGAGCTATGTTTAAATGTGTCTTTTATGGTGATGTCCTTGTCCATAAGGGATGTATTCTGAAGTACATAGGGACTTCTTGTACCTACGTTTTGCTCTGAAAAGACTCAGAAAAATAAAAATAAAACTTTATAATATGCTTGGAGAGATAGATAGAAAAGTGTATGTGAAACAAATTTTAATATTTTAAGAATATAGATAAAAGCTGGGCATGGTGGCACACATCTTTGATCCCAGAACTCAGAGAGGCAGAGGCAAGCAGATCTCTGTGAGTTGAAGGCCAATGAGATCTACAAAGTGAGTCCAGGAGAGACAAGGATACACAGGGAAACCTTGTCTCAAGAAAACCAGTGTGTGTGTGTGTGTGTGTGTGTGTGTGTGTGTGTGTGTGTGTGTGTGTGTAAAGGATATATAGGAGCAATTACTCTGACAAGTTGAAAACAAAGCTACACTTCCTGATCAGATGACTTTCTGTTGTCCTGAACACCATCACTTCCCTGACTTACCTATGAGCCGTGGTTGCAGAAACATCAAAAGATGAGGGATCCATACCTTGCCCTTCTGGCATTTCCCCAAGAATGGTTCTCAAGCCAGACTTAAGAATAGCTGACCCACAATTTCTGTATCCATTCTTTGGTTGTGGGACATTTAGGTTGTTTCCAGATTCTATCTATAACAAATAAATCTGCTATGAACATAGTTGAGCAAATGCCGTTGTTGTATGGTGGAACATCTTTTGGGTACACTCCCAGAAGCGATATAGCTGTGTCTTGTGATAACCCTATTCACAATTTTCTGAGAAAGCACCAGATTGATTTCTGAAGTGGTTGTGTAAGTTTACACTCCCGCCAGCAATGGAGGAGTGTTCATCTTGCTTCACATCCTTGGCCAGCATGTGCTGTCACTTGAGTTTTTGATCTTAGTCATTCTGACTGGTATAAGATAGAATCTCAGACTCATTTTGATTTGCATTTCCCTGATGACTAATGATGCTGAACATTTCTTTAAGTGTTTCTCTGCCGTTTGATATTCCTCTTCTGAGAATTCTCTGTTTAACTCCGTACCCCTTTTTTAAATTGGATTATTTGTTTTGTTGGTGTTTAATTTCTTGAGTTCTTTATATATTTTGGATATTAGCCCTCTGTTGGATGTAAGTTGGTAAAAATCTTTTCCCAGTCTGTAGGCTGTCCTTTTGTTATGTTGATAATGTCTTGTTTTACAAAAGCTTTTCAGTTTCATGGGGTCTCATTTATTAATTTTTGATCTTAGTGAGTGAAGTAGTCCAGAACAAGAAATACATTCAAGGTACATACTCACTTATAAGTGGATATTAGCCATATAATACAGGATAATAATACTAAAATCCACAGAATTAAAGAAGGTAAGTAACAAGGAGGACCCTAGGAAGGGTGCTTAATTCTCATTCAGAAGGGCAAACAGAACAGACACCGAAGTGGCTGAAGAGAGGGACAGGACAGGTACCCACCATAGTTGTCCTCTGAAAGACTCCATCCAGCAGGGGGTCAAAGCAGATGCTGAGACTCACGGCCAAACTTTAGGGAGAGCACAGGGAGTCTTATGGAAGAGTGAGGGAATAGAAGGACCCGGAGGGGACAGGAGCTCCACAGCAAAGCCAACAAATCTGGGCTCAGGGGGTCCTGCAGAGACTGATGCATCAACCAAGGACCTGTGTGGAGATAGGACTTAGACCCCCTGTTCACTGAGCCCATAGGCAGCTCAGTCTCCATGTGGGTGCCCTAGTAAGGGGAGCAGGGGGTTACCTTTGACATGGACTCAGTTGCCCACTCTTTGATCACACTCCCCTGGTGGGGCAACCTTGCCAGGCCACAGAGGAGGAGGATCCAAGCAGTCTAGATAAGATCTGATAGGATAGGGTCAGATGGTAGGGGAGGAGGGCTCCCCTTTTCTGTGGACTAGGGGAGGGGCATAGGTGGGAAGAGGGAGGAAGGATGGGACCAGGAGGAGGTGACAGAGGGGGCTAAAATCAAAATATAATGTGAATGAATTATAAATAAATAAATATATATATTTGTGTGTATATATATGTATTTATTTTAAAATAGCAGTCACAGCTTTGGTTAATTTGTTATGTGTGCTGTTTCTCTTGATTTCGGTGTTGAGAAATTCGGGGTTTTTGTTGTTGTTTTGGTTTTTGACATACCATTTCCTATCCTTTCTTGCAATTCAGAAGTAAGCTCATCTTTTTTCCTATTCTATTTTCTAACATTTGGAATTTGCACGTAGTTGTCCATGCCCATGATTCCATTGCACTGATGTGTGGTGGGTTAAAGAGTCAGGTGTGGCCTGCAGGGGAGCCTGGAGCACCCCACTGTCTGCAGCCTTTCCAGGAGAAGCAGGCATTCATTGTTTTCAAGAGCATGATTCGTATAAAAAGCCAGTTAGGTTTTAAAGGAACAAGGCTGCTGGATGTGATGGCCTGTAATTATGGTGAAGATTTGGACAACCTATTAGCATAAATCCCCCATAGAATGTCATCCAAGAGACTTGCTTTGGATAGTCCCCAAGCCCTAACCAGGGTATTATGCAAATTTTGCCTTGAGGACTGTGGAGTCATTCCAATATTAGTGCCACATTGACAGGGTGATGGTGCTAAACAGCTGAGATGCCCAGTCCACGGAGGAATCCCTTTGTTGATGGAGTGGAGTCTGAGGAAATTAGAGACCAGTGTGGAGGTTCCTGATGCTGTGGAGATGCACAAGGCCTCTCACAGAGGGCTCAGAGTAACTTCCCTCAAGGTGGCATCTCGAGAAGGGGAGGTCCAGAGAGCCAGGTGGTCCAGATTTGGTGTAAATGAGATGGCCTGTGCGTGTGGGCATCTGTCTCCTTTCCCAGGAGGGGAATGAGGCTTGCAGAGTCTCTGTGCTGCAGAGCCAGGCGGCACCGGCTCCCGTTCCTGTTCTGTGTTCTGTTCTGCACAGTGCTGACCTGCTGTGCTGAACCCCTGGGACCCTGAGAAGTGGCCCTGTTGGTCTCTCTACCCATTCTTGAGCCAGTAGCCAGCAGCGTTTTTATCATGGAAATAATTCCTTTATCCCAGTGCTCTGGTTCCCTGATAACAGCCTGAGGTCTCTTCCTTTCTGTTCCTGAACAGATGATGGCATTGTGGCACTTTATAGGAAACAAAGCAGCAGCAGCACCTTCCGTTCTCTGGTGGACTCGGGCACACTGGGGGAGCCTAAGGTTTGGGGTGTTGCCTTTTCAGTCCTGGATGAAACCGATGAATGGTGTAATCTCCACATTTCCTAAAAAAAGAGACACTGAAGCCTTGCATTTAAACGAGAAAGTGTTCCCACTTCATTGAAATTCAGACCTGAGCTTCTACCCTCCCACCGGCCAATCCACCCAGAACCTCCTTCTGGAATTCTAGAAGCAGCCATCTCTGGAGAGAAGTTTTCCATCTGTCTCCTCATGATACTAAGCTGTTAGGGAGGTTTTATTACATCTCCCATTTTATGTTAAGCTGTGATTTTCCCCCTCTTTGCTGGATATCAAGAATTCAGTAGGGCTGTATAAAAATAGGGCTGGCTTCTACTTCTGCAGACTGACTTTCTTGACAGCATATTTTGGAGGAGGCTTATATGATTCCCAAACTGTTTTCATGCTAAGCTTGTCCTGAAATTTGGCTCTGGGTGTTGATGCTAATGCTGTCTTTTCTCAGATGTGGGCTCTGTGTGTGTGTGTGTTTGTGCACACATGCACATATATATGTGTGGGGTGTGTGTATGTGCATGTGCACATGTACATGTGTGTGCTTGCTTAAAGGCAACACTAAGACACTTGTTGGAGTCCTGCACACGTATGCAGGGCTGGCAGTGTTTACCCCTGGAGTGAGGAAGGTGTCGGAAGAGAGCACGCCCACCTATCCCCGGTTCACAGTGGCCCTGTGCTCACAGCTGAGCTGCAGCTTCTGAATGGGTGGGTTTTGACATGTTATTTAAAGAAAGAAGAGCAAATTATAGGACAAAGCAGCTGCTGTTCCTAAGGTCTCCTGTCCTCCGTGGCAAATGTTGAAGTGACCACGCTGCTAACCAGGGTGAGCTGTCCCAGGCTTGAGTGCAGAAGAGAGCCTTGGCTTTCCGGCTGACTTCCCTGTCTCCCTTGGGGCGGGGCTTGTGCTCCCTATCATTCTGCTTATGTGGGGACTTCTCGCATTCCTTCCTGGGAGGACACAGCTGAAGACAACACCCTTGGACCAGGAGGGTGAGCCGAACACACACGCGACAGACAGGGTGCTCTGGGCTTCGAACTGAAGCCCCATGTTATCACGCCTGTAGTTAGTCCATCTTCGTGTTTTCACTCTCCTCTCATGAGCCTTGCTACTTACATGACCATCAACGGGCTAGGAAAGTAACCAGGTGGACGGTTATGCCATTGCACAGGGTTAGTCATTTCCTACTCGGCATCTTCTTTTCAGAAATTCCTACCAGACCCAGAAAGGGAAAGATCCGCATCTTTTACACCATAATTAAAGTATCGATTCTGACAATGAAACTGGATTATCCCCCTAAACTCTTGCTTGCAATAGTAGCGATGAATGTCATTGTTTGCCCAAATGTTAGCTCCGGCATCTCCCCGCCGTTGTTCATTTGCTCGTTGGGAATAAACAGACTTATCTTTCTTGTCGTACAACACTGCCTTTAATTTAATGGAGATGTTATTAAGATAAAATCTCTATTCAATCCCATATTGTACCATATTAACACACACAATTAGTAATGCTTTCTCAGTTATGAAGAGAGATGATGGCTGCTTTTAAGCTAAATTACCTTTATCATGGCAGCACATGAAGGAAGCTACAAATATTTACCCAAGTGTATGTTAATTCTTATTTAATTTTAACAGTGCTTTTATCAATCAAATTAACCAATGAATTTTATTAAAAGGAATGTTACTATAGAACAGACCTCCCCAAACTGGATTCCATCTGCTTTTATTTATGTAATTTTGATGGTTTCATTTTCTCTTTCATTTCATTTCTAATTAAGAAGAACACGTGGAAAATTGAACAGTTGGGCCTAATTTTGGCAGTATTTAGAATAATTAGAACCCTGCTCTTGTTAATATAAAGATCGTCAGTGTTGGAATCTCAGGGCCTGCGTTGTGCTTTTGAGCCCTGCTTCACATGGCAAAGACTCTCAACACCCTGAAAGAAGAGAGGGATCATCATACACACCACCACCAAAACCAGTTTAACTCTGGGACTTTGTATTTGGGGAAGCCAGGCCACTTTTTAACACTTAATTAAGTGTACACGTCAGCACAATGCCCATGGAGGCCAAAGAGGATGTGGGGTCCTCTGGAGCTGTGTGACAGGTAGTTGTGAACTCCAGTCCCTTGCAAAAGCAGTCATATTCCTTTTTTTTTTTTCAATGTATATGAGTGTTTTGACTGCACATGTTTCTTGCACTCTGTGCATGTCTCGTGCTTGCAAAGGCCAGAAGAGAATGGATCCCCTGGAACTGGAGGTGCAACAGTTGTGAGCTGTCACGTGGTTGCTGGGAATCAAGCCCAGGTCCTCTGGAAGAGCAGCCTGTACTCCTAACCACAAAACCACCTCTGCAGCCCCTATTCGTAGATTCTTTAAAAATACACCTTGCAGTCTGAAAAGACAGTAGCAGGAACCATGTTTAGTACAGGATCATTCCTCCAAGAAATGCATAAGCTTTGCTTTTACAGGTCTCTGGAATTCTCAAAAAAGGATGCATGCATTTAATTATTTTATGTAAATGAGAAAGATTGAAGAAAGCCATCGTGTTTTAAGAAGTTTCCAGGCTTTCTTGGGCTAAGACCTCCTGGATCTCCTTGACCTTGATCCAGGTAAGCCGTACACACGGTAACAGTCTGTGGGAATTAATATAACACAGGGTCATTGGGAGTGGTGGAATTCGACATATGCTACGTTTTTTCCTTGGCCTCTGGAAATTCGCAGGGAGACAGAACTTATATGACATCCCCTTCTAGAAAGGAAGGTAGAGCAACTTAAGAGATGTTTCCAAGTGCAGTCAGCAGGCACGGGGCCCTTGGGGTTCTCAGCTGTGTCCCTGCAGGCATTCACATGCGGCCCACACATATAGCTTTGATGGAAGACGTGCAGAGCATGGAGCCCATCGGTGAGCCGCGCAGGCCCTTCAAAGCAGTCCTGTCTTGCTGGATAAGACACAGATAGTCATATCCTCATAAAGACCTGAGTTCATACTCCAGCAGAATAGAGTGATATGGTGCAAGATTTCATCACCCTGCTCAGAACAGCGTGCGCTTAAACTTGCTAATCATTTCTTTCTGGGTTTTCAATTGACCATTTTCCTATTGCAGTTGACCACAGGTTGACTGGAGCCTTTGAAAGGAAAAACCATGGATAGCCAGGGACTACTGTAGTTGAAAACACAACATTGTGAAAACTATCATCATTACTCTTTAGATTGGAATTTGAGTTATGTTTTTTCCAAGCCAGGAACGTCTGAATATATTGATGAGAGACAGATGAGAAAATGTCCGTGGCTGAAAAGAAATGATTTCCAGCTCCAAAAATCCAAATGGGGCTGTCTTTGAAAGTCCACTTTCTATTCAGGGGTGCCAGAAGTTTGTGATTCCAGGAACCTCAAGACAGCCGGGGTTGTATTCTATCAAATTGGAAACGAATCATCTGAATTTGGTCCATGTGGCCTGACAGTACAGGCGTACCTTGCTTGGGGCGACATTACTCCGCCGAGCAGTGGCGGCTACCCGAGCGCTGGCTGGTTGTATAACATTACTTTGTAGCAGTCCTAAATAACAGTGTCATGCCACCAAAGCCTCACTATTTGGCAAACCAGCACTTCACAGCTACAGACAACTTGGAGGATACAGAGGCCAGCAACTTCTGCTAAACCTTGGTGGAGACCATGTGTTCAGGAGACATCCCAGCGCTGTGCAATGGCACGTAGCATCAACATCCTCGGAGACCTAAATCGGCTTATCGGTGGTAAACACATTAATCTGACCCCAAGGGAGAGAAGGCAAGAGCAAATCAGCTAGAGCGAGCCATTTATACCCTTCATTTCTGAAGATGAATTTTCCATTTATTTTCATCATGCAATCAGTCACTTGCCAAGTACCTCCAAAACCTCATTTTCTGTCTCTATAGCATACATGCCACCTTCCTTTGATATGCCCTGTTTTCAGGAAATAGAGATGGTTTGAAATTACAACTCAAATAGGAAGGAAAAAAACCGGTCTCCTTACAATTAGCAAATGTAACCAGCTTATTTGCAATCAACATATATTTAATGTCTTATTACCCTAATGGAAGTTATTGTAAGTGAGGATAAAATTGGCAGAAAGGAGTTATGCTAAGTGGTGATAAAATTGGCATTATTAAGTGATGAAAACCTTTTACCTTCCGTTTGCCCTCCCAGCCCCCATCTCTAATCTGCCTAAATTCATGCCTAATGAGAGGTGCTACATGGAGCTGCTTACAGCACTTAGGCCAGTCAAGAAAATTATACCCACATAAGCACGGGTGCTAGCCACAGCTTTAGAGGGTGAGGGCGGATGGACAGTGTGGAAGCCTGCAGCATGCTGTTAAGTGCATGCTATGTTTTTGCTCATGGATTCACTTCTGTTTGTGCCCAATCTGCTGCTATGCTACTGACCTGTGACGGCCAGGCTTTGCATCAAAGAAGGAGCAGAAATGAACTTATCTGGAAGGCAGAAAGTAAACCTAGGGCATCCGGTGAGTGAGGAGGGTCCTCAGAGCCAGTATTAAAGGGCCACTTGATCTGGGGACAAGGGACAAGGAACAACTGAAATTGGTTTTTCTATACATGCTGGAAAGCAAGAACTCGGATCCTGTACGTGTGCACAGCTCTGTGATGTCACAGCTTCAGTAAACTTAATGGAAAGTAGGTGTGGATGGATTTCTAGGTAGATTAGAACCAACTCTGGCTTGCCTGCTGAGTTGTGACATCTGAGTTTTGGCAGCGGCAGCAAGGCTGATGAGGCAAATGTGAATGTGCTCCTGGGTAAAATACACAGCAAGCTACCGGACGTGACAATGTGGGTGAGCCTTCAGCCTGGGCCGTGACTTTCTCGAATTTCTTCCCAGATCGTTGGCTTTGCAACACGGGGCCACTTTGTGCATTTACCGCTTTATCTTTCTGGGACGGGGCCTGGAAGGAGCAGCATGAACACTGGCTTCTTGCACTAGGGTGTGCGCAGGGCACAAGATCGTGACCCATCGCCTTGAGCCCTTGTCAGGCCTCCAGTGTCCGTCTGCCTGACTGCCTCTGCCTTTCGTGGGTCCAGAGTTTGAAAACCCAGGGTCATTTTGCTTCTTCCTCGGCTGCACTCCCAGTTTACTGGAAGCAAATCATGTTCCTTTTGACAGCACTGTCCTTTTCAGCCCCGCTGTTTAGCCTTGGCCCTCTCCCATGCAGCTGCAGCAGCCCCCCTTACCGGGTTCAAGATCGCACAGGTGTGTCTGCGGCCACTGGGTCTCTGCTTGGGCGTTTGTCACTGTTCCTCATGAATGAAGTGTGGTGTCTCTGCAGCCACCACAGTTTGTATTATAGAGTTCAAAGTCAGCTTCTAGTTTTACCTTCTCTGAATGCCTAGCCTTTTCGTACACACTGTCTGAGACTAGGGGTATCTTGATGGAGACTGTTTTTAAAATGTAGGTTTCGTTCTTATCCAGGTATGGGGAAGGCAAGATCAGAAACTGATGGCCACCAAACAGGTCCTCAAAAGAGATGTGCCACCCAGAGCCATGTGTGATACAGCAGGGCTGTCAGAAAGTGGGGAGAAGGAAGATGTGAGCCGGGGGGGGGGGGTTGTTGCTGTTGTTTGCTGCACTCTGCCTTTCATTGAAACCGAATCCCCTCAGTCACCCTCTGTGTGTGCATTCTCAGCACCCCTGGGTAGGGTGGCTGTGATCTGGTGAGCAGACAGGCATAGGTGAGTATTGTTATCCTTTAAAGGGTCATGGCAAATGCCTGTGTCTCTGTGGAGCTTCTGGGAACGAGGGTGTCCACACTAGGTCATGCCTGCTGTCTCCCCAGGAGCAGCCGGGGAATGTGACGGTATGACCAAGGCGCCATACAGTTAGGGACTTCCCCCTGGTACCTCCTGGTCTCTCCTTTGACACTCCTTCCAGGCCATGATCCGTCCTTGTGGTGATCAGGGAAGCACCTGCTTTGAGCTGCTGCGTGTACCGTGTGAGCCTCAAGGCTCATTTCCTTCCCTGGGAGTTGGGACCCTAACCACTAATGGGGAGGGCTGTGACCAGGAGGCAGAGCTGGTCCAGTGTTGGGGGCAGTGACTGGGGTGGGGCCTGGGCAGTGAGAAGAACTGCTTGTTCATCCTTGGTGGCATGTTTCAGGTAAAACCTGGGGAAGAACTCAATGGATGAGATGCTGGAGGCATCAGAGAGGTCAGCATGTCCCTCAGGCCTCTTGTCAGTGAAGCTGCCACAGTTCTGGTCAATCAACGTTGAAGGCCTCCTTAAACTCCTAGATCTAGGACTGGCCAGGCACTGTATGGCCCACTGCGCTCACTCTTTGGTGGCCTTAGCTTGGTTGGCTCTCTGGACATCTTGGCTTCAGGTGGGTGGAGTTTCCCTGGTGCCGAGAAGGTGGTGGAGGGTGTTGGGACTGCAGCTGTGGCTCTGGGGCCAGAGCTTTATCATGGAGGCTTCTGAGGGGAGGAATGGGTGAAGCAAGATAAACAGGCTCAGATCTGACCAGTCTGAGCAATTTCTTGCTGGTTGCCTGACGCCTGGCTCTGGGCAGTGGTGAAGGATATAAGAGCTTGACCAAGGAAGAAGCTGGGGATATGCCAGTTCCTATAACTTGGGCTAGGCCCCAACATGTAAATACCAGGAGACACAGGGGAATAGAGAAAACCATGATTAATACGATGACGTTGAAAACAAAACAGAGCCTTAAGCTGTTCAGTGAGGATTAAACCAGCGGTTCTTACCTCCCTGACAGGCTCGACAACCCTAAGATCTGCTCTAATACAAGCCCCCACTACCAGGGCCAGGATTAATCTTGATGCAAGAAAACACTGATCCTGATGAGAAATCAGGCAAGCTTTCCTGTCCGCTCACTGCTGATCCTTACGCTGAGATGTGCTCCACACCTGTCTCCGTGCGGATACCGCCAGGGTCTGAAACCAGCTCTGGTCCATTTCCTTTACAATTGGCTATTACGAGTCGAGCCAGTCATCCGATCAGCTGGTCACTGCCATTTGCCAATTCGTAATGCCAAAAATAGTCTCTCCAACTATTTTGTTAATTTTAATAGGCTTTTCTGTGTGACTGGACGCTGGGTCCTGAGTGCAGCCAACATGCCCGCTCCGGTTCGTTTAAGGACTTGACCAGGCCCCCAGAGGCATTTTTCCATACCATAGATTTTTATTCCAGCTTCAGGATGACATAAATTCTGCCTGATTGCTCACGTCTATTTTATTCGCACTTAGTCATTAGCCTGGTTTATTAAAAATGGCGGCCTCTCCAGTGCCTCAGCACAGGCACATGTGGCTTCCTCCAGAATCCGTTGGAGTAATCTAAAGCAGTAGCTTACCTCTATTTTTCCTCAGAAAACAAAGGAAAGATGGAAGTAGAAACACTGCCATTTCCTATATATCCTAAATACCTTTCCTTAACAGAGAAGCATTTTATTTAGTCTTTTAAAACTACTAGTTAGTTTAGTAGATTTTTTAAGATTAAAATTTTAGCACACATATAAATGTATAATTTTAATGTCATAAAAACAGTTTTACTGGTGTCCTGTATTATAAGTCAGATTCGTGTATATATATGTATACAAGTAATAGCATATACATGTATGTCTATTGATACATACATGTAGACACATGAACATATAAACATGCAATATGTGCATACACAGATAGAGACATATATCTGATATTTATACATATAAACGTATGCATATATCTGAAATTAGGTGAAAAATCTCCTTATGACCAAACTTCTGTAAATTTCTTTTATGCCTAAGTGTTGAAAAAAAAACCAAACTCAAGTTCAATATGGTGGCATTTTAAGCACGCTGAGCTGAAGGTTGGTGAGCCTGGGCAGCCTGCCGAGCTGTCCAACTGCACAGCCCAGTGCTGGCTTTACCTGTGTCCTGCTGCTCCCCGCTGGATGCCTCCAGCACCATGCGCTGTGGGAACTGCAGAGCTCTGGCCATCCACATGGAGCAGGGTATGTGTGAACTGTGCTGCCCCCAAGCCCCAGCTGTAGCCGGACAAACAGGCTGCTGGTATACAGGAGAAGTTTCTGCCCTGCTGCAGAGCTGAGCTCCCCACCTGGGAGTTCCCACTGAGAACTGGAAGGCCTGCGCCCAGCTCGTGGCTTCTTAGTAAAGTCACTTAACCTCTTTGAGTGTCAGCTTTCTCATCTGTCGATATGATTGGGGTGAAATCTGCTTCCTGGAGTGGTTGAGAAAACAAGTGGGAAATGGCGGCCAAAGTGTGTTATAAACTGCTGTTAATACAAATGTAACCAATCAAGAGACTTCCAGTGGAAGCACAGCACGCTCAATGCCCGGACCCAGAAGCTCCTGGCTGCCTACCGCCAGGTATGCTTTGTCCTACGGCTCCAGACCTGTCGGGCATAGGATTCCACAGGCACTAGGAGCTCGTGAAGAAAACCAAACATTCCTTTGCACCAGAGATCCCTTTCACTACTCTTCACAAGGTAGTGACGCAGAAATGTCATTCTTCAACTCTTGCTGTTAGAGTCAGGCTCCACAATGCTGATATTCATAAGAGAAAAATGTTGACCTTCCAAATAGAGGCCTGATTGGGTCCCAGAAAGGGGAGAAGGACTGAGGTAGGGAGCTGGATCTGCTTAGACGAAGGTACATTACAAGAGGTATTATGGTTTGAATAGGAAAAGTCTCCGTAGGCTGTTTCACTAGATGGTTCCTAGCTGGTGACAGTATTTTGGAAGGTTGTAGAACCTTTAGGAAGTAGAACCACACTGAGCTCAGGCAGTTGAGGTTTTCTGGCCTGGCCTTCGTTCTTTTTAATTCTGTTTCCTGATCTGCAGGGACATGGGTTATCCGAAGCAGCATACTCCTGCTGTCTCCAAGATGTCGGCCACCATTATAGAGCATATCCTGCAAACCAGCAGCCCAAACAAAAACCTCTCCCCTCTTAAGTTGCTTGCTTTCAAGTTTTAGTCAGGGTAACTGGAAAAGTAAGTAATGCAAAAAAAAAAAAAAGGAAAAAGAAAGAGAAAAACACATAGAAGTAGGATTAGGCTGATTCTCCACATGGCTGCTAGGCCATTAGAATTGGTTCTCGGGAAGGAAGTGGAAGAGTCTGCAGCTGTGGACAAGCGAAACCTTAGAGCAACAGCTCTCAGCCTGCATGTCAGGACCCCTTTGGCAAACCTCTATCCCCCCAAATATTTATATTACAATTAATAACAGTAGCAAAATTACAGTTATGGCATAGCAAAAAATAATGTTATGATCGGGGGTCACCATAAGATGAGGAGCCACTGCCTTAGAATGTTGGCAGCTAGAGCTTAATAAGCGATTCTGGGAGGAGTTCAGAAGATCAAAATGCCAGTAGACAGGAGGGTGGAAAATATTATCCTCATGAAGTTTGAGACGAGAGTAAGAACTTAGTTGGGAAGTGGGCAGGTGGGCAGTTATATCCTGAAGGTATCATGTTGGGTCCATCCTGTGTTCAGAACACTTGAATGAGAATGAATTCTAAAGGTAATGGACCAATTTGTTTGACAGAGGCTGTCTAACAGTTCAAGGCTGTGTAACACTTAGGCCATGGTATGGTTATTGCTTACTGCATTTGCCCAGGTTTGCAGTGATAGAAAGCAGAAAGGGGAGTAGTAGGGTGTGAAAAAGAATGTGCCCTTTGGTAAGGAAGGGAGTCTGATCTCAGTTAAAGTTGAGGATGAAGCAGGAGTAGACAAAATGGCAGTAACTGTTTAAAAAGATAGCACCGACGGGGAACCTCAGACTCCAAGCTGGACCGCGAGAAAGGTGCCTGAAGTCTGTGCTCCACAGTGAAACATCGTGAACTTTTTACTGAGATCATTCACACAAAGCCTTCAGGACCAACAGTGCAGCCGTAAAGATGCTCAGAGGCTGCTGCACCCATGGTCTAATCTTGACAGAAGGTTATATCTTGACAGAGGACCTTGAATGCGGTGCTGGTTTTGCAGGTGTTCAGGAGGAAAGAGTAAGGAGGTTGTTTAAACTTGCGCCAAGATTTCGGAATGCCCTGCAGGCCTACAAACATGTAGATGACCTTCCTGGGACACCTGAACGGTGCCAGAGCCTATATTGACAATGCCTAAGCTGCAGAGGAGACCCCAGAGATCCCAGGTACATGGTACAGTGGCCAACTTAAACTTAAGGCATTGAGTGTGGTGTGCTTCAGACCCAGGCCGCCTGTGTCACAGGGGGAAGGGCCACTTGAAGCCAGTGGAGCCCAGATGAGGCCCACATGTTAGACATGGAACTGATGGATTTAATGTTTTCTCTGCTGGGCTTTGGTCCTGCTTTGGGCCTGGCGATTCCTTGCTGTGTCTCTAATCTTCCTTTTACAATGTTAATGTTTATTTTGTACAGGGAATGTTGCAAGTGAGTAATTTAGGATTTGTTGTCATCACCATAAGGGCTCACAGTTACAAGGGCTCACAGTCAAGACACGGCCTTTGGTTTCCGAGCAGACTTTGGACTTTGGAACCACACTGGACTGAAAACAGTTGGCATTACGAGACTTCCAGGAGCCTAGGGGGATAAGGGGTACAGTGTTATCACCTGAAGGTGAAGTGTTCCCAGCAGACTGATGTGTTTGGGTGCACAGTTCCCAGCTTGTAGCTGTTTCAGGGGGAAGTGGAATCTTTAGGAGTAGAGGGCTAGTAGGAGCCTTGTTCACAGCCTGTCCCTGTGTGGTCTGCGCTTTACCATCCTTAGATGTGTGAACACGCAGATGGTACATGCTCCTGCTGTCAACTCAGCCTCCCACATCTCACCCTCCCCTCCACAGCAGACTGTGTCTCCTTAGACCACAAGCCACAATAAACCTCTCCTCCTTAAGCTGCCTCTTACCAGGCACTTGCCCTGTTAGCAATAAGAGAAGATGTCATAGCTTTTATTCTAAATTAAAGAGTTGTCCTAGTCCATTTTGTGTGGATACTTGGCTCTCAGTATTTTATTTTAAAGATGTATTTTTAAAAATAGAACTGTATTTTGTTCACATTTTTTTGAGGTCTAGGGCCATGGTACCAACTACAACTTCTGGTAAGGACCCCAATATAAATGTTGCTATTGGGTAGGTATTCATATAACAGAGGAAGGAGGTGAGAAGGAAAGCAAGGATGGCAAGCCTGGTCTATAAAAACCTACTCTTCTGGAAGCTGGCAGGTCCCGTTAGACAGGCATCAATCCATTAGTTCCCCATCTTTTAATATGATTACATTGGGGACCAAGCTTCTAGTGTATAAATTTGGGGCAAACCACTTCCAAGACACAGCAGCCACCAACGGGGGCCCTGAGAACAGAGGTGTTGAAGGTGGAAGCTCTGAAGTCTGTAACATGAAACAGACGGGACAATTCCAGCCAAATAATCACGGGGGCTTTTGTGGACCTTGTGCAAATGGCAAATCTAGAGAAGGTCCACATCAGACCTTACCTCCAGGTGAAGGTCACAGGGGCTTAACATGGGTGGGAACAGACGGGGGGGGGGGAGGGAACTAGCTAGCAGGAACCATTCAGAGCAACTGGGCAGGAAAGGGGGCTGGGGGGAATGAAGCCAGGTGCACCCAAGAACACAGGGCTTTTATGTGGGATACACAAGTAACTTGTGATACTAACAGGAGGCTTCTCAAGCAGCACAGGACCTCTCCAGCACATGAAAATGCCCTTCTCATAACTGCACTGATTGGACTTTGTGTTACCAAAGCCACTGGGGGTCACATGGCCACTGCAAATTGCTCTCCAGGCCTCTTCCCAGTTGTCTTTGGTGGTCCCTTCCAGGCATATCCCCTTCTCTGCCCTTTGCCTCGGACACGTGAAACTGTAATGCACAAGAGGGTAGAGGGAGAAGAAGAGTCAAGCTCCAGCCTTGTTGGCTTTGACCTCTCAGACACAGGCAAGGTCTACAGCTTCCTGGGGCCACAGCCGGAGCCTGGCAAAGCCGGAGCCTGGCACAGCCAGAGCCTGGCACAGCCGGAGCCTGGCACAGCCGGAGCCTGGCACAGCCGGAGCCTGTCCTGTCTGCTGCCAGCGCCTCTGCACTCTGGAGCAGCACAACTTCTTAACTTTTCCACCTGGCACATTTCTGGCATTACTTAGTTCCTTTGCTGAAAATCATTTAAAATTTTCCATTCTTTATAATAATAATTATAAATTATAATATATTATATAAGTAAAGTATATGTGACCAATATTTAAATATATAATATGTAATGTGTATTAAAAAAACAAGTCATATATAATGTAAATATATCTTGAATTATTATCATGGGATCATTATTTTGAGACTGGGTGTCATTAGGTAGCCCTGGCTGTCCTAAAACTCACTATGTAAACCAGGCTGGCCTTGAACTCACAGAGCTCCCCAGCCTCTGTCTCCCTAGTGATGGGATCAAAGGCGTGCGCCACTAAGCCTCACCAAAATCTTCATTCTTGTAAGCATGTACCTATGTCCTGAGCTAAGATGGTATTTTATTTATGTTGTGATTATTAAACGCATAATCTGCCCTGCTAGGAGTGGCAGCAAATAAGACTATTGACAAGGAGGGGAAAGATGGATTTTCTGAGATGCGTTTGGCAAAGCACATCCTGCTCCTTATAGGGAATGAATGGAATGAATTTTCCTCTATTTTTAGTCACACATAAATAAATCCCTTTAATAGGTTTGGGCTCAAAACTCCATATTTGTCGTGGTCTGGAGTTAAAGCCATAGGAGGATTTATTTTTATTTTTATTTTTTGAGAGTTTTTAAAAGAATATTTTTAGATATTTATTCAGAACCTAATTTTTTCAATATTTTCTCATTTTTAGGTCTCTTCCTTTTTTTTACTCTAACTTATTTTTAATATTAGTTACAGTTTATTAACTTTGTATCCCTGCTGTATCCTGCTTCCTCATTCCCTCCCAATCCCACCCTCCCTTCCTCGTCTCCTTCCTGCCCCTTTCCAAGTCCACTGGTAGGGGAGGACCTCCTCCCCCTCCATCTGACCCTAGATTATCAGGTATCTTCAGGACTTGCTGCAAAGTCCTCCTCTGTAGCCTGGCAGGGCTGCTTCTTCCTCAAAGGGGGGGGGGGTGTTAAAGAGCCCGCCATTGAGTTCATGTCAGAAATAGTCCCTATTCCCCTTAATAGGGTACCCACTTGGATACTCAGCTACCATGGGCTACATCTGAGCATAGGTTCTAGGTTATATCCATACATGGTCCTTGGTTGGAGAAACAGTCTCATAAAAGACTCCTGTGCCCAGATATATTTGGTCCTTGTGGAGGTCCTGTCCTCTCCAGATCATATTAACTCCCCCTTCTTTCTTATGATTCCTTGCACTCTGCCAAAGGTTTGGTTATGAGTCTTAGTATCTACTTTGATACACTGCTAGGTAGAGTCTTTCAAAGGTCCTCTGTAGTAGGCTCCTGTCCTGTTGCTTGTTTTCATCCAAAGCCTATCCCATTTACCTTTCTAAGTAAGGATTGATCCTCTTACCCAGGTCCTCTTTCTTATTTATCTTCTTTATGTGTATAGATTTCAGTATGTTTATCCTATCTTATAGGTCTGTATAATTGAGTATATACCGTGTGTGTGTGTGTGGCTTCTTTGTCAAAAATCAAGTTTCCATAGGTGTGTGGGTTTATTTCTGGGTCTTTTATTCGGTTTCATTGATCCACTATTCTGTTTCTATGCCAATACCATGAGGTTTTTATTACTGTTGCTCTGTAGTACAGCTTGAGGTCAGGGATGGAGATGCCTCCAGATGATCTGTTGCTGTACAGGATCATTTTGGAAATTCTGGGTTTTTGTTTCTCCATATGAAGTTGATAATTTTTCTCTCAAGGTCTGTAAAGAATTGTGTTGGTATTT
>CM053756.1:4488481-4533463 GCA_028658305.1 Pachyuromys duprasi
ACCTTGTTGTTTGGGGCATTCTTGATGACCAAGCTGCACATCTGCTACACATGTGAAGAGGGTCTAGGTCCAGCCATGTGAGCTCTTTGGTTGGTGGTTCAGTCTCAGGAAGACCCCATGGTTAGTTTCCTCTGTGGGTCTTCCTGTGGTGCCCTTGACCCTAAGGCTCCCTCAGCCCCCCCGGCCCTCCCCCCCCCCCGCACACACTTCCACAAACTCCCTGAGCTCTGCCTATTGCAAAAGAAGCTTCTCTGATGAGGGCTGAGCAAGGTGCTGAGCTTCTTTCAGGTGTGTGATTGGTAAAAATCTTTTCCCATCCTGAAGACTGCCATTTTGCCCAAATGACAGTGTCCTTAGCTGTACAGAAGTTTTTCAAGTTCATGAGGTCACACTTACTAATTGTTGTTCCGGGTGCCTGCGCTATCAGCGTTCTCTTCAGAAATACCTTCCTGTGGCAATGGGTTCAAGCCTGCTCCCCACTTTCCCCTCTGTAAGATTCTAGTCTTTCAGAGTAAAGAATCTGGGCATGTTCTTGCTGTGTCCTCTTTAACTTTCCATGAGCAAGTGAGGTGGGTGTGCTCATCTTATTTCAGCCATTGAGAAATTAAGCCACAAAGGCCCCGCCCCTTGCCAAGATCAGAAGCTTTCTCGTAGACCATAGGTCCCTCAACTCCACTCAGGAAAAAATCACCACAGCTCCACCTCAGCCAGGGAACCACAGGTATACCGTTTCCATGGTTTTGAGTGTAATGTCCTTTACCCTTCTGGAATGTGTGTAACAGGTATAAATTACTCATTTTAAGCCTCTGTATACTTAAAAAGGACAGTATACAGAGACTGTCCTCCATGAGTCTGCCCTGCATGGACATAAACCAGTAGAGAAGGGGAAGTTTATTGAGTTATCCAGTTATCGAGTTTAAAATATTTTTAAAAATATTTTAATAGTATCAGGAATTGGCTGTCTCCCGTGGGGTGGGTCTCAGGTTGGGCCAGACATCGGTTGGACATTCCCTCAATCTCTGCTCTGTCTTTATCCCTGAACATCTTGTAGGCAGAATAGATTTTGGGTTGAAGTTTTTGTGGGTGGGTTGGTGTTCCCCCCCTCCACTAGGAGTCCTGTCTGGTTAGAGGGTGTCCTATTGAGTCTCCATGACCCCTGCTACTAGGAGTCACCCCCATGTCCTCCCAGGAGCTTACCCTGTCCTAGGTCCCCAGCTTGTCACAGAGATGCCACCGCCCACGATTTCTCTCCGCTCTGTGGGCTCTCTGTCCTCCTGCGGCTCTCTCTCCCCAGGTCTGGTCTCCACTCTCATTTCTCTCTGAGCTCCCTCTCCGTGTGCCCTCTCTTCAACCACTCCCTCTGACTATTCTGTCTCCCCTTCTCAGGGAGATGTAAGCATCCTCCCTTGTGTCCTCCTTGTTGCTTATCTTCTTTGGGTCTGTGAACTGTAGTATGCTTATCCTGTACTATATGGCTAAAATCTTATAAGTGAGTAAATGCCAAGTGTGTCTTTCTATTTCTGGGTCACCTTACTCAGGATGATTTTTTTCTAGTTCCACCCATTTGCCTGCATGTTTCATGATTTTCTTGTTTTTAATAGCTGAGTGGTTTGCCATTGTGTAAATGTACCACAGTTTCTGTATCCATTCTTCAGTTGAGGAACAGCTAGAGCCACCCCCTGACACTATTAGTGATACTCTGCTGTGCTCACAGACAGGAGCCTAGCATAGCTGTCCTCTGAGAAGCTCCACCCAGCAGTGGATCAAAACAGATGCTGAGACTCACAGCCACGTGTAGGAAGCCTTCTGGAAAAGTGGGGGGCGGGACAGAAGATAGAAGGACATAGAGATGACAGGAGCTCCACAAGAAGAGCCAACTCAACTAACCAGGGCCCAGAGGGACCTGCTGAGACTGAAGCATCAACCAAAGAGGTCCCTACACAGATGTAGCTGATGTGCAGCTCATGACTCATGTGGGTTCCCTAGTAAGGGAAGTGAGGGCTGTCTCTGACATGGACTCTGTTGCCTGCTTTCTGGTCATTCCCATCTGGCAGGGCTGCCTCACCAAGCCACAAGGGAAGAGGACTCACACAGTCCAGATGTGACTTCCTGAGCTGGGGTGGGTCGGGGGGTGCCCCTTTTCTGAGGAATAAGGGAAGGGGGAGAGGAAGGGAGGGTGGGACCAGGAAAAGAGGAGGGAAGGGCTATGATAGAAATGTAAAAGTGAATAAATAAATCAATTAAAATATTTTAAAGACTTATTTTGTGTGTGTATATATGTGTATATGTGTATGTGTGTATGTTTGTGTCTGTGTATATATGTATGTGTGTATGGTGTGTGTATTTGCGTGTGCATGTGTGTCTATGTGTGACTGTGTGTATGTGTACATGCAGCTACCTGCAGAAGCCAGAAGAAGGTGGTGGATCCCCTAGAGCTGGATGGACAGGCCGAATGGGTGCTGGGACACTGAGCCATCTCTCCAGCCCTGCAAACCCTCAAGCCTTTTAAAGGACATTGGTGACTTTCGCTGTTTGCTGTTGCTTTCACCTTGTGTTATTGTTTGTGCTGAGATCACAGGAACCTCTTGGCAAGTGTTGCACGACGCTGTGTCAATTCAGTGCTCCCCACATCCCATGTTTATAAGTTACTCGCTACACAGCAGGCGCAGCGTCAGCACACTAGCATGATTGCATGTTAATTACGTGTTAATTACATGCCCGCTGGCCCATTGCTAGCTGGAGACTGACCCCATTTCTGACCCACACCTTGACAAGCGAGGTGACAGAATCCACAGCAGTCCCCTGGCCTCATTTTTGAGCCAGATGTTTTGGCCCATGTAAAATGCACCCAGTCTCTGAGGTTTTCCACCACGTGAACCACAGTGGACTGTGTCCCAGACTACGTTCTGAACTTGTGCGGTTGAACGACAGGCACTTGAGTCCCTCCCAATCTATCGTTATTTGATCCCTAGTTACAGAAATCGACTCCCTCATGGATTGCCCTTCCCGTAATGTGTGGCGAATCTAAGAACCTTTATAATTTTTCTGTTTTATATGAGGAAGCAGAAAGGCCAGGCGATCCACATTTTACCTTTTAAGAAACTATGCTTTGGGAGGAGACATTTGTGAAATGTCTGTTTTATTCAGGGGAACGGAGAGACCCAGACACCTCCCTGAGACAGTTGCCACTGCTTCTCTGCGGCAATGAGGGCAGCCACCTGCACCTCGCCGATGTGTGGATACCAGCCAGTGTGCTGAAAAGCTGAAACAGAAATAGACAGCCGTGGCTTTCAATACCAATGGTTCCCGTGTGCTCCTGTGCTTGAACCCTTGGTCCCCAGCTGGTGACACTGTTGGGAAGTGTGTTAGTCTCTTGTCTGTTGCTGTGACAGAGTACCCTGGCAGGAAGCGGGTTCAAACGGGTTCAAGCGGGTTCTGGCCGGGTTTCCAGAGGGGATTTGATCCATCGCGGTGGAGAGGGCACAGCAGCCCAGCGGTCAGGCTATCAACTCTGAAAGCCCACCTCGGGTTGTATTGCTCCAGCGAGCCTCTACCTCCTCAGGTGCCATAACCTTCCCGTCAGCGCCACCAGCCTGGGACCAGGCGTGTGGGCCCATGGGGAGCATTTCTCATTCCAACTGCAGTGAAAGTTCTAGGGGTCTCCCCGAATGACGCTGGCCTCTACGCGAGGGCTTGGAGATCTTTCTGGTCCAAGTGAACTTTCTGTATGTGCTCTGCTCCCAGGTCTGCCGAGACGAGAACGAGCACCTGCCCTGTCTCCTGCCGCCCACGGATGTGCTTTCACACCTCGGTGGTGTGAAACCAACATTCTCATCACTTAGGTTGCTTTCACAAGATAGTTTCTAACTGCCATGAAAAGCAACTAATTAAAAAAAAAAACTCTCAAATCATTGAGTATTTTTGGTTGATTTTTGACTGCCAGTACTGACTGGGGACAGCCTCCGTCTTGGGGAGCATCCCTGATTTACACAGGGTGACCAGGTCCACAGATGCATTTACAAGACAATAACTAGAAACAGAACAGTCACTTTCACGCCTATAAAAATTACTGATAAATCAACCAAGGCAAACAAAACAAAGCGAAATCTCTAAACTAAATGAAATGATAGCAGCACTTTCCTCGTAATTCAGCCTGAGCTGTGCTATGCCAGGCCGCTTTAGACGAGAAAGACAGGGGTGAGAACAAGACAGACAAGCTCATGACCCTCAAGGGATTTGGAACAAAGTGTTGAGGGATCTGACAAGAAAATGTGCGGTTAGTATTGCTTTGTAAACACACAGAGAACACACACACAATCTAAACGAGGAGGGGACAGTCAAGGTCACATGAAGCCAGAGCTGGAAACATCAGATACCTGCAGCCCCGGGGCACTGCCGCAGCCCACAGTTCCCGTTCCTTTAAGCCGCTGGCCCGAAGATAAGCACGCTAACCAGGAGACGGGGAGCAGAGGAGGAGGCAGATGTACTGGGGCCAGAATAGGAGGCTCAACATAAGAAGAGTTTCAGGTACAAGAATGGGAATAGACACTCCAAAGTCCGAGAACTGAGGAAAATGTGGCTACAGCTGAGGAGCTGGATGGGGGGGGGGGGAGGCGTGGCAGTAGATGAGCCGGCTGGGCAGACAGGGTCAGTGGGACCTTGCTGGTCTAGTACGGTGGGCACTGCTGGTGGACCCTCCACCGGACGTGCTTCTTGGAGGCTGACTGGGAGGGAAAGGCCCTGCCTGGCAGGATCTAAGCCAGTCACGGCAATCCCACTTCCTTCCCGAGGACTGGCCTTGCCACCAGCAGAAATACGCAGAGCGGTAGGTAAATTGCCTGAGACGTGAATAGCCCTGATGTCTGCTGCGCAACTGTTTTGTACTTACATGTGCACTGTGATAAAGCTAATTAGACACGGTAAAGAGCTGACAGCGGCAGCAGACAATAAAACTGAGCCATTCTAAGGGAGATGATGACAAAGGTTACGCAAAAGTGTCTCTTCCTTCCACATCTCACTGTGATGAAGGTCTGAGCGACTTCAACATTTGATTTTTTTTTCTCCCATACGTACTTAGCTGAGGTCGTATCTTTTTGCTTAAATAAGTTATGTTAGCTCTCTGTGGCATATCTGAACTACGAGAGCCCTATTTTTTTCCTTTGGACCACTGTGAAGTAAAATGAGGGCTATTGGGACACAACACTGCAACTTTGCAACAATCAATCTGATGATTCTAAGTGGTTAATGTTGATTGATACACACACCCACACACAGCATGGAGTGGATACACTGGACAAAAAGATGGTTCTTGCCATGGACAGAATGGAGTAAGATGCTGTGAAAATCCATCAGGATTCCCAGAAGAACCTATCATTTAAAACTTGTCGATTGTTTACTTCTGAGATTATATGCATATAATAATTTCAGTCAGCAACTGGCTGTTTTCGAATTCAAAACTACTGATAAGGAACTGACTAGTATAATAGCTAATTCGATGATGGAGGAAGGGAGCTTTCCACAAAAGTTTTCTTGAGGACAAAAGTCCCATAGGAAGAAACATCCCTTACTTTCTTTCCTGTAGATCTAAGCATCCTAGCTTGCTATCTTGGAGACAAAGTGAAAAAAATTATAACGTCTCAAAAGACAGATCAATGAATCAGAAAAGGAGAGCCATCAAAAACATGCTGTCTTAGGACTTGATCTGACTTGAGTTGGTTCAGGTTTTTTACTGTCACAACTGACAGGGGTTCATATGAGCACTGGTTCGTGCACACTGTCACAACTGACAGGGGTTCGTATGAGCACTGGTTTGTGCTCACTGTCACAACTGGTGTGGGTCACGGGAGCAGCTGCCCCACTGTGTCCTGAAGACACTGTCCTTGTCACCCACCACCTCTGGATCTCACAGTCTTTCTAGCCCCCTCTTCCACAATGATCCCTGAGCGTCTGCTGGTTCCTGCCATGGCATTTGTGAAACTATTGCATCATTAGGTATGTCTGTCCAGGCTAGGGGTTATTGTCGCTCTCAGGGTTCGGAGCTGGCAGGTCATTGCTTTTCCCCTTTGCCCTGTGTGTGTCACCTTCCAGCACTGTGAAAGCTTTCAGGTCAATACCAAATTGATTCCCCATGTTCTATGTGCTATTTTCGGCAATAGGGTTTTACCATCAAGTTCTGGATACAAAGGAGGCACCCAGAGTGATAACAAGTAAATTTCAATTATTTGAGTAGCTTCATGGTTACAGTGTGTTGTAATTTATGTTGTTATGCATTTCTAGCTACCTTATATTTTCCAGTAATAAAAATGCAAATGAATTAAAATAAATGAAAATAAAATATATGGGTCAAATGAATTTTGTGATTTCCCTCTCTAGGGGATAGCATTTTTGTCTGCTTGCTTGTTTTCCTCTGTTGTTTTATGGTCGTCCTAGGTGGTTTTGTATTTTCACTGGCTCACTTCTACCACCCCAAGAACAACTTGAATGTGTGACTCAGAACTGCAGTTGTTTTTACAAGGTTATTTATACCAAATAAACCCGAAACAGAATTCAGGTGAGAATTAAGAAGTTACCCTGCCTCTAAAGCTTTGATAGCGGAAAAGGTGTACCTGGGACACACAGCAAATGCCTTCAGTACACGAGCAGAGTCCATTTGGCTCCTCTGTAACTAGAAGTAATTCTCAGTACTTGCCGCACATAAGTCGCGTTTTCACAGGAGGGGGGGCGGGGGCGGAGGCTGGAATACCCGCCCCCAGAACTCTGCAGGGCACCACCCTCTGAGCTTGCTGTGTCTCCTCCATGCCTGTCCTTAAAGACCCTCACTCTGATGACCAGTGAGCTAAACTGCAATTTCAAAATGAAGAAGGGGGCTCCAGCGGAGTCCTCCCATTGACGGATTCATGCACAGAGAGGTCACTGTTCCGGCTTATCTCCACAGCTTTGTTCCTCAGGCGTCCTCTTTTCTTACTTTAACCTTTCTGGAATTATACCTTTCAGTGACACCTTATGTCTATTGCTAATGGTGACGGTATAATTGGTATTGCCTGGGCAGACATTGACATAGAAAACCTGAATATCAAAAATGTGCAGAATAGAGGTCAGCTACCTGGATTAAAAATCCCAGAGCTCACAGTGAAGCACTGGACGGATGCCTGCCAGCTGACAGGTCACCAGGACATGGTGGGAAGATGGCGTCCCAGGCTGAGATGGCAGTGTTGCCCAGTAGGGAGCACACTTTGCCTGGCTCTGCAGAAAGAATGCTCGCCAAGGAGTCACAGGTTTTGAAATTTAAAACAGATTTACTTTTATCATTTTTAATTGTGTGAGAGTGTGCATGTGTGTGTGCACATAAGTACAGGTGCCCAGACAGGCCAGAAGAGGGCGTAGGGTCCTCTGGAGCTGGACTTACAGGCAGTTGTGAGGCACACGGCTCTGAAGGCAGGGTCTCAGCTCGCATCCTCTAGAAGAGGAGGAAGGTTTCTCTAACACTGAGCTGTCCCGCCAGCCCCTGCACTGTGTTTTTGAGAGTTTCTTTAAAAGCACTCAGTTACCGATGAGTTTTGTGTTTCTGTACCAGATATCAGAGCACAGGGTAGGACATGAGAATCAGGAAAGTCGGGCTAAGTGTGAAGACCTTCAGGAAAGCCTGTAAAGTTATATTTACATTTATAGTTACATTTACATTTCTGCTCTGGTATAGCAAAAGTGGCGTGTGGAAAAGCTAGAAGAAATTAGATTGGCTACCTAAAAATCAAACAGTGAGTGGGAAACAGCGAATGTTGATGCCGAGCTGGAGGAACTGGGAAGCTTCTCCTCTGGCGCCATTGGCAGTAGGAAACAAGCATTCAGTTTGTCACAGTACTGAGCGTGAACTGAGCAGTTGGGCATTCCACTGATCAGGGTTTGCCCAAAAGGATGAAAAGAAAGAACTCCACAGACACTAGCACACTCGCGTTCACAGAAACATTGATGGAGACGGTGTGTGTGTGTCCTTCAGGTGCACGTGTGTGCAAAATATGGTGTAGCCTTGCAATGGAATCTGACTCAGCCGTACAAATGAAGGAGACTATGAGGCAGGCCACCAAGAATGGCAGTTCCCACACCCCACCGATGCAGTGTGGGTAATCAGGTACCTGGAGACACCCTGCTGAGTGAAATTGAAAATGGTGTGATTCCACTTCTACAGAAGATATCAATTCCTAGAGAGAGAATAAAATGGTCCTTAGCAGAGGCAGGAAAGGGAAGCAGGATGGAGAATAATTGACTGTAATAGGTACAGAGTATCTGTTTGGGAGGAAGAGGCTGGAGAGGGTGGTGATGATTACACATGACGGAAGCATCATCGGCACCACTGAGCTCACAAATGGCTCTTTATGCTGCACACTTTCCCACAGTACAGGTAGCCAGGGCTTAGTCAGCCAACACAAGAGCACCGAAAGAAGACTCCAGTGATGAGGCGTTCTGACAGCCCTTCTCCTCTTCCATGGTCTGGAAAGCATCGCATTGTCTAGACATGGAATCCCAGATTTGTGAACCACGGCCACGTACCTTCCTGCAACTTATCTCAGTGTGCGCAAATGTCCTAGTTGGAATCTGTTTTAATAAGGGAAAGTTGGGGGTTTAGCTCAGTGGTAGAAGCACTTGCCTAGCAAGCGCAAGGCCCTGGATTCAGTCCTCAGCTCTGGAAAAAATAAAAGGGAAAGTCATGCCTTGCAGTGTCATCCATGATCAGTGGTGAGGATCTACTCCCTGGCCAGCTCAGTTCTCAGATCGGGGATTAGAAATTTCCTGTTCTCAGGGAGCACATGGCCGTCACTACTGCTGATCGCCATCAACAACAAAATAATGGTACTAATCTTCCTCCTCCTCATTTATTTGTTTAGTCTGTGTGTGTATGTGTCTAATTGTGTGTGTGTATCTGTGTGTGTCTGCCCCATGGTACACATATGGAAGTTAAAAGACAACTTGTACAAATTGATCTCTTGTTATACCATATGAGTTCCGGGAAACAACCTCAGGTTTTATGGCAAGTGTGCCCTTGTTCTCTGAGTCACCTGACAGCACCATGTGGTTTCTTATTCAATTAAGAACAATCCAAAATGTCTAGGTAGAGCTGTGAATAGTCAGACATGCCTGCAGCCCTAGCAGTGAGGAGGCTAATTCAAGGCCAGCCTGAGCAACTTAGTGAGACTTTGTCTCAGAAAGAAACAAAATTAAAATAAATAAATTAATTAATTAAAAAAAAAAACAACCAAGCTTAAGTGGGCCTGCAGGCCCTGGGGCAGATCTGAACTGCAACTGCAATGTCCAAGTTTAATTCTGTGTGGACCAAATCTCTGTGCTCCTGTGACCCTCATCTGAAAGACGGAGTGCTTATGCCCAGGTACCCTAAACACTTCTTTACATCCCTGAAAACAACCAGGCAAAATGCACAGAAAGGGAAGGGCCAGCCACATAGCAGAGGCGCAGGACGCTCCCAACAAACAGGTCCCTTCCTTTCTGGCAACTGAGGAAATCCCCAGCCGTGTAACCAGGGGCTGGGAGGGGGGGCGTGTGCTCTCCATGAGTGACCATTTTCACACTCCACGGATGCAAATAAGCCAGCCACAAAAGGAAAAATACTATACTCCATCACTTTCGTGGAATATCTAGAATGGAAAATTTGGAGGCGAAGAAAGAATAATGTACTGGCTCACTTAGGCCAGGAAGTGGAGCAGGGCAGAGTCATTGCGTTTACTTGGTACATTTGACACTATCCTGGACCGCTTAGCGGGATCCTGTCTCAGAAACAGCGTGGAGAAGATATCTGGCTGAACTGTGAGTCCTGGGCGGGGACCCTGCGTGACTTCTCTCCTCCATCTCCCACACTTCCTAGCATCCTGGTGGGAGGAGCAGGTGGGTGCCTGAGCTCTGGCCAAGGGCACATGACCAGGGTGCACGCTCAGGATGTACCCTGGTACTACCCAAGCAGACTGCCGCACTTACCTGGCCTTCTTAGGTGCCCTTAATAGCCACCCGACAAAGGTTGTTATGCCAGGATGGAAAGGGGCTAGTTCCTGTGCCTAAGCCATTTGGGAAAGTGATGTGAGCAAAATTTTGCATGATCATCACATTAAATTCTGTTTTGATTTGGGGACTAGTCTACTTTGGAAAAAAAAAAACAAATGCAAGTTCAATTAAAAACTTTCATATCTATGAAGTTTAGAAAGAGGGGGCCATTGCATTGTGCCCCAGAGACCCAAAATGAAAAAAGAGAATTTTCAGTCATGGTAGAATAAGAATTTGGATTTTAGAGACGTGGTTATAATTTATTTTGAGGGCTGAAGAAAAACATTTGATGTTGTAATCCACTCCCTGAATCATCCCACGAGCTGAATCCCCTAAAACATACCCAAGTATTCTGCACACCACTCAAGAGCATCTCCAGAACATCTGAACATGATTCTGGATGGATCCGGTAACATCGAAACAAAATATGCATCCCTGTAAGGAAGCCAAGTCAGTGTGGAGGTTGGGTGTGTGGACCGGCAGGCCTTGAGCACTGCAGCTAACCTGGGATCTGTCTTCAATTATGTAAACATCAAGAAGACTAGGAGACACGAGGGCTCGGCAGAGAGGGGTTTAGGACACCCAAAGGTGGGCCCACTGGGCTCCTCCCAGCAGGTGGACTCTGTAATCCACAAATGATCAACAGCATCAGCGCAGGGGAGAAGGGACCGGGTCTAGGAAGGACCTCCTCACCCAAAGCTGCATCCTTAGGGGCCCAAGAAGGATGTGGGGAGGGGCTAGAGGTAAGGGGGGAGTGTAGGAGAGAGGAAGGGGCTGGGGAGAGGAAGAGGAAGAGAAAGCTAGGAAAAGAAGGAAGGTCGGTGAAGAAGAATTAGCTTGGCTTGGCAGAAAGGAGCTTATTACAAATCCTCAACCGTTACTCAGATCTCCCTCCGTGCTTCAGGAGAAAATACCCCAAAGGTCAGTTGGCACCTTGTCCATGACCAGATGATTTAACGACAGGTAAAAATGGTGAACATTTACGAAGAAAGCCAGCAAACCTCTGAACGCCGGCAGCTCCCAGAAGGGATTTCAGCCATGTAGCTAACTTTTAAGGGCATTTTATTCTAACTTCTGGTTCAAAGGCAAAGGTGAGGATTTTGAATGAAGCAATGATTGTGTGATGATTATCCTTGCCTGGAATTGGGAAATGGATTTTGGGGGGTAGATTGGGAGTAGGCTGGGACCAGAGACAGCAGGCTAGCCCTCATGGGCGGTCACCTCTGGACCTTTGCACTTGCTATAGCCTCTACCTAGAGATTCTCGCTCAGGGTGCGCCGGCCGCTACCTTCACGTCTGCCAGTTCTTTACTCAGGCGTCTTCTCCTGGAAGATCTTTGGCCTCAGGGAATCCCCTCTTGCTCTGTTGTGCATTTCTTTCATCACAGTTTCCCCCTGTATATCTATGTATGTGCCCGACTTCTCATATGGCATGCTCTTTGTCATGAGTCCTGTGCTCCCATGACCTGGAGGAGGTACTTGGAACAAGGGTTCAGTGAACACCTACTGGCCCATCTTGCTAACAATTCAGTAGCAAGTGGCCACATGGGGGCTATTTGGGAAAGGGTCTGGTACCTTTGGGAAAAAGTCTGGCAGCTTGCCTGGCCATGGCAGAGCTCTGGGGTAGGCTGGCATGGAGCTCAGTTTGGACTCTACGACTCTCTATCTACTAAGCTGGCATTGTGGGTGGGAGAAGTATCATGAAGGAAGATGGCTGGGTGGCAATTTTTGCTGATAAAGTACACAGGCAGAGAGTGCAGGGTTATTGGAATAAGCATGGTCAATTGGTTATGCAGCAAATTTGGATGTACACTCTGCAGAAAGGAGTTGGGGGCTGAGTTTGGGGAGAGGGAAGCTCCCCTGGGCTGTCAGAGTAAAGGAAGTGGGTTTGAGAATGAGAGGGGCCATTCTGTCCACTGCCGCCTGCCCCCAGCTTCTCACGCATCCTCCTTCCATCCACAGCCGTCATGCCACCTTCCTGATATCGGGTAGAGCTAGAAAGCAGTCATGAAAGAGGAGCTCAAAGCTCCACGCAGGTGCTGCTCAAGGGTTGTGTGTCAATTGCACATCTTGTGTGCCGAGGAGCCTATGCAGCGGCCCAGCTTAGGAGCCCACCTTGCCAGAGCATCGTTTCCTCTGTGACAGTGAGACTGACAGCTCCCTGCCTCTGTCCAACATCACCAGAGATCACGTGGTGAAATTCCGAACTCAAGATCCTAAGTACCATTTCTCCTGACTGGACCACTTTCACATCGCAGTAAAGTAAAACAGAGGCAGATGCCCAATTGTTAGAGGTTGGGCAACATCTGGCACATCATTAGGGGAGATTCTTGAAGTGCTCCTAACTCTTGGGCTTGTGACACAGTTTCTCTTGGTTAGTTCTAAGTAAAACTTAGAAGGAAAATCTTTCCACCCTGCTCTCGGATTGGAGAGGTGCTGGATGAGGTGTTGACAGGATTCCTTTGTCATATTGCTTGTTAATCATAAGTTAATAATGACCAATTGTCGTTAGTGTCCTGCCAGGGCCACTCACAACAGTGTTGGCTTCCACAGTCAAGCCATACCCTGCCTCCTCTCACAAACAATCATCAGGGAGCAACTGGATCTGCATTGCCCGGCTTCTGGAACACGACGCAGAGCTGATAGGAGTGCCCTCATTTCCCTGCAGTATGTATTCTTGTATAACAATCTCCCTCCGCATCCCTGATTCTTCCAGCCAAATGATGACAAACAGAATCCAAACACCACTTGTGGGAGAGACGGTCTTTTATTAGTTCTCAGAAAGGACTTACTTTCCTTCCAAAAAAACTGCTCCTCTTTGTAGGGGGGAGCCAGCTGGTTGAGGGGGAGACAGACAGATCATAGCAGTGAGGAAGTACAATTGGACTTTGATAGTAAAATAATTACAAGCAGAGACCTCCAAGCAGTCTTTAGCTACCCCCAGGAAGAATTGTACTCTTTTGGTTTTGTGCTAGATCAAGATTGGGGTTTTAAATGAGGTATTTTCGCATCTTTTGAAGGACTGGTGCTCCAGAGATAGGGGAAGAAAATAATCCTTAGCTTCATATTCCTAGCTTCCTCCCTCCCCCGGAGGAGCTGGATTTCAGCACTGATTTCCCCCACAGAGGAGGCGTGGGAGCGTCAGGAGAGGAAGCTGAGTTCCATTTCATTGATCACACTTGGGGTGGTTTAGTCAGCTATCCCCCCAGATTCGTCATTCTGGCACACCGTTTCTTTTTATGTTGCTAGAATTTTACACAAATGATTCAAAACCCCAGCTCATTCATTTCTCGATTGCTTTCTCTCCGTCCACGGTTTAAACAAGGAGTGAATTGGAGAGAAGCATCCTGCTCACTGGCTGCTTCCCTGCCTGCTGGCTTTCTGACTCGGTGGTGCCTTGACTTTAGCAGGCTCTGGGTTGGGCTTATTTCACGTTAGCTTGGATATTGCAGGCCATTAGTGGGTGCCAGCAGGGGCCTGGTGGCTTCCAGCACTTGGCACTCCACTTTGCTGCCCTGATGCTGTCTGATGAGGCGCCATGAGCCCTCGATTGGGATGGTTCTGCTGCCCGGGATGATTGAACTCTCACACGAAATGAGATTGTGCATAGAGCTGAGGCAGGACCACCTCGCCGGAGACTGGCATTGATGCGTGTCTCCAGAGTCACTCACGGGAAAGAAGAGATTACAGCAGCTGGCGGGAAGCCAAATGACAAAGACAGCCCAAGGCAAGGCTCTCCGATGCCACACGCTGGATATTGGACAGTGGCCCAATTACCATGCTGAAATCCGAGGCTTGGGCTATTGGACGCTGAATCCCAAAGTCCAGGGACTGACAGGCTACTTCGTGCAGGCTGTGTAACAGACACAAGGTGGTGTGTGCAGCAGGGGAACATGTCTGTTATCCCCAGCAGGAAGCTCAGCCACACTGTCACAATGGAGCCACAGGGAAGCTGGGCCTCCTAGAAGGAAGAGCAGTGGAAGGTTCCTGCTTTTCCCTTCTGGGAAACATACCCTTCCGGAGCTGTGCCTGAGTTCCCCCACCTGCAGTGGTTAAAGAGCCTGCACGTTCCCCGTCCACATCCCCCCCATTAAACAACAAAGCAAATTGTCCCAGGATGCCTGGGAAGAAAGCCACCACTTAATGAGAAAGGGATGGGGCCCGGGTGTGCCTCCACTACAGCGGGAGTTGTGCCAGAGACAAGAATGTGGAAACTGCCCCGGTGGCTTGTTGCCGAAACAAAGTCAACCGTTAAGAATCCACCAAGGTAAATGTGCTGCTGCTGTTGAAACAGCGTGAATGGTGACCATGGGGACATTCCCACTGTTCCTGTGAGAATCTCCAGTTCTCAGAAACCTTCAGTCCCGGGAAAATTAGGACAGATTGATCCTGTGACTTTTAGCTATGGATCATGGTCATTTGGGCTAACACGGTGCAAGACGAACAACTAAGTTTTTATAGACCTCAGTTAAGACAAAAAAAAAAAAATCAAGCAGGCAACTCACTTCTTTAGTTCTACAGAAATAAAAGTAATAGTAGACCAACAGTAGACTGCTTCTCTGGGCATGGTAGGGGACACCTGTAATCCCAGTTCTGGAGGCTGGGCCAGGAAGATGGCCACATCTTGAGTGACAGGCCGGCCTGGGCTACATGGAGAGATCCAGTATTTTTTTAAAGTTCTATGTGAACTAGTTTAAAGGGTTTTGTTTTTGTTGCTGTTTTAATTTTATGTATCTGGGTGTTCTGCGTGCCCATGAAAGCACACTTATGCCCACAAAGGCCAGAGGATGGCATCACATGACCTGGAACTAAACTTCGGAACTGTTACTAGCTGCCATGTGGGTCTGGAAACTGAACCCAGGTCCTCTGCAAAGCTGCAATTGCACTTGACCACTGAGCCACCGAAAAGATTCTGGCGGCAGGCCCCCTAGACTTGACTCCTGGGCTGTAATACCTACAGCCTCTGTGACCCTTAGCACGCAACCTCTTCCTCTAATGCAGCTCAGTTTTCTTCCCCGCAAAGTGGGGTTTTTAATAGAACGCACCCCAGAAGTTTGTTATCAGAATTAAATGGGCCCATAGACAGCACCTGACACGAACTACAAGCCTAAGACGCTTTCGTGCCCCCGTATCGTGTCTCTTTTCATAAATTCTGAATTACTGCCAGATCTAGCAAAAGATTAAGCTAAGTATTACCCCTAAGTGCGCATTGAGCTCTATGCCGTCAGCTAACCACTTCAGCCTCTGTTTATTAAAGGTTGTCTTCTTTAAGAATGACAAGTGTGGGTGTCCTGGGCAGGGTTGCTATTGCTGTGATGGACACGGTGACCAAAGCAGCTTGGGAACAAGAGGATTTGTTGGGTTTACACTTCCACAGCACTGTTCACCATCAAAGGAAGTCAGGGCAGGAACTCAAACAGGGCAGGAAGCTGGAGGCAGGAGCTGAGGCAGAGGCCATGGAGGGGGCTGCTTACTGGCTTGCTCCTCGTGGCACTTTCTTATTGAAGGCAGGACCACCAGCCCAGGGAGGTCACAAAGGGCTGGACCTCCCACATCAATCACTGATTAGGAAAATATCCTTCAGGCTTGCCCACAGCCTGATCGTATGGAGGCATTTTCTCACTTGAGGTTCCCTCCTCCCTGATGACTCTAGCTTGTGCTAAGTTGTGTCCATTACAGTGAGGTTTTTGTTCTTGACTCTGCATGGGCCTTTCCTATCCTCTGTCACCTCCACTTCAGCCTGCCTAGAGAGATACTCGTATTTTTTTTTAATTTCCTAAAGGGCCTTCTACCAGGATTTTCTTCTCAGTCTGTAGTTTGAAATTTCTCTGTCTCTACTCTGGGGCATTCGCTGTCCCAAAACACCCACACAGGCATGTACATACGCATCCCACTGATGCGAATTTCATCCCTAATGAGCTGTGGACTCCAGCTTGCTCCCCAAGAGCCCAGCAGAATGTTTCTGTCATTTCCACATGGCTTCCTAGTGCACATTTAGGAAAAGAAAGCGCTACTCACAAAAGATAAATATATCCGCTTCCCTTCATTATCATATTGCAAATATCGATGTCGTAAAAGATTATTCCGAATACCTAAACTCTTGGTTGCTTGCCGGCTGTCAGTATTGCGTCGTTCATGTTGGGTTCTTTAGAGTCCTCAGGGTGCTTACCAAGGAGTACTGCATTGGCTTCTATAAAACCCTCAGCCCTGGATGAGGGAGTGTCCTGGAGGGAGGGAGCAGCCCGCACGTGGAATATCTGGGTACTAGGTAGAAGTCGGGACATGAAAACACAGTTGATGACCAGAGGCTTCGCTTGAGTGGGCACACAGGCCTGGTGCCTACTCAGTTATCAAGCGACAGAGAGAAATCCTGACCCCTGGAGCAGCACATGCTGTAACAGCGAGAGACTTGGGGTTGCTGGAGAGAGCCACGGTGCCAAAGACAGGAGCAGAAAGAGTTAGGTGGAGTATGGGTGAGGCAGGAGGCAGGCTGTGGTCCTGGAAATGAGGAAGGAGGAGAGCACAGAGAGAAGCCAAGGCTGGAGGGGAAGCAGGGTGCTGAAGTTGGGGACACTCCTGCTCTATTATACAGATCTGGTCTGCCTGGAAAGGAAGTAGCTCCTAAGGCTGGTGAGGTTTTGTGGCTGCAGCCCACATCGGCCTTATCTCCAGCCCAGGCACCACCACTTGGGGGGACTGTTAAGGGTGTTGAAAACGGTTTGTGCATAGGCAGGGAGGGCCCTGGCAGGACACAGGGAGCACACACCAGTGGGTGGTTACGTGGCTTAGTAAAGGAGTTACTTATAGAGGTATAGGCGGCGAGGGTGCAGGTGCCCTGTCCTCCCAGCACTCCAGACACTGAGGCAAGAGGGACAGTGTACCTCAGAGGGTCACTGTACCCAGGAGGGTCACTGAATCTAGGAGGGTCACTGTATCTAGGAGGGTCACTGTGCTCTGGAGGGTCACTGTCTCTTGGATGTTGAAGCCAGCATATTGAGATTTTGTGTCTCAAAAATAAAATAAGTACAGATGCTAGGCAGAGTTTAGGGAACTCAACAGAACAAAGACAGGCTCCTAAGCTCTGAGCACAGATAACCCGGGAAGGCTCAACAGAAATAACTGGGCTGGGAGCCGATTAGCTGTATGGAAAAAGTGTGGATGGATCCAAGGCAGTCTTGAGCAGGGAGGTGAGATGTTGGCCAAATCAATGCCTCACCTAGCTCCTCTCCTACCCTCCCATTCTCTGCAGCTACCCCTCACTGGTCAAGCCAACTATAAGGCAGGAGGCAGGAATAGCCATGACTGAAGCTCAACACAGGCTAGCTCCCAGGGCACAGGACAGGGAGAGGGGAGAGCAGGTTCTGGAGACAATGGGAAATATCCTGCACCTTCACCTTCTGTCACTTGGCATCTTCCCTCTGTTGTTCTGGAAATAATCAGTCTCCTCCTCAGTTAGCCCTGAGTCAATTTGGTTACAGGGTTTTTTTTTTCCGTAATCTCTAAACACAGGCCATGTCCACAATTCATCACACGAGGGATAAGATGGAGGAACAGCAATCCATTGTCACATATACAGGTGTTATAGTCTCTGTGTGGGCAGCTGGTCACAGGCCTAAGCCCACAGCACACCTTTCTTCTTCCACTGTGCGTGTTATATGCCCCATATTTCCCTTTGTCAGTGCCTCAGCTGGACCGGTGGCATGACCCAGATTTATTACTGGAAAATCAAGCTTCCCATGGTCTCACATTGATGTCTTTGTCATTTTTTAATTTGCTAGAATATGGCTCCCTGTCCCCCTAGATGTCCCTCAGTGTCATTTTTGGCTATCAGGCAAATCTATTGACTTGCTTCCCTTATTATACCTCAAGCGGAAGCAGCACTGAAATCAGCAGCATCTGCTGAAATCGTCGGTACTCTTCAGTGTTGGCCCAGAGGAGACTTAAGCAAAGGTTCATCTGGTCTACCCATGACCTAAGCATCTCATGGCTATTCCATCCCTTTTACACCAGAGGTCCTTAATCTCAAGATGAGTTTCAGAGAGGACAGACGACCTTTGTGGGTGGGAGACTGACCATAGGACATGCTCAGAGCATGGTCCAGAGCAGGGTACAGACTTAAACTGGTTGGTTGCTTCTTCATGGGGTTGGTTGCTTTTTCATGGCAGGGACTAGGCTCAGAAGTCTGGGGATCCCGTCATGATGGCCTCAGGTCCCTCTGACTAAAATTGACAGTATTCCTCTCTGTATCTCTTGCTGCACACACACTTCCTTGACCCCACACATACCCCCAACTGAGAATTTTTAATTAATTTATTATTTATACAGTATTCTGCCTGCATGTGAGCCTGCAGGCCAGAAGAGGCCACCATTATAGATGGCTGGGAATTGAACTCAAGACCTTTAGGAAGTATAGCCAGTGCTCTTAACCTCTGAGCCATCTCTCCAGCCTGAGAAATTCTTGAGCTATGAACTGGCTTGTGCTGAGCCTTGAGTTCCCACTAAGGTAATTTAAGTTCGATTTCTTCCCATGGACCTTGAGTTGTTTTTAATGGGGGGGGGGTAGTGGTGTCTGTATATGACCCAGCTCTTGTCCTGTGAGGTTCAAACACAGAGATAACAGTCTTGGTTTTTGATTAGGACCTTTCTGCACCTACCTCATCTTCAAGGACAAAGACAACCACAAAACCTCTTTACTACTGAAGTAGACAATCCACTCACTACGCCTGTGAATGGCTCAGCCTTCCAAGGACAGCCATCCGTTTTTGGAGAATTCTAGCGCCCTCCTCACACCAAGGCACTGCTTATGGCTAGCTTATTCAGACGCACAATGGCTCCAAGCATACCTACCAGAGTTCAGCTGCAAGTGTGGGAGTCCAGGCTTCATCCAAAGTCCTAGCCAATTAATGGTACCACTCTTGGGCACAGAAGCTATCGTGTGCTTGTGTATTCACTATTTGACCCAATCATGTTTCAATTTCCTCTTGACTTAGCAGCCACAAAGCTCAGCTTCATTCCATTCCAGGGGATGCATATGTGCTGACCCCTCCTGAGTAGGCCTTTTACCAGAATAGAATACCCTTTAGGGCCTAAAGATGATGAGATGGAGCAGGCACTAGGACTCATGATGTAATTGCTCAGTGCTGTGAATGGAAGCCTGTGGGGCAGTTGTTAGGGGAATAAGCCCATGTCTCGCCTCTACTATCAAGGGATCAAAGGGGATTTGGTGGTTCAAACCTCTCAGCACTCCATGTCTGTTCAACTGTTCATTCTTCCCAGTGTTGCAGGACAGTGACATTAAAATACCTTGGTATAGGCAACCTGGTAGAGTCAGGGACCTAATGGATGAGCAACACTCCAGTTGTCCCAGTAAGACCCTGGCCTTGGCACACAGCTGCCCTATAGCTGTGGGAAGTTAAGGATTCCTTCCATTCTGTCACAGAGGTTTCAGATTTTCTTAGTATTTTGGGGGTTTCCTTCTAGTTTCCTTTTTTCCTGTGTATAATCCTGAGAGCTATCAAAAGATGATATCTGTGCCTCTTTATTATAATGCCTATGGTCCTTGGCACAGTGGGCAGCATGTCAGGCTCATAATTCCTATTATTGCCTGCCATGGGTTTGGACGGGGACCACGCCTCTGATGCATGTTCGCTGGGAGCTTCTGAAGGTGCTGTTATTTAGAAACAGGACCTTATAGATAAAATCAGGTTAAAAGGAGGTACAGCTGGAACACCTCGTGCCTAAATCCAATGTGACTGACTGCTCGGGGGGTGGGGGGGGGAAGGAAAACTTGGACAGCGACACAGGAAAGAGGCCACCTGAGTAAGAAGGTGGGTGTTCAAAGGATGTGCCTTCACAGCAGAAAAGGCAGGGAAGCCTCCTTCCCTGGAGCTTTGGTGGGGATAATGACTGACAGCTTCATTTTACGTTATTTAGTCTCTGGGATTCTGGGAAAATTCATACCTATGGTTTTAAGCAACCTACTTTGGGATGTCTGTCGTAGGCTCCTTTAAATGATAAATACATCATCAACTATTTGCAGCTATTTGCAGGCCTATTTGCTGCCAAGAAAAGTCACTGAGTGGTGAGTTCATATCCACCCTATTCCACACCCATGACCTGCTCCTACTGAGGTCTGCTTTGTCACTGCTCCTACCTGCTCATGCGGTTCGGACACATGGACATTTGAGAACTTTTGCCCTTGACCCTGGAGCTCCCCGGGATAGGAGTCCTGCATGGGACATCTTGGGATGAGTTTGCAATGGTAGACTTGGACAAAGCGAAGTTAGAATGGAGTGTACTTTGGAAAAGATTCTCTAAGTACTGCACCAATTCATGCTATTTGTAGAATGTAAATGCTTTGGGAAGTATCAAGATCCACAATCCCAAGTTTACCACCACTGCCTGAGTAGCCTCGAGCAGGTAATATAATATCCGTGTCCTGTTTTGTTTTGTTTTAAAATTCCTGCATGTTATTGTTTCTTTTTTCCTTCCTGTCTCCAGGGTTCCTCTAGTCTCTGTACACACACAGGGTGGTGGTAGGGCTCAGACCATTAGAGCTGTCGGATTCTGTCCTGAGCAGGTGCATTGAAATATCAGCTGCAGCAAGTTATCTTCCTCTCTTGATTGGCAGGTGAAGAGGCTGCTGCAAGTCAAAGAGAGCAGTCCCCGGGGACTTCCCAGCTCTGGGGTCTCCTGTTTCCCTCCGTGTGTCTCTCTCCCCGGGTCTGACTCTCTCTCTCTCTCTTTCTCTCTCTCTCTCTCTCTCTCTCTCTCTCTCTCTCTCTCTCCCTCTCCCTCTCCCTCTCCCTCTCCCTCTCCCTCTCTCTCCCTCTCCCTCTCCCTCTCCCTCTCTCTCTCTCTCTCCCGTCTAACTCATACTTCTGGAGCTCTGCCCTTTTCTCCACTCTGCTAGTTGCAGCTCAGGCCTAGCCATGTTGGGGTTCCAAGCCTCCATTTCACCTTCATTACTTGTTTTGTTTTTCTTGTAAACCCTCATTTTTCTCCAAGAAGCCTCATCTGCTGCGTATCCAGCTCGACTACAAATGGGAAGTAGTTATGACGAGTCACTTTTTCCATTCAGAGTTGAGACGCAGCAGACTGGGTTCTTGATGGTTCTCACCACTCCTGTGCTTCTCCTCAGGCTCAAACCCCAGACCCTGCCCTCCAGACCCCCCAATCTTAGTGGGATGCTGCGCCAGGTACAGAAAGGCAGGCTCAGAAGGCCCTTTCCTGGCTGCCTGTTGGCCACAGGCGCAAGGTTTTCTCCACCTCTAGCCTCCTCTTTGTTGCCTGAGAAAGCAAAGTTGCTTGGCCCTGCTGGGCCTGGGGCAAGAACATCCCCGAGAAAGCGTTTCTGAAATTTCTGTTACTGGAATGTGGATTAAAAGGCTTGCTGGGGTGAGCTGCTAAATCTTTACAAATGTTTAGGATAAAGCACAAATGAGAAAAACATGTTCAGCTAAGTTTTGGTTTCTAACTAGTGTTCTTAATGCTCTTCTACTGAAACGTAAGCCTTGAGATTCCGCAGGATGAGCGCAGGTCAGACGCCGCAGGCTCCCCTCTATCTCTGCCTCTCCTCCGCGAAGGGTCTTTGTTATTAATAAGGAAAGTTAATGTGTTTTTGACGCTCTCATTTAAGAATGAAGCGGGGACAGTGACAGAACACTGGCTAGCTGGCATTTTAGATGTGTGTGGGAACATTCCTGAACTTAGAGTGTTAACTGACAAGCTGGTACAAAGTAACAGTAAGATAGAAGCAAATTGTGTGGGAGGGGGCGAGGGTGAACCAGACTTCTGTAGTTTTATAGGATTTTAAAGTAAATGTGTGTGTTATGTATGTATGTAAGTATGTATAGCACTGATTATGTTCAGTTGTTTTTCTTTTTGTTTTGTCAACTTGTCATAGAGTCACTTGGGAAGAGAGAATCTCAACTGAGCAATTGCCCCATTAGTCTGACCTGTCTGTGGGCATTTTCTTGACTAATGACTGATGTGGGGGAGTCCTGCTCAGTCTGGAGGGTGCCACCCCTGCTCAGGTGGTCGTGGGCTGTAGAAGAAAGCAAACTGCCTTGCGGGGGGCTGGGGGGGGCCGGGGGCAAGTCAGTAGCTAGCATCCCTCTGCAGCCTCTGCTTCAGCACCTGGCTCCATGTTCCTGACTTGAGGGCCTGCTTTGGCTTGCCCTGGCTGATGAATTTTGTGTGACCTGGAAGATTAAATAAGCCCTCTCCTCCTCCTCGAAGTTGTTTTGGGTCGCGGTGTTCATCACAGCAATTGAAAGCTAGTGTGTCCCTGAGTGTGCGTGCGTGCATGTGGGTGGCGGTGGGGGAGCCACGGAGAGATTACGCCCCTCAGATGCCTTTTCTTTCATCTCTACGTGACCCCAAATGTGACTCTTTTCAGGAATGGTACATTCATGAGATTTACCTGAACTTCTCATTTCCTGAGGCAGGGTCTCACACTGTGGTTCCGACTGGCATTGAAAATGTTGGCCTCCTGCCTCAGTGTCCCCAGTACAGGGATTACAGGTCTGTGCTAGAGCACCTGTTGTATGCTCTTTTCTCATGAGAAATCTGTGGTGTCCGTTCATGTTTATTACCTGTCACAGCAATGTAGTCAGTGCTTCCTATCTAGGGCAGAGACAGGGGCTGTTGAAGCCCACTATGACCTGCTGCTTTTTCCTTATTACCTTTTCAATCACTCACCAGCTGTGAATGGCTTCCGCTTTCACAAAAGCTTATTAAACAAAACAGGTTCATGCAAAAGAAACACTATATGGCCTGCAAAACCCCAAATGCTTTCTACTGAGCTCTTGGGAGAATAGCTCTTCTGAGTCCATCTTTACAGTCGCTGACATCACACCATATTGATTCATGCTTGGATTCTAGTGCTAAGGGATATTTTGGGCTCATGTCTGTTACACCATCCGTGAGTAGTTCCCGCACACAAGTTTTGGTAAGCGTGTATACCTGTTCCTGCTGGGAATATGCTCAGGGGTGCATTTCAGGGTGTAAGCTATGCAGATATTCATATTACTGTTTACTGCCAAACAGCTGGGCAGATGTGCTGTCAGCGTTCATTGAAGGTCTGGCTCCTTTACATCCTTGCCAACATCTGCTGCTGTCAATTTCACTTTAGCAAATCCTACCGGTGTGTGCCACCACAACCAGCTCAACTTCACTTTAGATATTTGGGGGATGCAGTATCTCCCTCCTGTGGTCTGAATTGTGTCCATTTGATGTCTCATGCTGAGTACTCTCCCACATGGATATTGCATGCTGGTATATCCTCTTTTAGACAAAGGTCCTCATATGGTTTGCTCAGGGTTTGTCCGTCTCTACTTTTCTACTGTTGTTTTCTTCCCAAACCTTTGGTAGACCTCATTGACAAACACCGAATTCTGCTCGGCCACTGAGTGCTCACTCTTGTTCTAAGTGGGGATGCAGCTCAGCATTTCATGAATGCTAGGCAAAAGTTTTGTCCTGAGTTCTCCTCCCGCCTTACTCATTTCTACCTAAACTTCCTAGCGGTGTTTGCCAATGAGCAGAAAGGGTTAATTTAATATGATTAATTTGCCAACTTTCCATATTCAGTTCAGGCCATCTTTGCTGTGTCAAAAGAATGTTCCCAAGTGTTTTCTTCTAGATGTTTCTTTTTCGCCCCTTGTGTTTACGTCTATAACTCATTTGACTTTGGTTTCTTATGTCAGTTTGCCCTTAGTGGACAGTCAGTTGGTCTAGCACCACATGTGAAACATCTCAGTCCTCACTGAACTGTGGGGTTGCTTCTGTGTGCACGTGTGTGTGCACGAGTGCAGTTCTCACAGAGACAAGAAGAGGGCATTAGATCCCCTGGACTGGCAGACTGGCAGACTGGCACTACAGGTGGTTGTGAGCTGCGCTGCTGTTAGTGCTGGGAACTGAACGGGGCTTCTCTGGCAGAGCAGCAAGCACTCTAAATGGCTGAGCCATCTTCCCACTCCCAGCCTCTAATCTAAATAGTGCCCTGTTAATCCAGCATTTCAAGTCTGGATTTTGTGATAACTGGTTCCACATATACAGAAATCTAACTGATTACCGAGTGTCAACTTCACACTAGTGCTAACAAGGTCACTCTCCAGTCTGCATTTGTAGAATCTTGTCTTCTCTTCATATTGTCTGTGTTTGGTGTGTCTTTTCACCATAGATAAATGTATTGCTGCAAAGGTAACATTTTAATTCTTTTCTTTCCATTCTTGTTTTTCTCTAACATTTAAAAACTGGCCATATTATATAGAATATGATATTGCATAGAGGCAGTTGTGATAAACTCCTGATCACAGAAATGAATGCTTTCAAGATCTTCCCAGTGAGTATCATGTTTGTCATGGAAATTTTGTGAATACTCCATCATACTGAAGAAGTTTTCTTTTATTTCTGTTTGATAGTTGTTTTAAAATGAACAAACAGGTCCTGGCAGTGGCTGGATACTTTTTATAGGTCGGTTCTAATAGTTGCCTTTTCATATCTGTTCTGACAACATGACGGCTCACCCTGAGTGATCACATACTGGGCTAATGTATCGCTGGAGAAACTCAACTTCTTTGTGATATTTCACATCTCCTACAAATTACAAGGTGGGTTTGCTAATATTTTCCTTAGAATTCTGCAGCATAGGTTTCTTTTTCTGGTTTTGCTCTTGAAGACACACTGGCCATATAGATCAGGATAGAATGAGTGTGCTTAATTTCTGTTCTCTAGGGGAAATGTGTATAAAATTAGTATTATTCCTTCACGTTTAAACTTATGCATAAGCCACCACATTTTATAGAAAATGTTTAGCATTTACGTTTGAAAGTGGGCTATTAAGATAAAAGATGGATGGCAATCTACACATATTTAAAGCAAATAAGTTGGTAAGTTTGAATACAGTTGCAGCCCTGGCCCTGGCCATGAAAAATATCCATCATTTCTAAGATTGTTCTCACTCCTCTGCTCAGTTTTCTTCTGACCCGTCCCAGTGGCTGTCCCTCATTGCCATGTGACTTTCAGTTAGTTGCATCTCTCCAAATTTAGCGGGAGTGAAAGCGCTCAGTCTGTTCTCTATTTTGTCTGCCCTCTTCCACTCAGCGTAACTGAGATTCATCTGTGTGTGACATGTATTGATAACTCATTTTCTTAAAGCCGAGTCATCTGCCACAGCATATTTAGCCAATCGTCTACTGATGTGCAATCAGGTTGTTTCCAATTTGGAGCCATTGCAAACAAAATTGCTATAAATATTGTTGTGGACATATGCTTTCTTTTCTCTTCTTGTTTACCTAATAGTAGAATAGCTGGGCCATATGGTATGTGTATGTTTAACTTTTTAAGAATCTGCCAAGATGGTTTTCAAAGTAGTTGTGCCATTTCACATCCCTGCCAACAGCGTGCAAGGAGTCAGTGTACCACCATCCTGCATGGCCCTCACTGGGCTGGGGAGTTTTAAGCTTAGACGTGCTAACCTATGTAGGGGGCTATTTTATTGATGCTTGAATTTCTGTTTACTAAATTAATATGTTGTACCCCCTTCAAGTGCTTACTTAACATCTATATATGTTGGAATTTCAGCTCAAATTTTTGCTCATTTTATATTTAATTGCTTATTTTCTTATTATTAGGTTTTAAAACCTCTTTGTATATTAAGGCTCTGCGTCTTTACTCAAGTGTGGGACTTTCAGATATTTTCCGTCACTCTGTGGTTTATTTTTCAACCTTTTAAAAGTATGTTGTGAGGCCAGCCCCAGGGGCACATACCCTTAATCCCAGCACTTGGGACGCAGAGGCAAGCAGATCTCTGATTTTCAGACCACCTTGCTCTACAGAGCAAAGACAACCAGGGATGCACACAGAAACCTTCTCTCTCTCTCTCTCTCTCTCTCTCTCTCTCTCTCTCTCTCTCTCTCTCTCTCTCTCTCTCTCTCTCTCTCACACACACACACACACACACACACACACACACACACACAGTTTATTGTGAAAGGGGGCTGAAGAGAGAGCTCAGTGGTTGAGAGCAGTGGCTACCCTTCTAAGGGACCTGGGTTCAAACACCCACATGACTTTGGACAACCATCTGTAATTCCAATTCCAGAGTCATGACTCTCTCTTCTGGACTCTGCAGGCACTGCACACGTGTTGCACCAGACATTCATGCAGGCAACACACCTATACACAGAAAACAAAAAGAAATGAATCTGAAGAAATAATAAAAAGTGCATTGTGAAAAGCAAAACTACTCAGTATTGATGCTATAAAATTTAGCAGTGGTTTCCTCTTATGGATTCAGAATTTGGTGTTATACATGAGACAAGAGTATAATCCTTCCGTGTGTACCAGATGCTGTCAGCACTCAGCCTTGTCTCTCGGGCCTGAGGGGGTTCCAGGGTGCTGGCCAGCCTGACTTTCCGGGCCCCCACCTGGGCTCCTTTGTCAGTTCTCTCTGGACCTCAGATCCTACTGGGCACTGCCAGCAAGCATCCTTTAACCAGAAGGAGCGGGTGTGTAATATCCCCGCTTCTGGTCCAGAGTTCAATGTTTCCCTCTGGTTGTCAGCCTATTTCCCAACAAGCTAAACTCTAGCTGGTGGAAGTGACTTGATCCCCACCCCCCACCCCTTTCTGGCTGCTTTCCCTTTCAAAGTCTTTCTCTCCTGTTCTCTGCAGCTTCCTTAACTACCTGAGGAGGGCCTCTGCCCTGGAGTTGTCAAGAGCCTGTCTGAGGAAACCCAGATGCAGACTTTCAGCTCAGCAGGGATGTAGCAGACCCTGGGTACCATTCAGCAATCAGAAAATACAATGGAAACCTAGGGGGTGGGGAGAATGGGGGTTTATCAGAGTTTGGGACCCCGCGTGCCATGCTCAGAACCCGCTTCCTGCTGAAGAGGTGTTAAATGAAAAAGAACCATCCACACACTGAGCCTCCTGGTGGGGAAAGTGCTAAAGCACCGGCTCTTGTAAACAGTTGACTCACTCTTGTGAGTCACACAGCCATATTTGTCTCTCAAGGACTGCCTTTTAACCCTTCGGTTGCATTTGCCTGATGTTAACCAGCAGGAGGTTGGAAACTGTGTAAATTATCTTGAATATGTAGATTCACATAGATTGGACTCACTGTCCTAGATAACGTTCACTCTCAGCTTCTGATGGACTTTAAAAACTACATAAGAAAATGGGCTGGAGAGACAATTCAGTGTGTAAAACTGTTTACTGCAGAAGCCTGAGGACCTGAGTTCGATTCCTGGGACCCAAGTAAAGAAGCAGATGCAGAGTCCCCTGGTGAGCAGGGAGGCAAAGCTAGAGGAATGGACCTATAGCTCAAGTACTCAGAGCAGCGGCTGCTAAAACTAGGGACACTCTGCCTTAAAAAAGCTGAAAGAGCCTACTCAGAAAAAACATGCCCTTTGACCTCTACACACATGCCATTGTACATGCATGCCCAACCTCTGACACACACTGACTAATATTTAAAGAACCAGAAGTTACGTTTTTCTTATGCTGTTGAAAGTGTAACCAAAACACAGACTGTTTTCCAACTTAATTTCTTCCCTCTGGTTTGCTCATGAAACTTACGTGTGTAATGCTGTGAAGCCGGCAGGGAAGCTAAGCTTGAATGTTCTATGATGATCTCAAATTCAAAGTGCTGGAGAGGCTTCTTCCAGGGACAGAAATGTCACCAGCTAATTCCTGATCCTTGCTCAAGCAGCCCAGGCAATAATTTTCTATACACATGTTTGAAAAGAACCCTCCACCCACAGAAATTCATTCCCTATTCTTCCTTCTGAGAAAATGGCAGGCAGGCACATTGGCCTGCTAGCTGTTATCCAGGCCACACTAACCATGAGAAGATGTGTTAGAAACATTATCAAACCAGAGGGTGGATTGAGTTGAGCACCGTGGCATTTGCTTCCATTCAGTCACCTGTCTTCCCTTAACACTGCCACCTGTGAGTAGCAGGTGGACCTAGTCTTAGATACTTTGGGCTTGTCCCTGTAGATTCAGGAACCCTCTATCTACCCTGCTTGTGTATTGGAAACACCTATTTGTAAATGTAATGAAGGGTTCAGTTGCTTTCTGGATTCTTCCTGGTTTGAGCCAGTAGAAGTAATGATCATAAAAGGCCAGGAGACAGGAGCAGAAGGAGGCCAGCTCACGCAGAGTCACTGCACAAAGGCTGAAACACACCACCTGACTTACGGCTCCCTCGACGCAATCTCTCACCCTAGCTTCCTGGGCCACAGGTCAAGGTTGGGCAAAGAAATGTGGCCAGGAATGCCTTCTTGGTATCTCTAGCCCAGTTATCTTTTAGCATCTCGTCTGTTACCCCAAACCAGCAAACCAGTATTATTTAGGGCTTCTTTATTAAAACACTCTCCAATTTTTTTTCAAGACAGGGTTTCTCTCTCTAGCCTTGGCTGTCCTGGACTCACTTTGTGGAGCAGACTGGCTTCAAACTCAGAGAGATTCGCCTGCCTCTGCCTCTCTGAGTATTGGGATTATAGGTGTGTACACGTTTCAGGCCAAGTTTGCCATCTATTTAACTACACATAGCTAAGGCTGCTACAGTTGGCTATCACCAGTGATAGACATAAAAGGTGGTAAGAGTCAGTTTTGGAGTAGAAAACACATCTTGTCAAAAAGGTAGATTTCATTAAACAGATTAAAGTGATGCTGGATAATTGTCCACGTAAAACTATTGTCTAAAGTGCAGAGTTTCTATTGGTTCAGATCAGCTGCTGTCTTTCAGGTTGCCTAGCAACCTGCCCCCAAGGTTGTGCCTCTGTAAAAGGGTCCAGCCCTCTCTCAAGCTCTCTCTCGCACGCGCACGTTCTCTCTCTCTCTCTCTCTCTCTCTCTCTCTCTCTCTCTCTCTCTCTCTCTCTCTCTCACACACACACACACACACACACACACACACACACTCTGCCTGTCTCTCTGATTCACTGCCTGTCTTCCTCCCCCCTTGTACTCTCTTCTCTCTTAGGATTTCCCACTGTCTGTTTCTCTCTCTCTCTGCTCTCATGGCTCACTCAGGCTATAACTCTGCTCCTTCTCTACCCTGCCTTTCCCACAATAAACTTCCTTGTACCAGACCTGTTGTATGGCATGTAACTCACATATTATAACAGTTTCTGCAGTCAAAAGTGGAAGAAAAAGACAAATAGGGACAGAATGTGTTTGTGAGGTCAGAGGATTAAGCATTGGGCAGATATATGAATCTTTACATATTTTCTTTTTAAGTAAAAGAAATAAGAACTTTCCTTTTTAGTTTAATTTTTTTTCTAAGAAATATGTTCTTTAGATTTGTGGCATAAGCTATAAAGAACATAGAAATAACTTCCCTATTATTTTGTTAAGAATATTGAATACCAAAGCCACCCAAATAGTATTCAATTTGTTTTTTTTGTTATAAGAATTAGCAAATAATTACATCATAAGCTACATCTTAATATATGATAAATAAACTTGCTTTCATAAGTTTAAAAGATATTTTTAAAAGATAAAATTGCAATGAGTTTTCTTATTCCTTGGCTGCATATGAAAGCTTGGTTCTTCCCAGAAGGGAATTTAAATGACTTTTGTCCAGACCACCTACTGTTGACTACTAAGACCTACTAAGACCTCCTGGGAAGAGCTCCAGGAGGCCACCGTGGAAGAGGAGCATGTCAGCTTCCTACAGAGTTTCTGCTTTCTGTATTGCTTTTCTCGGCGCTATGACAAAATTCCTGGCAAAGCAGTTTAATGAAGAAAGGGGTTATTTGGGCTCAAAGCTGCAAGGGCTGGAGTCCAACATGTCAGATCTACAGCAGTAGGAGCTGGAGGTGGCTGGTCCCATTACACCCACAGTAAGGAAGCAGCGGGAATGGGCACATGTTCTGTTTCTCCCTTTCACTCAGCCTGGGACTCCAGCCCGTGAGTGCTGCTCCCAGAACTTGTGATGGTTCTTCCCAACCCAGTTAACCTACCCCCCACAGCTCGGAGACAGAGACAGAGCCTAGAGGTTTGTTTCCATGGTGATTTAAAATCTTATCAAGTTGACAACCAAGATTGGCCACCTCAGTTCCTAAGAGCCTGGCTTCTGAGGTAGAACTCCGCTTCTAGAGTCGCACAGCCCAGAGTGCAGCTTCCATGTGCTCCTGGTTCCTCTCTGATCTTGGAGATGACCTGGCAGACATATCTTTGAGGCCCTTAGTCTGGGTTTATGCAGCATGGTAAACGTTCAGTGATGAAGTTAGCTCTTATTAGAGTTACGAGAATGATTCAGTGTTCATACTTGCACGTAACATGTGGCTCCGCTAAACATAGCATCTGTTTCAAATGTAAATATTTTAATGCCAATATTTTATGTGACAGTTAAAATGATTATATTTAAAAATTAAAGATTTAAAGAATAAAACATTTTTAAAAGTTAAACAGTATATATATATATATATATATATTTCCAAGAAAGTAATACTTAACTCATAAAATATCCAAACAAAAGAGATTTAAGAACTCTCAGCAAGGAGAAGCCCCCAAAATTACAGAACAAAAGTTAAGTACATTAGCAAAGACAATAAAAGTAAATGGGAAAAACTTTTTCTAAAGAGCACATACCAAATACAACATAAACTCAAACTAAACTTCTAGGCTCCTAATATATAAATAAAAATGATAAATATCAAAATAAGAGAAGTAAGACTCTTAGGAAAATGTTCAATATAAAAGAGGCATACATTTCATCACACAAGGTCAAATTCAATGAAAGATGCATTATAATTACAAAAAGTAGCAGGTTTTTTTAAAACTTGGTTAAGAATGCCAGTAACAGAATTAATCACTCAGAACATTTATGCCCCCAAAAACACAGCCTCAAAATACAGAAAGCAAACATTTTTAAAACAAGAAGTAATTACAGATGTCAAAGGTAAGGACCTGGGTCTCAGCCCTACAACTCTGTCACTGTGTACTTTAGGGACTGCTCTGTGACTGAGGCAGACTTTCCATGTTAGCAAGTTCATATTTTAAGATTTGTTGATTTTATTTTTCATGTGTGGATACGTGTGCTTGTGTGTGCTTATGCATACCACAGGTATGCAGCTGCCTGTGAGGCTAGAAGAGCTTGTTGGATCTCCTGGCACTAGAGCTTCAGGCTGCTGTGAGCCACACAGTGTGGATGCTGGGAGCGGAACCCAGGTCCTCTGCAAGAGCAGCAAGTGTGCTTAACAGCTGGGCTAGCTCTCTAGCCCTACTAAAGAGGCTTCTAATAATGCACAAGCAAGCCCAACAGCCTGCTCATTATCTTAAACTATTGATATAAAGCTAAATTTCATGTGAAACTTATTCATATTTCACAGTGCTCTGTGAGAGAAATGAAGACTATTAAATTCCTCGTGCATAATTTTAGCCATTATAAAATTTGAAATGATTATTTATAAAAATATGTAAGTGTTCTTTTACCTTTGTATATAAAGTTTGTGTCAGTGGTTGACCCTGAGATATTTGAGGATACTATTATTTTCCCTGTTTTTATTTTATTAAAATATTTTTATACAATATATCCTGATTATAGTTTGCCCTCCCTCTGCTCTCCCTAGTCCCTCCTCACCTTCCTTCCCAGTGAGAACCACTCCCTTTCTGTCTCTCATTTAAAAAGAACAGGCTTCCAAGAGATTAACAACTAAACATGACAACATAAACTATAATAAGACGAAGCAAAAGCTATCATATTGAAGTTGGAAACAGCAACCCAAGAGAAGGAAAAGAGTCCCAAGAACAAGCAAAAGAGCCAGAGACCCACTTGTTCTCATAGTCAGAAGTCCCATAAAAATACTAACCTAGTAACTGTGATAATCGCAGAGGACCTGATGCGGGCCCTGAGCTGCTCCTTCAGTCTGTGAGCTCATGCATACCTCGACTGGTTGATTCAGAAGAGCTTGTTTTCCTTGTGTCTTCCATCTCCTCCATCACATCTTTCCACCCCCTTCTCCACAGGATTTCCTGAGCTCTGAGCGGAAGGATTCGATGGAGACCTCCAGTTTAGCCTTTCTTTCTGCATCATGTCTGGCTGTGGTCTCTGCGTCTGCTCCCGGAGGACCCTCTCTGCCGATGACCGGATAAGGCACTGATCTTTGCCTTCAGCAGAATATCATTTGGAATTGAATCATTTTATTGATTGTTTTAAATTTGGTTTTACCTGAGCTCCCTGTGCTATCTCGTCTCTGGCTCTTGGTTACCCAAGCAGTGTCAGGCATGGTTTCCTCTTGGGGAGGACGTTGGGGAGGATGTTGGTTAGCCACTCCCACATGCTCTGTGCCATCGCTGCACTCGCATGGTTTGCAGACGGAACAGATAATAGGTCAAAGGTTTTGTGGTTGGATTGCTGTCCATACTTCTCTTTTGCAGAGAACCTTCCTGCACCAAAGAGACTAGAACATAGTGCTGAGGACTCCTTCTCCATGTCCAGTGAGTCCTGTGGGCGTTGTCCTCAGCAGTGGACCCTGCTGTCAGTCGGTGGAGAGCAACCCTTTGCTGCATTGTCAGCCTCGGCTGTTTGGGAATTCCCACGGGATCCCTTTGGCCAACAACTCAATTGAATGAATGCACCCTAGTCCCGCTGTGGGAAGCCCTGCCTGGCTACAAGAGATGGCCACTTGAAACTCCATGTCCCCCATTACAGGGAGTCCTCATTAGGATCACCTTCATAGATTCCAGAAAGTTCCCACTTCACTAGGTTTGCAGACCACCCCCAAATGTGCCCCCCCCATTCTAGCCATCTCTCCCTGCACTCTCACCCTTCACCCTATCTCATTCCACCTGGTCCCATCCCCAACTCCTACCCCAACCCACCCCAGTTCACCCATAAAGTCTACTCCATTTCCCCTCTCTATATCCCTCCCTAGACCCTTCCTCTTTACCTACCCGCCCTCCCTCCCCAGGGTCTACAGATAATAGCTCGGTCATCATTTACTTCATGGATAGTACCCCCTTATAAGTGAGTGCATACCGTATTTATCTTTCTGGGTCTGGGTTTCCTCATTCTGGATGATTTTTACCTAGTCGCAATGTTGGTATGATGTTTTTATGTAATATATACAATTTACCCTTGTTCATTCAAATGCTGATTTCTCTATCCCACTATCTGGTTTCAATCTGGATATTACATTGTGATGTTTATTCTAAGCATCACCTGTCTCAAGTTTGTGTATAACTGCCACCATTTGTTCTCTGTATTTTCTTTTTTAATTAAATTTTTATTTTTTTACATTAATTACAGTTTATTCACTTTGTATCCCAGCTGTAGCCCCTCCCCCATTCTCTCCCAATCCCACCTTCCTTCCCTCATCTCCCAGGCCCCTCTCCAAGTCCACTGATAGGGGAGGTCCTCCTCCCCTTCCATCTGACCCTAGCCTCAGGTCTCATCAGGACTGGCTACATTGTCCTCCTCTGTGGCCTGGCAAGGCTGCTCCCCCATCGGGGGTGGGGGGAGATTGTCAAAGAGCAAGCCACTGAGTTCATGTCAGAGGCAGTCCCTGTTCCCCTTACTAGTGAACCCACTTGCATACTGAGCTGCCATGGGTTCCCTCTGAGCAGGGCTTCTAGGTTATATCTATGATTAGTCCTTGGTTGGCGTATCAGTCTCTGAAAAGACCCCTGTGCCCAGATATTTAGTTCTCTGTATTTTCAATAAAGCAACCAGCCAATGCTGAGCAATGGAGAGAACAGAGTGGGACATCTTGGTTGTGGGACGGAGGAGAAGGAGGCGAGTGGGAGGGGTGGGAGAGGAAAGATAGGAGGTGAGGACTTGGAACCATGAGGAGAGATGAACCAGATCTAAGATACGACTAAAAGCAAGTATAATGTGGGAAATCAGAATGGGCGGAAACTATGCAGGCTTGGAGGTTTAGGATGGAGCATTGTGCTCTAGGTTAATTAAATAAATCCTAGTCTGTGTGGTGATTTGGGTATACAGCTGGTTTATGAATAACCACTGTTTAACTAAAAGATCAATAATAAATATTAATATTCAACAATAAATGCATAGCAACATGTGACAGACTTTACAGTAATCTAACAAGAATTTCCATAGAAAGTAAAAAACAAAACAAAACAAAACAAAAAAACAAAGCAAAGGAAGTTCCTCAACTAGGCGCTCACAGATTCCTGAGTAGACAGATGCCCTGCAGGGCAGCAAAGTCTCCAGCAGGCTGCGGAAAAACAAAAATTGATACATCAAACCCTCAGAAAGGCAGGTTCTTAGAGGAGAAAGGTGGCTTTTTAAAAGGAAGCTTCTCAAAGTCAGACTTTGCTAGCCAAGGCAGAAAGCAAAATTCATTTCAGAGGAGGTTCTTGCCGGTCTGAGGAGCAAACATTTGTAGACCCAGTAACTTCCCAGAGTGAGGAAGGGGTCAGGATCCAGGGAGGGAGGCAGAAGCCAGAGACAGACTGAGAAGCCTCACGCATCTGAACTGGTAAGGTCTGAAAGGAAAGCTGGGTCTTAAAAAGTGAAGTCCTTGGGGAAAGGTTTTGAGATTAAAAAAGATAATTTTGTATGTTGAAAATGGAGGAAGACACAATGACATAGTGCTTCTGGGGACCATTTGAGTTTGTTTCTCTTAGCATACAAATACTTTTTTTGCTGACAATTTTAGTTTTGTATATCCTCTTTGGGAGAGATCAGGAAGACAGACTTGGAGAGGTTGGGGGACTCTGAATCAAAATAGAGAGCCTTCAGAGCAATCCAATCTGGTACTTACAGTAACACCAAAAGAGGTGGTTCCAGATGAGGAAAGTCCACAGAGGCTTGAAGATACTGCAAAATGGCAGCCCACTGAGATGCTGGAGAGAAAGCCTTCAGCTATGGGCCACATTGGTCAGACTGGAGATTGTATGTGTATTCTTAAGGTAGAGTTACTAGATGAAGGTCTATATGCTAAAGTAGAAATGCAGATCCTATTTAGTGTTGTCACGGAACAAGGTCATACAGTGGCTGGTGCACTCCATTTTACAGTTTGGAGAACTGAAATAAATGCACCATGCCATAGATTCATATTCAGAATTCCAGTGGGAACTTACCTTAAATTCTGGAGAGCATGATCCTAAGGTTATACATTTATTTGAGATGGTGACTGTTTTGGAGATGCCCCTGAAAATGGAAGCTGATGGTGCTTCAGCATATATATCCATTGGAATACAACAATATTTTAGATATTATGGCATGAAACCTGTTACAGATATAACTTATAATCAAGTCAAACTGTTATGAAAATATATAACAGTAATGTTAAAAAGATGGTCATAAAACAGAAGGGAAAATTTATCTCCCCCAAACAGATTAAATAATGACTTATCAATTTAAAAATGCTTAAATGAGATAAGTAGCACACCTGCTAAGACACAGTGGAATTTAGAAACGACTGCCGAATTAGAGCAGCATATAAAGATCCTAATTCCAAAATGGAGAACAGAAAATGTGTTACCCTGGGGAAGAGGTTTTGTGTATGTTCATACAGAAGAATAGAAATTAAGGGTTCCATCAGACCAAAGAAAAATCAGAAATGAGAGAGGAAGACCACCTGAAGACCCTGGCCACACAAGAGAGAAATCAAGAAGACTAAACAGAACAGGTAACAAAGTGCTGATCCCTTCACATGGGAACAACTCTGAAACTGACTGAGACATAAAAATGTCTCCAGCCTGAACTTTAACACTACATGGCCAATAAATCCTTGGCTACAATATCCTCAATATTTATTATGCCATTCTTTTAATTGGTTTATAATTTAGTTTCATCCTGCACATTTTATACATTTATAATTTTAGGACTGTATAACGCTCATGAGAAATTATATGTCTGCAGAACAAAAGGGCTGGATACTGCGGACACTGCACCAAACCTGACAGGATTCATCCTTCCAGCATGCTGCAGGATGAATCCTACATCCTGCATGTTCCAGCATTCTGCTTGTTCCTGCCTCAACTGCTTCAATTGCTGTTTCTCATCAAAGCCTGCTCCCAAAAGAGCTTTGAAGAAAGCCACTAATCTTAATCGGTCCAGCAGTTTAGACTGTTCCAAACAGGACTTCTATTAAGCCAGAAATGTCTCAACATTCAAAAACTGGACCACAAATATTAATGCTTGTTTAATTAACCATTTTCCCCAATTTCCTTTGGGCCCCCTAACAGGATTTCTGCATGTCCAAAATGCAGCTAGAAAAAAATTCATAAGAACAACGTCCAATTTCCCTTAAGGGGGATTGAGTAGGTTTTTGGTTGTTTTCTGGAGCTATGAATGTTTATTGTTATTAGGAGATGGTTATAAGTTGTTAATGATCTTATTCAGAGAGAAAATAAGGTTAGGATATTAGGTAATGCAAGTTAATTGATTATTAATTCATAGTCATGTCAGACAGTAGTCTAATTTATCACAGGAGTATATATCCTAGGTTTAACAGATAGATATGATTCCATAACAAGCTGATTATATAAAGATAGGTAAGTTTTCAAAAACTTCAGAGACCTACAGAATATGGCATTTAAAAATGTTTTCATTATTCCAAAGATTCTTTGACAATGAGACATGTCATCTCCTGACAGCACCCTGCCTACCTCAAAGAAAATGATGAGCATCAAAGAACCTCATATGGAGATGGCTTCAAATGTGGAAAACGAGTCACCCAGGCAAAAAGAAAATGCCCTCGTTTCATGACAGACAGAATTCTGCCAGAAATGGACAAGTTTAAATGCAGGACAAGTCGACTGTCGAATTCTGCTAAGGCAGGGTAAGCAAGTCCTAAATAGTTCCTGCTTCACATATATGTCTGTCAAATATACTGTACCAGAAGGCTGAAGATGATGCTCCAGTGTTAGAGAGAGAGTTTTAGGTGACTGTTCAGGTAGCAAACTGTCTCTGTCAATTTTTTATTTTTTGGAAGCTGCTAGCATGCACGTCCTATTTACTCAAGTAACTAACTTTATTCCTTCTCAAGTCTCTGGTGGGGTTGAAAACCAAATAGCTATAGTTCCACAATTAAGCTCAAGTTGTTTAGAATTTAAGAAAATGTTTGCATATAGGTAATACCAATAAGGATAAAAGTTAATTTAGGTATAGAACTCTAAACTTGTCGAGATAGGACAGATAATCAAGTACTTTCTCCTAAGTTGCCAAATGTACATGGACTGGACATTGCACATGTAAATCTTACCTAATAGTTTTCATAACTGTTTTATAATTATTATTGTATTTAAGAAAAACCATTTTATTGGACTTAAAGGAGGAAATGTTGGTATAATGTTCTTGTGGAATGTGTATAGTTTACCCTTGGTCATTCACATGCTGATTTCTCTACCCCACTATCTGGTTTCAATCTGGACATTGCATTGTGTCCAGTTTGTATAAACATGGTCACCGTTTATTCTCCATAATTTTCAATAAAACAACCAGCCAATTCTGAGCAGTGGAGAAAATAGGGTGGGACCTCCTGGTCCAGAGGGGAGGAGAAAGAAGCGAGTGGGAGGAGTCAGAGACAAGGGATTGGCAGAAGAGGACTTTGGAACCATAAGGAGAGATGAACCAGACCTAAGATATAACCAAAAGCAAGCATAGTTTGGGAATTCTTAATGGGAGGAAACTATGCAGGCTTGGAGGTTTACGATGAAGTAACTATTGCCCAGCATTGTGCTCTAGGTTAACTAAATAGATCCTAGTCTCTATGTGGTGATTTGGGTATACAGCTGGTTTAGGAATAATCACTGTTTAACTAAAAGATCTATAATAAATATTAATATTCAACAACATTCCATCCATAAAGTTAGGACGTCATTTCATTTAACAGCTTAGTAATACTCCGTTGTGCATGTGTACCGCACTTTCTTTATCTGTTCTTCTGTTGAGGGACATTTAAGTAGCTTCCTGTTAAAGCTGCAATGAACATGTCTGAGCAAGTGTCCTTGTGGAATGGTGGAGCAGCCTTTGGGTATATGCTCACTAGTGGCATAGCTGGGTCTTGAGGTAGATTGATTCTCAACTTTGTAAAGAACTGTCATATTGCTTTCCATAGTAGCTGTCTAAGTTTTCATCCCCACCAGCCACACAGGAGTGTTCCCCTCGCTCCACATCCTCCCCAGCCGCAGAGGAGTGTTCCTCTTGCTCCACATCCTCCCCAGCATGAGCTGTCACTGTGTTACTTACTTAGTCATTCTGACAGGTGTAAGATGGAATCTCAAAGTAGTTTTGATTTGCATTTCCCTGATGGCTAAGGATGTTGAACATTTTTTAAGTGTTTCTCAATCGTTTGAGATACCTCTATTGAAAATTATCTGTTTAGATCTGTTCCCTAATTTTTAATTGGATTATTTGGTTTTTTGATATCTAGTTTCTTTAGTTATTTAAATATTTTGGATATTGGTCCTCCATTGGAAGTGGAGTTGGTAAAAACAAAACAAAAACAAAAAGCTTTCCCCATTCTATAGGCTGCCACCTTGTCTGATGAGCAGTGTCCTTTGCTTCACAGAAGCTTTTCGGTTTTATGAGGTTCCATCTGTTGATTGTTGATCTTAGAGCCTGTGCCATTGGTGTCTGTTCAGGAAGTTGTCTCATGGCGTCAATGTATTCAAGGATATTCCCCACTTTCTCTTCTCTCAGGTTCATTGTATCTGGTTTTATGTTGAGGTATTTGATACACTTGGGCTTTAATTTTGTGTAAGGTGATAACTATGGATCTATTTGGATTCCACAGAATACAGACATCCAGTTGAACCAGCATCATTTATTGAAAATTCTGTAGTTTTTCCAGTGTATATTTCTGGCTTTTTTATCATAAATCAAGCGTTCATATATGTGTGGATTTATATCTGGGACTTCAGTGCAATTGCATTGCTCTACATGCGTTTTGTGCCAATACCGTGTAGTTTTTACTAGTACAACTTGAAATTAAGACTGGTGGAAATCCAACATTTCTTTCATTGTTCAGGATCGCTTTAGCTATCCTGGTTTTGTTGTTGTTGTTTGTTTCCATATGAAGTTGCGAATTGTCTTTTTGTGGTCTCTAAAGAATTGTGTTGGAATTTTGATGGGAGCTGCTTTGAATCTGCAGATTGCTTTTGGTAGGATGGCCATTTTTACTATGTTAATCCTACTGAGCCATGAGCATGGGAGATCTTTCCATCTTCTGATATCTTCTTTAATTTCATTTTTCAAAGACTTGAAGTTTTTATCATACAAGTCTTTCACTTGTTTGGTTAAAATTACCCCAAAATATTTTGTGTTATTTGAAGCTATTATGAAAAAATGTGTTTTTCCTCCGTCCATTTGTCATTTGTGTATAGGAGGGCTACTGAATTTTTTTTTTTTTATTTTTTACTTAATCTTGTACTCAGCCACTTTGTTAAGTGTTTATCAGCTGTACGAGTTCCCTACAGGGGTCACTTACATATATTATAATATCATCTGCAAACAATGATACTTTGACTTCTTTCTTTCTAATTTGCATCTCATTGATCTCCTTCAGTTGTCGTATTGCTCTTGCTAGAACTTCAAGTACTCTGTTGAATAGAGATGGAGAGAGTTAACAACCTTGTCTTGTTCGTGATTTTAGTGGAATTGTTTTGCATTTCTCTCTGATTAATTTGATGTTGGCTATGGGCTTGCTGTAAATTGCCTTTATTATGTTTAGGTATGTTCCTTGTATTCCTGATCTCTTCAGGACTTTTATCATGAAGGGATGTTAGATTGTGTCAAAGGGGTTTTCTGCATCTAATGAGATGATCATGTGGGTTTTTTTAATTTCAGTTTGTTTATATGGTGGATTATACTTACTGATTTTCAAATACTGAGCCATTACTGAATCTCTGGGTTGAAGCCTATTTGATCATGGTGGATAATCTTTTTTTCTTTGAAAGTCTGGTAGAATTCTATTCTAAAACCATCTGGGCTTTTCTTTGTCTTTTTATGGGAGATGTAACGACTGTTTCTATTTTACTAGGGACTATAGATCTATTTAAATGGTTTGTCTGACCTTGATTTAACCGTGGAAAGTGGTACTATTGAGAAAATTATCCACTTGTTTTATATTTTCAATTTGGTGGAATACAGATTTCTAAATTTTGTCCTTACGATTCTCTGGATTTCCTCGGTATCTGTTGTTACAGCCCCATTTCTGATTTTGTTAATTTGGATCTTCTCTCTGCCTTTTAGTTAGTTTAGATAAGGGTTTGTCTATCTTGCTGATTTTCTCGAAGAACCAACTCTTTGTCTTCAATGAATCTTCATATTTTTCTCTTTGTTTCTTTTTTTATTGATTTCCATCCTCAGTTTGATTATTTCCTTCTGACTACTCCTCCTCAGAGTGATTACTTATTTTTCCAGAGTTTTTGATGTGAAGTTGCCAGTATGAGATCTCTCCAGCTTTTAACAAAGGCACTCAGTGCTATGAACTTTCCTCTTAGTACAGCTTTCATTGTGTCTGTAAGTTTGAATATGCTGTGTATTCACTTTCATTGAATTTTAGATAGTCTTTAATTCCTTCCTTGGACCAGTCATTCAGTAAAGGGTTGTTCAGTATCCATCAGTGTGTAAGCTTCTTGTTTTTCCTGTTGTCAATATCGAGCTTTAGTCCACGGTGGTCTGATAGGAGTTATCTCAATTTTCTATGACTGTTGAGATTTGCTTTGCGACCAAGTATGTGTTCAATTTTGTAGAAAGTTCCATGAGGTGCAGAGTAGAAGGTATGTTTTTTAGTGTTTGGATAAAATGTTCTGTAGCTATCTGTTAGGTCCAGAATTTCTTTGTTTAGTTTTCCCCTGGATGACCTGTCTACTGGTGAAAGTTGGGTATTGAAGCCTCCCACTATCAGTGTGTGAGGTCAATATGCAGTTTAAGCTGTAGTCATATTTCTTTTACAGACTTGGGTGCCCGTGTGTTTGGGACACAGATGTTAATAACTGAAATGCCGCCAGGCAAGGTTGTGGTGCACACCTTTAATTCCAGTATTAGAGAGACAGAGACAGGTGGGATTCAAGGCCAGCCTTGCCCATGGATGGAGTTCCAGGACAGTCAAAGAAACCCTATCTCGAAGAGAGAGAGAGAGAGAGAGAGAGAGAGAGACTTGACTTGACTGTAGGGGAGGGGGAAAGTCACAGAAGCAGTAGGAGGGGCCTTGCTTTGCCTTCATCCTGATTGATGCCCTGGTAGGACCTGTCCTTAGGTTAGCAGGGAGTGCCTGTAGGAGTTGGGGCCTGGGGCAGTGTAACACATTGTGAGAAGAAAGTTTAGGACCGAATGGTTTATGGGGTCCACAAGAGATGTGGGCAGGGGTGACAGAAGGGTATGGCTGGTGTTCTATGGCATTGCTAGGGACAAGAACAGAGATTGATTCTAGGGGACCAAGAGAGAGGAGAAGGGCTGTGATCAGCCTACCTGGTTTTCTGGTAGACCTAAATTATTCCTTAAAACAAATTTGGGGGGAGGGCCTGGAAATTGTACCCAGCTAATCCTAAGGATATTTAAGATGCTGTCCCTGAGAATTTAGTATTTCTCTTCAAATGTTGAAAAAATTAGCCTTTAAATATGCAAGCCTGAACAAGAGAGGATATGAGACGCATGCATGAACTATTACTTCTCATGCTGATTGAAGGCCACCTACCTGTTTGAGGCCCCATATGCCATTTTAAATTTATTTTGATAATTCAAGGAAGCAAACTAGGCAGTTTCAATGTAGTGTTTTGTTGCTTTTTATTTTCCTGCTTGCTGGCATGCTTTCATAACATGTATGAGTTCTTATCACTGTCCTGTTCTTTCACTATCTCATTTGTATGCAAATTTTCTTGTATGCAACTTACTCCTTGGTAAATGCTACCAGCAGATTGAGTGTCTGTAATTATGCCCTGTCCCTGTCTGCCCTATTTGTTTCTTATTATATCACCACTGTAGTCTCTGCTTCATGTTCTGGCCGTGAATTACAGACTGGCTCAGGCAGCAATTTTTCTTATGGGTAATGTGATGGGCTAGTTCTGCTTTCCTCCCCTGGTGCCTCACCCACTTGTAAGGCCTCTGCACAAACTCAGTGTGTGGGGCCTGCTCCTTCTCTCCTCCTCTGTGTCCCTCTTCCTTTTCTTGATCTGATTTTTAAAACTAAAAACCTTTTGCTTCTAACGGGCAGGTTGTCAGCTAACTCACTTAATCTCTTCCTGTTCCTTCCCCAGGCTGATTTATGCAATACTAAAATCTGAGGTGGAATTACTTTATATACATGTGTGTGTTTTAGATTGTTTATAGTGAGGCTGAGGAATCTAATGAAATTTTCATGTGAGACATTCATGCCAGGAATATACATAAACATGATGTGTATAGATTTACATGCAAATATAAACACAATGTGTATACCTGTCTTTATAAATGCATACAAGTTTATATGAATAAAATGTAAGCAGGTACAAATAAGCATATGTGGGGGGAGGGGGTGGAGCAGAGAGCCAGAGAGAGATCAAGTCTGTGTTCTGGAGCCATGCTGTTTTAACTTGAGCCCTAGATTCAGTCTTAATTATCTTTTTGATCTTGGTCAACGTCTTACATTTCTTGCCCTTTCTTTCCTTATTATTAAAAAAAAAGTATGGGATTGTGAGGATTGAATCAATTTATACTTAGAAAGTGTTTCTCGATGCATGGTAAGCTTCAATAGAATCAGCTGTTTTTATTATCACAGAGGTAAACAAAAGGAATAGTCGTGTCCATGACAGGCATCAGTTAGCTTGGGTTTCTCATTTGCTCAGCTGAAATTTCTGGCCTCTGCTCAGTGTTACCCTCCCCTCCCGGCTGCCTGTGAGATGTGCATTAGGAATGTATGCAGTATGGACTCTGTTCATATGTCAGTCATGGCTTGTCCTGGGTCCTGGTGATGCCTTGAAGGGGTCCTCCCCTGCCTGCCTATCCTCTGTACCCACCCTGGCACCTGACCAAACTAGGCCACCAAGCCCAGGCATGGTGGCATACACCTTTAATCCTAGCACCAGAAAGCAGAAGTAGGCAGGTATGGCCGGTCAGAGCCAGCCTTGTCTAAACACCTGGCTTTGGGCCAAGTGAGGTCCTGAGCAAACAGACAAACAACAGCAAGGCTGCCAACACCCTGGGTGGTTTGGATGATGAGAAATGGGTGCGCTAGCCCTGACTTTTCTTCTCCCCACACTCTCTCTTTGCCTACCCCTTGGCCTAGCAAGAGTTCCAGCATACATCTGCAGTCCCCCCAGGCTTGTAGACCGCCCTATAGGCTCTGTCGAGCCCATGTGGCCCTCAGAGGGTACCCATCAGGTGGGCTCATTCCCTGGATCCCAGCAGGTAAGGTAGGCTATGTTTCCTGACCTCACTGCCATCACTGCCACAGGCACTTCTGTCCAGGGAGACAGAGAACTATGCACAGAGAAGTTAATAAGGTTTCCAAAATACCTGTGATGGTCAACAGGAGAGGCTTAGTTTAGTCTCCTAGGATTTCAGTTTGTTTTAAGAAAACAAAGTTTTTCTCTTTTTAAAGCTTATTTTACGTGTTTTGCCTGCATGCATATATGTGTACCACAAGCATGCCTGTGAAGGCTAGAGGAGGGTGAGAGATTCCCCTGAGGCTGGAGCATACTGTTAGCCACCGAACACGGGTGCAGGGAACAGAACTCGGGTCCTCTGAAGAGCAGAAATCACTGAACTGCTGACCATCTCTGTAGCCCCGGCTCACAGTTTCGGTAGCTTAGCTCCATGGTTAGTTGCCTTGTTGCTCTGGGGCTTGTGGCATGTCCGAACTTGATGGCAGGGATCACACGGTGTGGCAAAGCTGCTCATCGTGTTTGCCAGGAAGCAGGGAGAAAGACAGGAGAGGAAAGGGCAGGAACATTAAAGGGCAAGCCCTCCATGACCTAACTTCCTCCCACTAGGCTCCACCTCCGAAAGCTTCCAGGACCTCTCAGTGGCCTCGGACTATGTAAACCTTCCCACCTGGCCTAAGGCCCTCTTAGGAGGGAGCATCCATGTAGCTCTCTTCTAGCATCCCAGCAACAGACACCCTCAAGGCTGAGAGATTACAATCTACATTGACAACTGTCTCCACGGGAGGACACTCTGGAGTCTTCCATTTCAGAGATTTGGAAACTGAGCTCAGGGCTGTTAGAGCTTAGGGTCACACGAAAAACCTGTAACAGAATTCAGGCTCCAAACTTACTTTCCACAACTGAAGCCCATTTATTTTTCCATTTATTTATCAACTAACAAATGGTTGCCAAGGGCCTACTATGTGCAACGGGGCCTGTAGCTGCTGGTGGGGACAGGGACAGCACCTCTTCTGTCACCCAGAACCTCTCGTCTCAGGCAGAAGACAGGAAAGTGTGCCACTGACAGTAACTAAGTTTGGTGGGTGCAGGAGCAGAGGTCGCACATTTCTTAAACACTGCGCTGGATATTCTGCCAGGAGCTGGATATAAATCAGAGCGCATGGGTCTGTAACTCGCTGGGCTGCCAGCGGCCTGTTGCTGCTGACTTTCTATGTCTGCCTCTAAGTCCTCAGCCTGCCACCCAGGTTGGAGCTGTCTGCTGGATCAGATGGGGACACATGCTCTTAGGAGCCTGACAGGACAGGATCTTCTCTGTACTCCCCGGCAGTTCTCGGAGAGCAAAGGCCTTGTACAGATGTGTACTCGGCCAGACAGACGGTGAAGCTCAGCAGCACGCAGCACTCCAGCGTTGCTGGGTGGGCTGTGGTGGCCGAGGGGATAAAGTGAAGCAGGCATGGCTAGAGAAGTTAGCAGGGATCCCAGCCCTACCTTAAAGGGCACGCCCCCAATGACCTAACTTCCTCCCGTTAGGCCCCGCCTGCCAAAGTTTTTGCTGCTTTATTGGGTACATGCAGGGATCCACATGTGAACAGACAGCAGAAAATTCATTTTCTTAGTTCTATTACAGTTCTTTTTTTTTAATTA
>CM053756.1:4533563-4573822 GCA_028658305.1 Pachyuromys duprasi
GAAACAGTCCCTGTTTCCCTGAATAGGGTCTTCAGCCCTACACCAAGTTATCATGGGCCCCATCCGTGCGGGGGTTCCAGTCCACAACCACACATAGTCCTTGATTGTAGAAACCGTCTCTTACAAGACCCCTGTGCCCTGCTCAGTTTGGTCTTTGTGGAGCTCTTGTTCTCCCCAAGTCTCAACAACCTCCCCCAGACACATTACAGTTCTAATTCACTTTTCTTGTGTTAAGGAACGGTTCTACCTTGCTGGAAATATTAAAATGTGTGTGCTTTAGAAGTAGTTTACAGTAGTAAGGTAAAACGCTCAGTGGTATTCCCCACCACTTACAGAGAACATACTACATTCTACACACAAGCTGTGTCATTTCATTTCTGATCCACTCTGGGCTGTAATGTCTTAGCCTATTTTGTGTTGTTATAATAAAATATCTGAGGCTGAGTTTTGTGTGTGTGTGTGCTTATTTCACAACTCTGGGGATTCATGGCTTCTGGTGAGGCTCTCAAGGCAGATGGCATTTCATGTGGGCAGAGAGAGAATGGGAGGATGAGAGAGAGAGGCTGGAGGAAGCGGGAGAGGTAACGTATTCCATAGCTGGGATAGAGGGAGAAAGACACACACACAGGGTGGGTTGGAAGTGAGCACTAACAGAAACAAGAGACGCAGCCTAGGAAAACCAAGCTTGCTTTATAATAATTTTGTCTCATAGGACCAATTCAGTCACATAAGGCAACACCAATTCATCCAGAGGGTCCCCCAATCATGCCTCACTCAAAGGTGACACTCCCTCTCAGTGGTCATCCTGAAGACCAAGACCCAAGAATGCAGAAGTTGGGGGTACAAGCCACATTCAAACATAACAAGTAGGCATTTTGTGAATGAAGACAGGAAAGCAGAAACATGCACCATGTGTCATGTAAACACTGAAGGTGGGATTCAAACCCAGGCCCTTCTCAGAGCACAGTTCCCCGTCTCATCACCCACCACCTAAAATACCATCCAACATGGCCTCTTGGCTGGCCCACGTACATGATGAACTCTGCCTCCATGACAAGGGATGAGGGGTTTGCATCCATGGGAATTTATAGCTAGTAGTCGGTAGACTAGCCAATAGAATGATGGCCGATAGAAGCAAAGCCCCCCCTGAATGACTGAGTAGGGCCCTAATGCATCCAGGCTGGGCTACAACCATGTCTGGCTCTGTGAAGCGTGAGGAAAGACATGGGCGGCAAAGGTGATATTGGACAGTGAGGGAGAAACCAACGCGTCACCCCTCTCACCTACCCAGTGATGGAGCTTGGGGTTTCCCTGGGAATGAAAAGGGACTGTAGGAGGATATGGGGACTAGCGGCAAGGTGAAAAGAACAGCCTCCACCACCTTTTCAATCTCTCACAATGAAAACTTGGAGGCAGTTTGTAAAATGCTACAAAGCCTGTGGAGCAGGACGGGTTCTGATTCTGTCTGCTCTTCAGTACGTGTGTCCCCAGGGCACTCCCTGCAGTAGCAGCTGCTCAGGGGCGACCCGGCACCACACAGAGGGTGATGGGAAAGAAAGGAGGTGGCGTGTACAGAATTGTAACTATGCTCAGTACCACTTGATGGTGCACTTGGAAACGATTCGTGTACGTTATACAAATATCACCGCAGAGAATCCAACAATAAGTCAGCGCAGAAGACAAACTCAAGTCTTTTCTTCTGACACCTCACTGAATTGTCTCGAAGGTGAGGGTATACCTGCTTCTTCTGGAGATTACCATAGTGGCCAGGAACCCTGAAGTGAGATGGCCCGGGTGTGGGGAGAGAGCAGAGTTACTGAGGGTGGTTTCAGAGACAGAACTGGCAAGGCGGTTTGACTGCAGGGTTTGGGAAAGGGAAGGATGTAGGCAGATTCCTCATTTCTGGTTTGGAAACGAGAAGCGTTGGCTGTGCCCAGGGTGCCCGTGCTGGAACCGTGGCATTAGGCAGCTGGACATGGCATTCTCTGGTTAGCTCCAGAATTCCATCCGATTTGAAGCTAAGAAGGGGTTATATTCGAACGAAGCAAACTTGGGTGTCAAAATTGAAGAAACTGGATTAGCAGAAGGCAGATATACAGATGCAGGAAGAGGGGTAACGAAGGAGCAAATTGGTAACACTGGAGGAAGCTCTCAGGGCGCATGATGAGGGGTGGGGAGGTCAGAATCTCGTGTTGACCGGTTGAACCAGACTCCCAGGGGACATTCTGAAAGAACAGGAGAAGCTTGTAAACAGTCGGACAAGGGCTTGGCAAGCAGCATCTAGAGAGCAGAGGCGGCCACCCATGGAGAACATAAACCAATAGCCTGAAAAAATGAAGCCCGGGGGAAGACACAAATCAAGATGGTCCCTGAGGAGTGGAAGCCCGCCAGTGAGAGGAACGACCTGACAGAAGCCGGGAGAATGTAAAGGCACCAGCGGCCAAGGGGATCGTTCCAGAAGGAAAGGAATGCTCCATGGTGGTAAACACTGGAGAAGGCAGCAAGCAAGCCGGTAGGCAGTGTTCTCCAGCAAAGCTCCGTGTTACCAGCAGGAGGACATCAGGACATGAGTAAGGAGGGGGCAGTATAGACAAGACGCCCACTGTGGGCTGACAGAGGCGTGGAAGCTCAGACGAAAGCCTTCAGGAAGCACACTCTTAAGTCTTCACGTTTTCCCACAAGTGCTGTTTCTCCTTTCCCTGTGCGCTTTGGTCCTGGAAAGTTCTAGAAAACCGTTACAAATCTAGAGGCTGGATAAGCTTTGGTCCTGGTTTCTTGGATGTCCAGGCAATTGGGGATCCTTGACAGGAAGTTAGACCTGGCTTCAGAGAGGTGACTCCAGGGCAAAGCACGTGGTGGGTGACTCTAATGGCCAGAGTCTGGTTACACACACTTAAATGCTGGGTGGGCGTGGTTTCCCACTTGTAATCCCAGCAAGAGGGAGGAGTCCTTGCCTCAATGCAGAAGGTGGAGAACAGCGGAAGAAGACACCTGATGTCAACCTCCGACCTCCACGTTTGTGCACACGACCTCCACATTTGTGCACAGGCACACACACACACATACCATACATACAGAGCAGGACAAAAAGGATGATAGGCAGCCTACTAAAATCAGTACCTGATGGTAAGAATATGAGGGGTTCCAGAATGTTCCTGGACATTTTAAGCATTCCCTTTAGGGTGAGGTGGGAGTGATAGAGACCTATACACACACACACACACACACACACACACACACACACACACACACACACGGCCACCTCGACCCTCTTTTTTTTTTTTTTTTTGTCAGGAGGTCTCCTACGCTGGGAGTCCTGGCTCTGTTAGCAGTCTCCTGCCCCGGGGTGGGTAAGAGCAGGGGGCTGGGTGCCTGCCGCTGCCACTCGCCTCCACACTTTCACATCCTCTATCAACACCTGCACACTTGGGTGGTGACCACACAAGCTCTTCCTGTTTGTGTAGAAAGTGCCATTCAGAAAGCTTGGCCTCGAGCAAGCCTCGGAGCAGAGAAGCCCAACAGTTTACTCGGAACAGAAAAAAAGGGAGCGTGTGTGTTGAGAGGTAAGTGGGTCTGTGTCTGGGCACCGTGGGCTGTCATGGGTGGACTGTGTATCTGCAGGATGAGATAGCGTCCCAGGCCCACGCTCCTCAGGGCCTGGCAGTGGGCAGCATCCCCAGCCTGGCCCACCGCGGGAGCCAAAACCTGCTGCATGGCTGGATAGAAGGACAGGCAGATGTGGAACAAAACTAGAGTAGGGCACAGTGTGTGTGTGTGTGTGTGTGATGCAAAGAAGACACACTCTAGGTGAAACATACTTTCACACACATTTTTTATGCCACTTGGGCCTGTTGGTCTTAGGCAGTATGCCCGAACCTCGTGTAAGGCACCTAGCTACACCTCAACAAGAGAACCCATGCCCAAGTCACAGAAGAGACCTGAGGACAGCCTCACTGGTGACCTCAGAACCTGGCACAAAAGGAAAGTGTGTGACTAGTTTAGCCTAAGGCCATATCACTCCTGCAGAAGTAACTTAGTGCAGGAGTTAACACATATTTACACAAGGCGCATTTTATAGAGATAAGCACATATGTATATGTACACACACACACACTCAGTTATTTGTATCCAGAACACATATCATAGGATATCAAATACCATAGTGACTGTATTTTTGAGACCAAAGAAAACAAATCGTGTAACAAAGGTCTTTTCTACATGTGATTTCCTTGTTGTTCAGATATTACAAATATACAGCATGCAATCATCTTTAGACAGACATTTTCTGGGGTGTCCGTTCAGAGCAGAACAATCCTACAAGACAGGATGGTTCAGGTGGTGTGGGCCTGGACTACAACAGAGATAGCCAATGGGCAGATGTCCATGGACCAAAGCAGTGGTAACGCCATCATCCAAGTGTCAGCTGTGCAAACTAAATAACCAATGTATGAAAGTATTGCCTACTTTCACCAAAAGTATCTGTTTCCCGGTACAAATTTAGAGGTTTGCTAACTGCACAAAATTGTCTTCCTCCACATGGGGCCATCAAGGCTCGCCGCCTGAGTGAAATCATAGTGAAAGTGAGGCAAGCGAGCATGCAATGTTCTTGGGTTCTGTTTCTGTCAACTGCTGTTTCCCTGCCCCGGGGCAATATCTGGCAATATCTGTGCTTAGTGTTCAGTGGTATCGTGCATACTTCTGTTAAATTTGCGTTTCAAAAACACAACAAATACACCTAGTTCATTTGTCAGACTTGGTGGTTTAAACCCCAACTCTAGCAAGATAGATCTGAATAGCCACTATGCTTCTGTATCTCGGGTCCTTCGTCTGAAAATTGGACACAATAGCCTCTGCCCCTGATCTAAGGACTGAACAGGTTGCTACACGTGAAGTGTGTGGAAGAGAGTGCTTGGCACCTTAAGCGAGCTTGGTGAGTCCCCGCTGCCCTTGTCCTCCTCAGTCCCACCCACTGTCTTTCAAACTTGCAAACTTGAAGGGAAATGTCAAAGGCTGGAAAGGTGAATGGGAAGAAGGTTGGGGTGGATTTAGGAGACACAGTCACGTTCCAGCAATAGCTAACAGTTCTGCCTCTCAGAGTGACAGAGAACAGGCAGAAAAGAGAGCTCTGGGCATCCCTGCCTGTGAGCCTCACTCACGAGAGAAGCAACACAGACAGGCCGCGACGGTCACATGTGCTCACATATCTCCTGTTCGTCCTTATGCACAGCAGCCTAGAGAATTGGTACGTGCTGTTCTATCATCCACTGACAGCACAGAGCATGCTCAGTGCCTCTTGTGTGCCAATAGTTGGATGTGGGGAATTCGAACTCTTGATCCCGTTTTATTGCGCTCAAGCTGTTGTGAACTTGTGCCTGTCTTAGTGGGAGGCTAGCTGTGTCCTAAAGTTGCAGCCCTTGGAAATGGTAGCATTTCCATTCGATTCTGTCCAGATCCATGTGCTGAGCCCTCGCACATCATCTCCACGATACATTCATTCGTGAATCATGACTGATGAGGAAGCCAAGTCCAGGGCAGTTTAAGAAGCAGGTTCAAAGTTACGGTGACAGTTAAAGGGACAGTTGAGAGCTGGTGCCAGACTTTGTTTCTAGATTCTTCATCCTGCACCATTGTTCAGAGACAGGACTCCTGGGCTGACATCTGCCTGTTACAGTTCACGGCTAAGGACCTGGCAATACATCACTTTTACTTTCCACTCTGGTTTTTCCGTGTGTCAAGTGGCTTCAGCAACCTCTGATACAGAGTGCACAGAGCTTTATGAGGGCCTGGTGAGGTCGGGCAGATAAAATACTGTCATATTGTTTCAGATTCACACGAGGAAACATGTAGAAGCTCCTTTGAGTAAGGGCAGATTGAAAGAAAAGGTGTAGGTGATGACAATGCCGGTTCTGTTTGTTGATTACTGTGTGTGTGTGTCTGCATGCTCATGTGAGTGCACATTCATGTGCCTGTGAATGCATGTGGAGGTCAGACCTCAATATCAGCTATCTTCCGCAGTCATCCTCCCCCTTGTAACTTTGAGGCAGGGTCTCTCACTGTACCTAGAACATATTGATCTAGCTAAGCTGGCTAGCCAGTGAGCTGCAGGGATCAGCTGCCTGCATCTTTCCAGATCTGGGTTTATAGACTTGACACCAACTCAGCTTCTGTGTGGGCTCTGGGGAGCTGAACCCAGGACCTCACACTTTCATGGTAGGTGACCCACCTCCTCAGCCCCTGATGTCAGTTATCAATGACATGCTATAAAGTGTGATGTCACTGATTCTCTCAAATGGCTCTGTTAATAATGGTCCATGATTGTGAAAACACTCCCATCCATGGAATTTTATTTCCAGGTTTCATATATTATAAATCAATTAGCATTATTCTGAAGATTCATTAGTACAAATACTGTAGCTACTTTCTGAATTTATATATTATCATTTTGTTTTTACTTATTTACTTAATGTTACTTGTCTATTTAACTATTAAAGTTAATTTTCAAAGTTTTAAAACATAGCTTGGAAATTTTACCAAAAGCCTCCCCTCTCTTCTAGATAACAGTCCAAATACCTGTTCTTTCTAAAATGAGACAACACTGTTTTTCTCACGATTAAAATACAAGCAGGTGTTTGTGCGCGAATATAAACCTATTAAAAACATCTTTCACAAATACTCCTCTTTATAGCTTTTATCTGTGCTAAAATGGGGGGTTATAATGAATACAAGGCAACTAGATCCTTCAATAACCAATAAACATGACAATTTGATTTATTGCTGTTCCTCTGGTCTAGCCTGTTGACAGACTTTTCTTTATGGAAAAATTACCATGGCTTAAATCTCTATCATATGGTACTTAATTCAATCGGCAATATGTTACCAATTAGATCCTGCTTAAACTACCATCAGCCAGCGGACCATGGAGCATGTTAAGTCGGTTGACAATCGGAGAACTGCTAAAAACGCTCTGTTGCAACTTTCCCGGAAAGCAATGCAGACACAACCGGCAACAGAGAGAGGGGGCAGATATGGACGGCTGGGTTGCCTACCCTGAGACCTGATACACTTTTGAACAGCTCTAAAAGCAAGTTTGTGTTTGGATTGATAAGGGCACATGCGGATATTCACCGCCTCCTGGTTCTTACAGTCTCTGGCTCCATTTGATGATACATTCGCCGACTAAAAGGCGTCTCTCCCTCCTCCGCTCTGAGTCCTCCCTCCCATGGGCGTACAAGTCTGTCTTTGTGTGTGATTTAGTATTTACCTTTCTCCCGGGTGTATACTGGGCACAGTAACTGAGGTTTTCTGAAGTAGGAGGGGCCGCTTTGCCTATTTTCACCCTGGACTCTGTGTACATTGGATGTGCTGCTGCTGCTGCTGCTACTGCTGTGTGTGTGTGTGTGTGTGTGTGTGTGTGTGTGTGTGTGTGTGTGTGTGTGTGTGTGTGTTGGAAGGGTGATTATGGGCAGATGGATAGATCATGCTGAGCAAAAAAACACTCAACTGAAACAACATGGGAGCCAACCAAGCCTACACAGAACGGGCAGCTGGAGGGAGGGCCCAGCAGTCAGAGCATTTGCTGCTCTTTCAAAGGACCCGACTTTGGTGCCCAGCGCCTGCTCACGTCAGATGGCTTACAACCACCTGTAACCCCAAACCCCAGGGGGTCTGTCACCTTTTTCTTGCCTCTGCAATTATTGCACTCACATATACAGACCCCCTACACTCACACACACACACACACACACACACACACACACACGTGCACACCACGTAGAAACAAAATCTTGCAGTGAGAAACAGCTCAAGAGGAAAGCATGGTGACTGTCTAACTGTCTAAGCCGTGTGAGGTGACCAGCACTGTGGCAGGTAAGACTTGTCTGCTCCCTCACTGGGGTGCCACTTATTTAAACGTTTCTGAAGAGGAATGGTGCCTGCCTTTTGGGAGGTGAGGTTAGACTACCCTTCGGACTTCGGGTGTTGCCTAAGCTACCCACCGTGAAACTTCTTCAGAAGGAACCCTGGAGCAGGACAGGGGAGGCTGGATGGCTGGAGGTGACAGTAAAAGGTCACAGGCGTGTTGCTCCCAGTCTTGGCTCAGCAGCCTCTGAATGGAGGCTGGCTTGTTACAGATGGGTGGTTTGGTTCGCAGAGACTGAGGTACAGAGGAGGGAAACGAGACTGCCATCCCTGTGTCCTGAGCTGTCCTAGTCACTCTGTTTCCACAGCTGGGGCAGGAGCGAGGCCAGGGAATTCTTCAAGGACCTGGCCAATAGTGTTGAAATTCCCTCTAAATTACACTAATGGGCACTGCTTCCCTTCTACTCTGCAGGGGGCATTTTAATGGGCATTTTCTGCTTTCCCCCTAGCAACCTCCTAGGAGAGATACACCCTGCTTTCACGTATGGGGGACGAAGGTTGTAGGAATCTAAGTGGACTTCCCCAGTACATATAGGTAGATATGAGGCTTGGGCCTGAGCGGCCCAACTGTAGGGTATTCCACACCAGCCTTCAGAGAACCTGGACTTGAGTCTGCATGTGTGCGGGACTTATTGAGTAGAATTCCTCTGTTCCTCGACACTGTGAATGTATATGAGTATGTGTGTTTGTATATCATGTGTGTGTGTGTGTGAGTGTATGTATGTGTTTGAGTGTATGTGTGTGCATCCGAGTATTTCGAGGGTGAATATGTGCAAATGTGTGCATGTTCATCAACACATGTGCTTGTGTATGTGTGCTCTCCAGATATGTATAACCAGGATGAAATCTGAAAGTTGGGCATTCAGAAGGAAAAGAGCCCAGATGTTATAACTTTGCCTGGGCTGTCCTTGTTTTTGAATACCGTGACAATATTTTCTGAAGCAAAGATCAAAGGGACATATGGTCTGACTCATGGGTTAACAAAGGGAAAAGTATTTGAAATTGGGAGAATCTGGGACATGTTGAGATGTGTGGCTGCAATTGCTCTCAGAGCACCTGGAAACCGTGGAGTCTCTGGGAAGCACCATGAAAGGCTGGCATTGTCCTTCCTTCTCACTCACGCTCCACACGAGGCCATGCTTTGAGACTGTGTGCCAGGCAAGTAGCAAAGGTATCGAAAGCTGTTTGCACTGCCTGTAAAATCTTTAGAAATAGTAAGAGAATTCTTTCTATGCAAATAAACGTCTTACAGCTAAAAGAGAAAGGAAGTACAAACGATGACTTTATTCATAAAAGGCACCAAAATTTAAATACTTAGAAAAACTTTACAAGCAATCACTCAGGCCTGAGGGAGAAAATGTGCAGAGTCAGGTTAGGGATTTAAAACATATGGATGATTGTACCTCAGCTCTTTACTAAGTTAATTTATATATAAAAAATAAAGTAAAATGAGGCTGTGGAGAGATTCTCAATGCTTAGAGCACTGACTGCTCTTCCAGAGGAACTGGGTTCAATTCCCAGCACCTACCAGAAGCTTGCAACCATCTGAAATTTCAGTCCTGGGGAACCTGATTCCCTCTTCTAGCTTACAAGGGCACCAGATATGTATGTGGTACATGAACAGACATGTAGGCAAAACACCCACACACATAAAGCAAATATTTTAAATATATATATTAAAATAGTACATCAAATTAAAATCCCCATGTGTTTAAGGAGGGAAGGGCTTGGCAGAACTGCAGTGAAAATTCCAGATGAATTTTAAAGAATTGCTTGGTTGTTTTTGGACAAGGAAGAAAAGCAGGATGCAGTATTTGCCTTGTCAAAGACAGAACTCAAGCGGTCACACGGTTCCAGGTGGGTAAACACATCGAGAAAGAGAGAAACTCATCCATGGCCACCCACGCATGGGAAAGTGTAGCATACGGGAAAAGCCCCTTCTTGAATCAGTCAGATCAGGAGTGGAGACACTAATAGCAAGCCTGCTGGAGTCTCATGAGACTTGATTCTTTAGCCCGCGGGGCATCTTCCTTCTCAGAAAGCCTTCTTCTTTGTTCCCCAGAGCACCATTCTCTTGGTTGTCTTAGTTCCCCCGCAGCGCCTCTGCAGATTTCTCCAGCTCCTCCTCAGCTCTCTAGATGGAGACGCTGTGACCCCTCTGCCCTCCCTGCATTCACCCCCAGACGACCTTGTCTTCATATGACCACTAACATACCAGTGGTGGCCACACTTGGGTCTCCCAGCCTTTGCTTCTCTCCACTAAGAATGCACTGTCCTGCTGCACATGGTCTCCCCATCAAGAGGGTTTCCAGATTCTTGATCTTAATGTGTCATTTCCCTAATAGCATGCTGGCCCTTGCCCACCGTTTTACCACACCGCCACAAAAGCCCCTTACTCATCCCACCAGGCCAGCACCTTGGAGCCATCCCTTGCTCCCTCCCTTGGCCACGTGTGATCTTGTCCCTTGTGTAGCCAGCACATCCCATCCACAGCGGCTTTGATGTGTGTGCATGGTCAACTCACTTCTCACTCTTCCTGCTTCTGTTTCCCCAGTTTCAGACCCTGAGCCGCCTCGCCTGCTCCTCACACTCAGTTCCCTCTCTCCTCACACCCCCTTTCACTCTGTTCTCAGCCCAGACCAAGAGGAATTCTTGTAAAACTAAGTCATAACATATGAGTGCTCAAAACTCTCCTCGCCAGCGGGAAAGCTCGCTGTCTCAGTGACTGTTACTGCGTGAGCAGTCGGCTAAAACCACAGCCTAACACAGCCCTCGAGGGCGGCCCCCAGGCACCTGGCTCCTTTCCTTCCCACTAGATCTGGAGGCAGCTGCTGCCGGACTGTGAGGACCGAGGATTCACTTGTCCTTATTTCTCAAATAAAACAGTTTAACTTAAACAGAATATCAGCAACAGAGTTTTAGTTTGCTCAAGACATCATAGGTTAGAACTTTCATCAGCTTGGGGACTGGAGAGATGGCTCAGCAGTTAAAACACTTGCTCATCTTACAAAGGAAGGAAGTTTGGTTCCCAGCACCCACAAAGAGTGGCTCCCAACCGCCTGTGACTCCAGCTCCAGGGATCCAGTTTTCTCTTCTGGGCTCTGTGGCCACTGGACATATGCACAGACATACGTGCGTGTGTGTGCACACACACGGAGACAGTTCAAAGTAAAAACATGAATCTTGAAAAGTCTAAGCACTTTGGAGCTAGCTGGAACCCCTTCCTCCATGTTGCTGGCTCTATCATCTGTCTATCTGTCTATCTGTCTATCTATCTATCTATCTATCTATCTATCTATCTATCTATCTATCTATCTAGTATCATCTATCATCTGTTTTTCTATCTATCATCTATCTATTATCTGTCATCTGTCTATTATCATCTATCTGTTTATCATCTATTATCATCTATCTAGCATCTATAATCTATTATCATCTGTCTTTCTATCTACCATCTATCTATTGTCCATCAATCAATCTATCAATCTATCTATCTACACACATACCTACCTCCCCACCCACTTATTTATCATCTGTCTTTTAGAACACATGTTGTAGGCTTCTCCCCTGATGCTGATTGAAGGCAGCTGTACTTTCCCTGCTGCCATCGACTTCTAAGAAGCAGAAAGTATATGCCACGACTGTGAAGGCTGCTCCCTAGCCTGGCAGAGCACCCTTCCTGCCCTTTTTATATTGTTCAAAAAAACATGGAGGCCTGCACTGTTCTGGACAATTGAAAAGTGTGGGCTGATAATATTATTAGCCCCACAATTATTATGGCGGTATGGTATTATCTAACCACTACCACAGTAAATAGAAGACACAGACACCTGACAGATTTTAGAATAGCCTTATTTCACCTGGAGCAAAGCAGGTGTTACCTTCTAAACGACCCTTACGTCCCAATGCCACCTGCGCTAATAAATTCTGTCTGGGGTGCCTCCCATCTGTAATTCCATAAATACTTGCTAATGCTCTCTCGTCTGGGCTGCTCTCCCATTGGGCACCTCTCCATGCTTACCCTGTCATGGCTCCCTGCTTCCTTCCTCCTCTGGTGCCCGTCTGGTTCTCCTTCCCATGATCCTCCTCTCCTGAGAGCCCTCAAACTTGGGCTGCACCTATTTTACTCTGCCCTGCCCAGGTGTGTAGGTATTTATTCAGCCGATCAGGAATAAATGAGGGGGGGGGGTTCCTTCTCATCACATGGTCATAGGAGATAGTTCAACATGAAAGCAGTAGCCCTGGCAGAGCGGGAAGCAGATCTCAAGGACTGAAGTCGGCATCTGAAAACACAGGCGCACCTTCCTACAACACTGTCCAGATTTAGGGCTCAAGAGACTCGTTCTGGAAGCCACCTGGCACACTCATCAGGCACAGAGTACAGAATCATGTCTAGATAAACACATGACTTATCTGGGAAGACAGGCTCTGGTGTTCACCTCTTTGTGCCCTCTGCCTTGTGGCACTGTTCCACTAGTGACTTGTTTGACATCTATTCATTTAGTTTTGAGGCAGGCGCTCATGCGTAGCCCACCCTGGCCTCCACCTGTCAAGTGCTGGGATTACTGGCCCTCACTGCCATGCCTGGCTTCCTTGCCATCTCTTGCTTGCTCCCTCCTCTTGGTCTGGCACGTGCCATTCTCTCCATTGCAGCTGTTTCCTGCAGTGGCCTCAACTCCCTTCATATTCACATGAAATGCCACCATTTTGTAGAGTTCTTCCTTGACCACAACACATAACCATGTAAAATAGCAAGCTTGGTACCTCCCTTAGCACTATCTAATATCTATCTATCTATCTATCTATCTATCTATCTATCTATCTATCTATCTATCTACCTACCTATCTATCTATCTATCATCTATTTATCAATCTTCCATCTATCGTCTATCTAGCATCTATCTATCATCTTCCTACCAATCATATATCTATCATTTCTTTATCTCGCTCTTTCTTGCTCTCTCTTCCTCCTTTCCCTCCTTCCTCCCCCATCTATCTGTAGGAATTTAGCCTTCTCATCAGAATATAAGTTCCATGCTGTGTCTCAATTACATAGAGCTATATATGTTCATAATAGATATAGGCAAACTCTTTTTTTGGGGGGGTAATTTTGATTGCATGATATTGCGATATTTTCTGACTACAATGCATGGAGGGGAAAACAGAGAAAACTAAACAAATGTCATACACCAAGACAAAATAAATTTTAGAAGAATCGCAGTGTAGTATAGTAATACTTGTAGTATAATAATTACTAGAGAGAATTCGTGGAGCATTAAATGATCTTAGGATGAGGAAGTTTCTTGAGTCTGATACTAAATGAATGAAATATAAAAATTTGGTGGACTCAGAATATACCTGAGTCTGTCAAAAAGTTCAATTAAACGAATGAATAGTAAACTCGAAAAAAATCAACACAAAACATGAGCACTCAAATATGGTTCTAAGTGCTGACCTTGGGTGGCTCACAATGGCCTAGAACTTCAGATCCAGGGATTCTGCCGCCCTCTTCTGGCCTCTTAGGGTACCTGCATGTACATGTACATACACAAATATTGCTGTAAATCGTTGGGAAAAAAAATTCTGTTTGCTAACTTATTTGCTTTGCTATCTGCATGTAGACAGTAGTGGAAGCCAAACGTTTAGGAAAAACATCAAGTGAGGCAAATGGAAAAATTGAGCAAACCCCGCTCATTAACCTAATTTCTTTTTCAATTATGAAATAAATTAGCATGATTCAATTTTTATAACCTTAATTGTACATTTTATTTAGTAAACCATGAGACTATTCAAAACATTAAGTGTGGTTTTACATTTGTAGTGCTGTGTCTTCAGAGCAGACTGGCCCTGTTTCAAAGGCAAAACAGTCGCATGTGGTCAGTGGCTGCCACACAGGCTGGTGAGGGACACTTACTCATCTGGCATATGGTGCTTTGATATTTTGCTTAATTTAAAACTAAATTAAAGGACAGAAAGGATAAAAGGAAAACTTTCTCTGTCCCCTCCCCCCACTAAGTCATTATGTCTCATTGCATTCTCTTTGATTAACCAGGGGCAATTATGATGTATTATCTGTCTGTCCTTTTTGTGCTTTAATGTTGTCGTTGGTGGTGGTGATGGTGGTGATGATGATGGTGGTGGTGATGGTGATGGTGGTGGTGATGGTGGTGATGGTGATGGTGGTGATGAAGGTGGTGGTGATGGTGGTGATGATGGTGGTGGTGATGGTGGTGGTGGTGATGGTGGTAGTGATGGTGGTGATGAAGGTGGTGGTGATGGTGGTGATGAAGGTGGTGGTGATGGTGGGGATGAAGGTGGTGGTGATGGTGGTGGTGATGAAGGTGGTGATGGGAGTGGTAAACATAGTTGAAATCCACTCTCTGAGAAGATTTCAGGTTTTCCTTGCATTGCTGCTTGCTGAAGTTGTTTGTGTTGGACTCCTTCGTCCTGGGGCCTCTCATGGGCTCAGGTTCGGAACTGGCCCTATCTTCAGAGTTAACAGTGCTCTGCCATACCGTCTGTCTGGGTGGGAGCAGGGAGCACGCTCACTACGCCTGAAGAGGTACCATCGCCTTCCCACCTGCCTCCAGAGAGAAGTATTAGGGTTCAGTGAGCAGATACGTGTGCCTTTCTGGGACTACCTGGAACATAGTAGGTGCTCAGTAAGTAGCAGCATGAAGTGTTACCATCATCCTCTAATGCTAGGCATGGCTGGTGGATGGAATCTGAAAGCGCTTCTGCGCGCTCTCGTTGACTCGCACGGCCGTTCTCTGGGGTGGCTTTCGCTCCTAGGGCTCTGCTTTCTCCCATTCCACTCGTAAGTATAACACAGAGGTCACTGCGGGAGCCGGCTAATTCTTGAGAAATCTATTTGCAGAGGGCAGCCTCTCCTGGAAGAAGCGCTTACATTATATCAATAATACCGACCTGAAAAGCGAACTCACTCGAGTAAACGGGAAAGCACCCGATGCTGAGCCCATCCTTCCTCAGTCTGGTTAAAAATAGTCAAGCTCCTCTGAGGGTAGAGTTTCCCGGATTAGCAGGCGGCCCTGTCCTTGCGTCCATCCCCCTGTCTCCAGCCGCGTATTTATGACGCGGGCTGGAGAAACACAGGGCTGGAAAACAGTGCTGTGGAATTTCTGGCCATTAATTTTATGGGTCTATTATTCACTCTTTATTGTCGCCTGACCTACCCTTATATTTTTGTACATTAAAAGCAGGTTGCTTGCTAATCTTTGCTTTAGAACTAAAGAGCGAGCGATTAACCTTCTGACTGGCAAATGTCCTTCGTCGTCTCCGCTGGGATGGCCTTGGGGTCTCTGTGAGGACGCCTCTGCTGCGGGAGCGGGGAGTAGGCCAACGGTCTCCTCGCCCCCGTGGATTCATCTCAGAACCTTCTAGAAACACTCCGAGAGACTTGTGTGCTCCGAAGCCTTTAGAGAACAGTCCTTGGCCCCCTCCCCCGGCACCCGGAGCTTCTCAGTGCACATGGCAGCCTCGGCTAGGGATTGGAGAGTGGCTGGCTGAGGGTGCGCGGGGCTACACGGCTGCCTGCTCCCCGTTTGTCCGGAGGAAAGCGCACCTTTCCCCGGCTGTTTCTTCCAAAGGTGTCAAGCAGCCCTGCGCCCCTGGGGTTCACTGTTTGCAGCAGGCTACGGCCTGCTTTTCCCTGCAGGATAAGCTCGGTGCTGGGCTCGACAGAAACCCGAAGCTGCAGACAGGCATGGCGGCTTTGGAAGGAGGCTTCCTGCAAACTAAGCCTCCACCCTGGATTGCACCCAGACTAAATTTTGATGGGCTTTAGAAACTCTTAACAGCCCAGCACTGAGACAACCCGGTCAGTCGCGGTGCTGCATGCTCTCAGCTGACATGGAGCAGCGGGGTGTGCCTTATCCTGAGCTAGGGAGAGAGTGTAGGAGGAAGTGAAGCCCGGGGCCCGAGTTCGATGCCCACCACACTGGTGGGAAGGCATGGTGGCGAGCATTTATGATCCCGGTATGAGGAGACAAGATGCTCCCTGAGGCCTGTCAGTCTGCTGGTCTAGACTAGTCTGAACACTTCAGGATTCAGTGGGAGAACCTCCCAAAATCCAGGGCAGATGCTTCAACAAAGTGTCAAGAGTAGATAAATGAAAGCAAATGCCGCACCAGTCACACTTGGCCACACACGCCCCCCTCACTACAGCACAAGTTTTATGTGGCAGAACTACATAGAGGCCAAGCATGAGGGTTTAGATCGGTGTTCAAATCCCAGCAGAGGCCCCTGGCGTACAGCAACACTAGCCATGGAGCCCGTGCCAGGCCTTGGCAGCCAAGTGGCCACGAGGAAATGACTTCTCGCTCTGCATCTCAATTTGCGCTTCAGTTAAAACGGGAATGATAATGTGTCTCCCACCAGGGTTGTTGTGAGGATTTAACAAGGTTACACACAACGCACTCGCCGTGTCAGCAGCGCACACTAAGCTCTCAGTAAACGGAGCTGTTGTGTTATTTAGACACTGGACCTGCGGCAACTTTAACACGGCAATTACCTGAAGAACCAGTAAATTAGACGTATTAGGAAGAAGGTTAATTCCTCAGGCTGGTGGAGCGTTTTGTGAATCACAATAGTAATTTTCTAAATGGCTCTGAGCAACCTGGAAAAGAGCATGCATGTGGTTCAGGCCTCGTTGATTTCCCAGAGAGTAAATTGCCCACCGGAATAAGCTGCCCATTACGCGGTCATAATGTGGACTACACACACACACATGCATGTGCACACACACAGACACACACACACACACAGGAACACACACACACACACACAGGCTGTTATAACACAATACCAGGAACACTACAAAGCTGAAGGCTTTGCCTAAGCATCTGGGATTTCTGGCCTGGAATGAAGTGTCAGACGGCTTGGAGCTTATGTTCCTCTGATTGTCTACACTGGAGAGGTGTACGTGATGAAGGAGGTGTACATTTAAATGGTTTGATGGATCTCCTGCCTGTTTGCCTGATTCCAGAGGGGAGAAACTGCATTAGGATTCTAGCTTGAGAACTGGTGTCATCCAGGCAGATCCTTTAGGTTTGGGGGTTGTGTCCGTGGTGACAATGGAAACAGTATGGGGGTGCTTTGAAAGAGAGCTGGGTCTGTTAACTGTGGACTTGGGTTGTTCCAGATACTGTCTTTGGTGCCACAGCTTTCACACTCCTGTAGAATTTGTTGTCGAGACAGCTGGGTCTAGCTGAGGTGACAGACTGCCTGGAGGGCTTGACTGCTGGCCCTGACCTCTGACCTCACTCTTTCTCTGTCCTCTAGAAACACATTAACAGGAAGGAGAAGAAAATTAGCCATGTTCAGAGCTGAGGTGTCAGCAGTCAATTGGGCTAACTGTGTTTTCTCTCCTCGGCTTGCTTAGACAAGCAGTCACGATTTTGTTTTGGAATGGCAGCCATGCTGTTTTCAGAGAATGAGAATTACCTGAAAGTCCTTCTTTTCAGACCTAAACTTCTGTGATTCCAACTCTAGAGTCCAGTTTGGCCTACTGGTGTCTTCATGGAGACATCCAAGACTCCGGAAGCTGGGTGTTCACATAGGTCATAGCTCCATGTTCAAAGTTTTCTTGGGGCCAAATAACAAAAATCAGCATTGACTAATCTCTAATGCTTTCGAGGGCGGGCTCTGCAAGCACCTCTGTCTTGCCTTGAAACTGGCCAGAAGACATCAGGCGCTTCTCATGAACTTGTCCCATAGGAATGAGAGAAGAGGGAGGAAGGAAGGGAGAGACAGAGACTGAGAGAGACAGAAAGTATCGAGGGAAGGAGCAGAACAGATAGACAGATGGGCATACACACAGAAATACTCGGCCAACAACAGAGCCAAGATCTGCACTCTACACGAACGTTCGCTTTCTGACACGTCTGAACTCATCATTGATATGCGGATAGACCCAATGATTCTCTATGTGTCTGCTCCAGCTGCTCCTTTCAGACGTCGTTCTTTCTGAGGTCACAGTATCTGTGTATTCGGTGTGGAGGAGTGCATGAGGTTTAGGAGTCAGGCAGTATAGCGTCTGGAGTCAGGAAGTCTCCAGGAAGTGACTGCCAGTCGTCAGAAGACTGTGCGGGACAGCTTTATGTCACCTGAGAGAAAGTTACCCAACTGAGAAAATACCTCAGATTGAGCTGTAGGTGGGTAAGCCTGTAGGGCATGGTCTTAATTAGTGCTCAGTGTGGGAGGGCCCAGCCCACTCTGAATGGAGCCACATGGGGTGTATAAGAAAGCAGGCTGAGCAAGCTGTGGGGAGCAAACTGGTAAGCAGCACCCCTTTGTGGCCTCTGCATCGGCTCCTGCCTCCAGGCTCCTGCCCTGACTTCCTCTGATGAGGAGCACTGATGTGGAAGTGTAAGCCAAATAAACCCTTTCTCCCGCGACTTGCTTTTGGTCACGGTGTTTCCTCGCAGCAACAGAAACCCTAGGACAGACTCCAGCTGAGGTCCTGCTGTGACCCCAAACAGCCTCCATACCCTGGGCTAGTCCCCACTCTGAGCCAAGTCTGTTAAAGGGGAACAACCACACCACTAGATCCATAAAAGAACCAGTGATATCAGAATCCCTTGAGCCAAAGAGCCTCTCTGAAGCCACAGGAGAAGGATGGATCAGAACTAAACATTCCAAATAAAGAGGACAAAGCACAGGTCAGGGATCCTGTGTTTGCTGAGTACCTCAGCAGTGAGCATTCCCTCCTCTGACTGCACAGACTGTGGCTGCTCGCTCACAGCGTCAGGGAGATGATGGCGTGCTGTGTATAGTCCTCGGACAGTGGTCAGTGATGTCCCCACAACTGCAATGAGCATCCTGACAGCCAGCTCATGTGTGCCAGTCCACAACTGTCCTCATCTTAGACTTCAAACAATGTTGATTAATGATACCCTCCCTCCTCAGTGTGTCAACATGACTCCACCTTTTCATTTCATTATTACTTAGGTAAATAAAGAAATAAAACATTCAATTATTGGAAACAGGAATGAGAAAATAGAATTGATTTCAGAGGCTTTTGCTACAAAAATTCCCTGAGGCTGCTGACTACATTTTATTAAGAGAGCATCGCACATTTATATTTCTAACATTTCCTACGTGATAATGTTGAGTTTCTCAGGGAGGGGAATGGTATTATGAAAGAAATAATTATGACAAGTGTTTAAGATTAGTGAGCTGGATTCCCCCAGTGGGCCACCAATACCCTGGGAGTAAGTTAAGTGCCTTAGAAAGTACTGTGAACTCCTGTCGTGGGGTAAACTTCGGCTTCGATGCACTAACAAGGACCCCAGTGGATTGCAAGAGTTAACTAGACTCCCAGAGCTCTGCCCCTAATCCCCACACTGCACTCATGCTCTGTGAGAATTTGGATCTGTGCTCCTGCACATTGATTTCTGTCTTCTAAGAACAGGCATTTCTTCAGGCGCAGAGCTGGCGTCTGGACCATCGTCATTGGCAGTTAGCCCAGCCCCTTGTCCTAAGATCCACTTAAATGCCCCTCTGCCTTCTTGAATAGAATTCGCTGCCAGTCGGTGGCCAAACTGTCCTGCTTTTCTCTGCCTCTTGGCTGAAACAGTGTCACAGCTTCCTGACAAGGGTCCATGCTCTCCATGGGGAAGTACAGCCATGTCACCAGCATCCTTGGTTGTCTCATGACTTTTTCTGGGGAGGTGTATAAACACATCTTTACAGAGAGGCAAGATATCAGCAGAGCAGAGAGTTGACGCCATTGGCCCCCAGCTTGTTGAGCTGAAGAACTTATCTGGATCCTGGAACTCAAAGGAAGCTACCCCACCAGGAAGTTTCCTAGGTACCTTGGGGATAGTGACTCAGTCAAGAGTCACACCCACAGTATGGATGACTCACAAAAAGCCGAGCCATTGAAGGGGCTCCCCAGGTGACGCACGGGCACCTGCTCCAGCGGAGGCCCCTTCCTCAGCCATTGTTTACTGCTAAGTCTCGGTGTTGGGAGAGGAGGCCCCATGGCTCCCAGGAGCCTCCTTTCCTTCCCACAAGGAAATGTTGACAGGGCCTGATCTCGGGAGGGTCTCATGGAGGTCTTCACAGAGGCGTCGGACATGGCAGCCCAGAGGGAAGAGGCACAGAAACAGGCTCATACCAGCAGCAAATCACGTTCCATGTAGGCAGCAACACACTCACAACCCATGCAGAGACTTGACCGCTCAGACCGGCATTCACAACCCATGCAGAGACTTGACCGCTCAGACTGGCATTCTCCTCACCTGGATCTTTCTACCTCAGGTCTCTCTGCTGTATCCCTCAGCCCGGGAGACCATCCTTGGTTGGTTCCGGCCCACCCTGCATCAACATTCTCTCTCACCCCGTAACCGACTCCCACCCCCACCGCATGCTCCATTTATTTTTCGTTTTTTCTATATACCTTCACAGTTAGCATTGTGTTCTCGTCCGGCAATCACTGCAGTCGCAAAACTGCAGCCCTGGCCTTTGCCCTCCTCATCCCCTGCACTGTGTCTCACAACCGACTTTTCGTTCATCACTCTACTAGGCAGGTGTGCTGGGAACAGTGTTCTTCTGTGGTTGAGACAGATGTGGGCCCTGCTTCAAGGCGCTGTTTTCATTCTCTGCTCATCTTATGGCGGCGTCATGCGGATGACACACTTATACCTTTATTTTGCTGTTAATTTGAGAATTAGTTCAATAATCCCGACCTCCTTCCGGGATTTGAGACATTCCAGCATCTAGTATTGTTGTTTTTATTCTTCTTGTATTTTTAATTTTTTAAATTATTTTGTACGTGAGGGTGTTCTGCCTTCTTGGATGTCTGTGCACCATATGCATTTTTAGTGACCTGGGAGGCCAGAAGAGGGGGTAGGTCCCCTAGGACAGGAATGACAGAAGGTTGTGAGCCACCTAAACTGGAAATGCCGTCCTCTGAGAGAGCAGCCAGTTCTCTTCATCATGAGTTATCTCTCCAGCCTCCTGTTCTTGTATTTTTATGCTCATGTCCACTCCTTATTTAATGTACTTCTGCACACCTGTCTCTGGTCCCTCACCTTAAAGACTGATTTTCAGGTTCTCTTCTCTCTTAGCATCCTATTCACTCTCCACATAACACTTGTTCAGAAAAATGTCTATTCTGTTGTGCCTGGAGGTGGCGGTTTATCCCATTCACAGACTGATGGGAGTGGTCCCTGAAGAGCCTTAGCCTCCTACCTTCACCTATGGGCCAATCAAGGCTCCCAGAAGCAAAGTTCAGTGGGATTTCCCTGTTTTTATATTCTAATATCAGGACATGTTAGGTCACTTCTCTTGTGAATTGTAACTTTGTACATTTGGGTTTATTATATTTTCTTCTGTCTGATTTTCAGAGATTGAAACCAATGTTGTTTGCTTAGCTTCTTGACAGTGTTTTTTTATTTTGTTCTGTTCTCTTGTGATTAATTTCCCCCAAGTGTCTCTTCTATTACGCTTCTTTCTTCCCTAGAGGCCGTGGGTCCTGGTCCTCCAGCCCCACCTTACTTTACTGATAACTGTGAAACCTGTGATGCAATTGTAGATTTACTTGTTAGGCCTCCACCAGGCTCTGGTTCGGCACACAGCTTTGATCTCAGAATTTCCATTTTAGCCCAGTTTTGATTTCCTGGAGTATATCTTCAGACACCCTTAAAGAAAATAATCATTGAAAACAAAATTTCAGGGTTGTATTTTGATAAAAATAACATTCTGCTTTCACGCATGACTAATATCTGCCTGAGTCTAGAAGCTTTTGGTAATTTCCTTATTCTGTGAATATTAACACATTGATGATTCAACACTTGACCAGGTCATGCCTCTGTTTGTTTGTTTGTTTTTTGTTGTTGTTTTGTTTGGTTTTTGTTTATATTAATTACAGTTTATTTACTTTGTATCACAGCTGTAGCCCCCCTCCCTCATTCCTTCCCAACCCCATCCTCCCTCCCTCATCTCCTCCCTGCCCCTCTCTAAGTCCACTGATAAGGCAGGGCCTCCTCCCCTTCCATCTGACCTTAGCTTATCAGGTCCCTTCAGGACTGGCTGCAATGTCCTCCTTTGTGGCATGGTAAGGCTGCTCCCTTGGGGGTGGGGAATTCAAAGAGCCAGATACTGGGTTCATGTCAGAAATAGTCCCTGTTCCCCTTACTATGGAACCCACCTGGATACTGAGCTTCCATGGGCTCCATCCGAACAAGGGTTCTAGGGTATATCCATACATGGTCCTTGGTTGGAGAATCAGTCTCATAAAAGCCCCTGTGCCCAGATATATTTGGTCCTTATGGAGCTCCTGTTCTCTCCAGGTCTTGCTAACTCCCCCCTATTTCATATGATTCCCTGCACTCTGCCCAAGGTTTGGTTATGAGTCTTAGTATCTGCTTTGATACCCTGCTAGGTAGAGTCTTTCAGAGGCCCTCTGTGGTAGGCTCCTGTCCTGTTACTTGTTTTCTCCTACTTCCAATGTCCATCCCATTTGTGTTTCTGAGTGAGGATTGATCATCTTACCCCATGTCCTCCTTCTTGTTTAGCTTCTTTAGGTGTACAGATTTTAGTAATTGTCCTAAGTCTTTGCCAAGGTCTTTAAATATGAAGGCTGTTGTCCTTTAACTTTGAATTTTTTCTTTAATTATTTATTCAATTAAAAAAATGTCTAAGCAGTCAGGTGTGGCAACCTGTAGTCCCAGCACTCGGGGAGGCAGAGGCAGGCAGATCTCTGTTTGAAGCCAGCCTAGTCTACAAAGCAAGTCCAGCACAGCCAAGGCTACACAGAGAAACCCTGTCTCAAAACAAACACACAAAAAATCTAACTCTGTAAGTAAACTTAGTCTCACTTTCTACATCCCTCAGTGTTCAAGTTGCCTTTGTGAAGAACTGTTGGTTATTAGTTATTTTCTAATCCATTAAATTAAAAATTTCCACAACAACAACAACAACAAAATCTGTACGTTCTTTCACTACTACATTTGATTCTAACCTCCAAGAAGTAACATTTTCCTGGTATTAATTTGAATGCTTTTAACGTTATCTTTTATTCTGTGTCACTTTGATACTTTCTGGATCATTCTTGTCTCTTCTGGCTTTGTGCTCACAGGCTGCTATTTTCTTTACATGTGAAGTGACTCTGTTTAAATTCCTTTTTAAGGGAGAAGGGTTTGGGTGCTGGAACGATGGCTCAACAATTAAGAGCACTGGCTGCTCTTCCAGAGGACCCAGGTTCAATTCCCAGCACCCGCTTGGAGGGCTCACAACAACCATCTGGAAATCTAGTCCCAGAATATCCATGGGCACCAGACATGCATGTAGTAAACAGACATATATGTAAACAAAGCACCTATACACATAAAAAAATAAATATACTAACTAATTAAGGGGGAAGGATCAAGTCATCATGTGCTTTTTACGTGCCCTTAGTAGGTCTGTGGTTAGGCGGGACCTTTCCTTTAGGATTGAGTGGGATGCGGGTGAGTCACTGCTGACAGACTGCTTTAGGTTGGGATCACAGTGACACAATCACTCTGCAATCTTCTGTGTCTCAAAATCAGGGTAGTTTTATTCTATAGCTTCAGTAGGAAAACAGGCCCAGTGACTTGCCCGCGGTTAGATAGGCAGCAAATGACAAAGTCAAATGGAAACTGAAGTAGGTGACACCACACAGCCTCAGTCCGCAGTACCCAGAAGAGCCCCAGTGTAAGGGAGGAGTGATGGTTCATGAACTGGCTTCGTCTTCTTTCAGACCTTTGTAAACTGTATGTGAATTCTGCGCCCTTCCATCCGATAAGCAACCACTGTCTTCTTGGCCCCTCCTAGGGAAGCAGTGCACTCACTGAAGAGATACAATAGCTAAACTTCACTCAGAGTCAGAAGGCATCGAGGCAAACCCACAATGCTGTGGGGGCGGGGAGTGAGGACAACTTTCTTGTCCTGGAATGGGCCCAGTCACTGGTAGACATTTTAGAATTCTTTTTGGTAAGACATAGTCTTCCTGATTCCAGGGTTTCTCCTGATCACACAGGCCACGCTGCCTCCTTGACTCTGGACCTACTTTTTGAAGAACGATTGATAACAGATGATGACTTTATTAGAAAACTGTCCTTATTTTTGCTTTTTAAAAAAGCATTTAGTCACCACCTAAGGAATTAAGTAGTAGTTTCTTAACTCCCTGCTTCCTGCACTTCTTCTGAGACAGTGACAGTCATCTGTGTAAGACAATTGCAGAGTCTGATATAAGCTTGCTGCACAGTGAGCTGGGCGAAGTGAAGCCGTTTCCTCTGCTGAGGCTTCTTGGGCCTTGCATGGAATATATGATTGTGAATCTCTAGGGGATTTAGAATTTGGGAAATGCCCAATTGGAAAAAAAATACATTTTGAGAAATATTGAGTTAACCTGTTGAAGTTAACTTTGCTCTTCTGAGAAAGCTTGTGTTCACTCACTCACATGTGGGCCAAAACTCTGATGCTGTGGTCCCAAGACAGGGTCATATATTTAGTTCTTACCACTTTGGTTGGGCAACCTTATTGCTATATTCCTCTAAATTCTCTGCCTCTATTTTATGTCCATTTTAAAAAACTGCCCTACAAATCTTTCTTTTCTTTTCTCTCCTCCTCCATGTCTTCCTCTTCCTCCTCCCCCCCTCTCCTTTGAGACAGGGTCTCACCATTAAATAGCCTTAGCGGACCTTGATGTCGAGAGTTCTGGATCTACCCTTGGCCCTTCCCCTGCCGCTGCCTCTCATATGCTGGAATTAAAGGCGTGTACCATCACATCTAACTGTGTTGGTTTTAAAAACAGATTTATTTTAAAAACAGATTTATTTTCTTTTTAATTTATGTGTATAAGTGTACCACTTGCAAGCAATCCCATGGAGGCTAGGAAGAGTGTGGGACATACTAGAAATTAAATTACAGAGGATTGTGAGTGTCCAAGCAGGTGCTGGGAATGTAATAAGGGTCCTCTGCAGGAGCAGTAAGTGCTCTTAACTGCTGAGCTGGCTCTGCGGGCCTGCCTTACAGGTGTTAATTAAACTTTGTTATTATTGTGCGGTCATTGTACACAGTCATAGCTCTCATAGAGACAGTCTACCTCAAGTCAATAATGAACCTTGACCATATTCATCCTACAACTCTCTTCCTTCCCTTTCTCATTCTGTGTTCTCTGCTTTCATGTCATATGTTTTCAATTGCCCTATACCTCTAATTGTGACTGCATGGAAACTGAAAAGCTTCGGCCGAGAAAAGGAAACAGCCTCCAGAATGAGCGAAAATGATTGCTGTCTACCTAACAGAAGATTAATATCCAGAGTATATGAAGGACATAGAAGTTGAGTTCAAGCCTTGGGCTGGGGTTGGAGTCCTCAAGGGAACGGGTCAAGTCTGTGATAGAGTTTCCTACTGATTATCATCAGTAAGATGCTGTGGAAATCTACACTGTAGCTGGAGTTAGACTTTTTTCTTAGCATACATGTTACTGGTGCAGAATAGTGGGTTTTGCTATTATGTTTTCTTACGTTAATGTAATGCATTTTAATCATGTGCATCCCACTACCCCCTGCTGGTCTCTAGAAGGTGATTACTCACAGACTTATGTTTACAAGGGCGTTGCTTCCCATTTCATCAGTTGTGAACCTCTCTGAGAAGCTTCTTATCAAGATCTAACGATGCTTCCTGCTTTGGACTATTCCTTGGCTATCATAACCTACATGACCGGACCGTGCCCATCTGCAGCTGGACTCTTCTCGTTCTGTCCCCATGGGCTGTTTTAGATATTTACTATTGTTTTAGTTAGGTCCTCCAGCCCTATCCTTATCAGGATACTCTACAGAAGTAAAAGGACTCCCCTTTAACAAAGAGATGCTATTATCAACCCCCTATTAATTTGTGGGAAAGTCCTTAAAAAACTTCCAATACTTTCTTTCTGTCATTGGCCAAGTGTCTAAGTTTCTCTACCTAATATTCTATTGGGGAGCCCATAGCATAGCTGTCAACCTCATTCCCAGTTTGTAGCCTTGGGTTAAATAATTTGCCCCTGTAAAACACAGTGGCTGTCCTATAAAGCAGGCTAATGACGGTGCCTCCCGCATTTGGCTGCTATATTACCTGCCATTTTGTTAACACTCAATGCTTGTTAGCAACTATTAAGCCACAATTAACTATTGTTAAACTCAGTCATTGTTTGGGAAAGTCTGCCAAGAACAACAGAAGATTGTTTGTTGCTTTTATTGACTTTTCACAGGGCTTTGACTCTGGGGTCAAGACCAGGTTAGGAATTAAACAGCATGAGGTCAATGATGATGCCTAGTTACTGGTGTTTAAATGGACCTGCTTTTAAAAGCCAGCAGCGGGGATTGGCAGGAAAAGTCTCCTAAAGGGTGACTAATCTCTGGACATGCGAAACAGGACCAGGAGGCTTACAGCAGAACTTTAACAACAGAGCCCTTGAGGTTAATCATGGGGACTTTTTTACGCTGCACCTAAGCCTTACCTGTGGGTAAAGAGGAAGCTAATAAAATCACCTCTGAAAAACAATTAGCCTTTGTAGAAACTGAAACTTGGAGGTAACGGTCTCACACATCTCTGCCAGGCTGTGTGTTCCAAGGCTACATGCAGACAGAGCCAGTCTTCCTCTTGTTAGAGCTTGTAATTGACCCCAGAAGGCAAGGAGGTGTTCCACTGGGTCCGAGTGGTATCTCCTAACCATTGCTAGGATTGGAAGCATCACCAAGCAGGAGTGCCCAGCAACCTGAGTTTATAGCCTGTGAATGTTTATCTTGGCAAGCGTTTCCAAACATTTAAATGGCTCAGGTCCAGTAAGAGTGGTTGTCATTAAGTAGGCTCTTATGCTAGATATATCTTTGTAAGATTATTGCATTTGTTTGCCAATAAAAAAAGCTATAATCATTAGCTCAATTTTATCAATGAAAGGAGACTGAGAAAGCTGAAGCCACCTAAAGTCACAGCACTGGAAGAACCCTGACAAGGTCTGACACAGCCCGGCTGAGCAGCGCTCCCGATCTCTCAGCGGACACTAGGATGTTAAGATGGACACGTTCCCCAGATCCAAACAACACTTTGTTTCACAGTCTATGTTCATATACCAAGTGCACTTAAAAGTCGTTTCTAAATAATTGGCTTATGAGGCATTGAGGACCTAACAATTGAGTCAAGAATGACAGAGCCAAGCTCAAAAGGAGATCAAGGAAAATGATTTGCTATTTAGGATCCCCAAGCCCAGTTTTGGAGGCAGTTCAAGAAGCCGGTGTAGGCTGTTAACTGACTTTGGAAACCCAGAGGATAAGAATGAAAGGAGGATCCACCAAAGAAGAAAATAGTGACACACACACCTATTCAGGTTTGAATCCTGAAAGTGCACTCTAGGAGAAATGTGTATTTCAAAGTACACACACTCATAATGGGAAGTAGTATAGTTTAACACCCCCAACACATACCAAAAAGCTGGTGAAATGTGTAAAGGCAACCCTACATTGCTAATGCCCTCAACTATTTGGGAGAGTTGGACACTCTCTTTGGAGAAAGACGACATCACTGTGGGCTGCCCGTCATTTCTGTAAACTCTTCCAGTCACATCCTAAGAATAACTAGATGTAAGGAGATGAGGAAATATCAGTAGCAGATTCAGCACAGGAAAATGCCACCTGTTGTTCCAGCTAAAGGAACCATTATATCGGCTCCATGATGACCATGTTTTAATACCCAGATTGTTAAAAAAATAAATAGAAACTTAGAAATATTTTTAAAGATTTATTTATTTATTATGTATACAATGTTCTGAAGGGCAAGCAAAATGCTAATGTAAATTAACTCCATAAAATAACCATGTCTTTGGGTTTAAGAATAGAGGTAAATAAATGCATGTACTGACTGTGTATAAATTCGTGGTGTTAAATATTCTATGATTCTTACATTTTTGTGAAAGAGGTTAAAAGTTACAAATACTAGAATTCACTAACTCAAGGATGCATGACTTGTTTTTAATCAAGTTCAAATAAAAGAATTACAAAGGCTGCACAAGTTTAGAGCTGATTAAGGAAGAACCATAAAATAATATAAATACATAGTCAAATAATTCAAACAACGATAATCAAAAAATTGAAAATTGAAACAGAACAAATGAATGGGTAGCATTTAGCAATAGGACATCACAGAAATAATTACATTAAATGCAGATAGATTAAATGCTTTAATTAAAAGGCAAGTTGCCTCAGAGTAAACAACCATTCAAAAATCTAATTGCTATATGACTATAAGGATATGGAAGGGCTAAAAAATAAGAAAAAAATTGCACTTTCTAATTGTAATGAGCAATCTTAGCAAACTCAAAAAAATCTAGATCCAGTAGACAGAAAACCTGCATGAAGGAATTTGAACACATGACTGACAAACAGGTAAGGAACCTCTTACCAGCAGCATCAGTGCAGAACACACATGGATATTTTACAAAACTGAATATATGTGGGAAGTTTAATGCATTGTAGAATATCAGAATGATATTTAGGGGTATGCTCTATAGTTAAATGCAACCGAACTGTAAGATATTTAAAAAAAAAGAAAGAAAATTAGAAAAGTCTACACTTGGAAATTATGAAATATGCTATTAAATAAATGATTCACCTGTAAAGAAAGAGTCACCATAGATCTTAGAAACTTCTGTACTCTGTGCTGCAGGGCTGGAGAGGTGGCTTATCCATTAAGGATGCTTCCTGCTCTTGCAGAGGACCTGGGCTCCCCACGCCCATTCGGGCAGCTCACAACTGCCTTTTACTCCAGTCTCAAACTTGCGCCCTCTTCCAGCCTCTACAGGCACATGGACACATAAACTGCAGGCACACATGTATACACATAAATAAAAGATAACCTCAGCAAAATCTGTGCCTAATGGAAAAGTAATTAAACAGATCTAACAACAACAGCAATAATAAGTTGGCCATACATCAACAAGTCATACATCCAGATCAAGAAATAAACTAAAACAAACAAACAAAACACACACACACACACAAACTGCAGGTGAGAGTGAGCATGAAATGAAAGTTATTGTAAATATGAGAGCAGAATTGAACAAAATAATAAACACACAGAGCATTGACCACAGAAGACGGAAGGTGGTTCTTTACAAATAGAAATAAAGATAACATTCTGTTGACACTGACCACTCAGTGTACAGAAGCTTGGATCTTGAATAGTCTCTGAAGGCCCATGGTGATGTTAGGAGAGACAGCCTAGTAGAAGGAAGTTACATTGAAGGATACGGCCGTGAAGGGAACACTTGGAGGCTGGCCTGTGCCTTCTCTTTGCTCCCTGGCCACAGTGAGAAACCGCTTTCCTCTCTTCCAGGAGTTCTGCCAGGATGTTCTACCTTGCTACAGATGGAGAGCAAGGAAACTAAGGCATCACTGCTCCCTGAAACTGAAAGGAAAACTCAATGTTTTCTCTTTTTAAAGTTGGCTGCTTCATGTGCTTGTCACAATGATAGTTAACTAACATAGTGAGAGAAGAAAGTCACAAGTAAGAAATGTTAAGAAATGGAGGTAGAAACAGTCACAGATCATAATATTGTGAAATAGATATTAGGGCAACTGATTTGAAAATGTCAATGATTTTTGTGCATTTCCGAGAAAACAACACCAAAATAATAGAAATAGATCTAACAAGTTTGTTAGATCAAAAATAATATAAAATAGAATATAAAATAATAAAATATGTAAATAAAAATACTATAAAAGTATTGAAAAGTTTAATTTATAATTTAAAGTCTTTCTACAAAGAAACTCCAGTCTCAGATGATTTTAATGGTGAATAATATTAAATGATTAAAAAAAATTATTTCAGTAAAACACAACTCTTTCCAGTGATTACAGAAATGAAGCTCTTTACTGTAAGGAGACACCAGGACCATTTTTAGTAAAACCTGACAAGGTCATGTCTAGGTAAGAAAATTATGGTTGCTTATAGTTGTGGACTTTTTAAAATATTTATTTATTCTTATAGTTGTGGACTTTTTTAAAGATTTATTTATTTATTTATTTATTTATTTATTATGTATATAATGTTCTGTCTGCACCTACACCTGCACCCCAGAAGAGGGCACCATATCTCATTGCGGATGGCTGTGAGCCACCACGTGGTTGCTGGGAATTGAACTCAGGACCTTTGGAAGAGCAGCCAGTGCTCTTTACCTCTGAGCCATCTCTCCAGCCCCAATTATGGTCACTTATGAGATATCAAATATGATTGTTGGAAGACAAATCCAGTTTTGTTTGGTTTTAAGGCAAATTGAATCCAGTGACAAAGACAGACACAGTGCCTTACCACCAGTTTGTGCCTATTCCATGAATACAGGACTTTCTTAACTTTTAAAAATTAATCAGTGTAACTCACTACATTAGCCGCTAATAGAAACGTGGGGTTGTGTAGTACAATCTTTTCAATTAGCCACATTAAAACATTTCCTCTAAAATTCACCATCAATTCATTGTTTTGGTCAAGCAAGTAAATAGATATAAATAGATGTAAATTTAACAAATGAGCAATAACTGGAAAGATTCCTTAACCTGATAGAAATTCCCAGAAGAACCACATTCGGGCTTAATCTTAATGACTAACTTAGTTCTCGGTTCTCAGTCATGTGTTACATATTCTAGTTCCTAGCTTCCCCACCTTTTCTTGTTTTCTTCCCAGCCCTGTCATCAACATTCATTCTTTCCTTCTGTCTCTTTCTCAGGTTCATGACTCTCCTTTTTTTTAACCCTTTACTTGAACTGATAGCATCTGTGTGACCATTATTTTAAAACTATCCTTTGGAGCCTCGTGGGGTATCGATGTGTACATACTGAAGGCAGGGACGCTCCCTTTTCTGGGTCTGTCCACGGGGGGGTGCTTTAGCAGTGGGGTATAAGGCCTCCTGAGTCCCCTCTCCATTCTCTCCTGGCTGCTGGTGCACTCCTTCTTGTACAGACCCCGTGCAGGCAGCTGCAGTGTGGAGACTCTGTGCTTGCAGGGCATCGCCCAGAAGATGTCATTTCATGGCTCTCCTCCCTGTCTTCCAGATCTTACGTTCTTTCTGCCCCATACTCCAAGCATCCCCTGGTCTTCCTCAGGGCTGAACACTCCAGCGTCATTCATTCTTAGACCCCAGTATGGCCATGAACCTCTGCATGCGCTGAAATTCATTAGGAACAAAAGGCATCTTTGATGATGGATACAAACAGTATACTAGGAAGGCAGCTCAATGCTCTGACAATTTAGTTAAACAGCAGGATTAAGTTCTGAAAGGCCTATGACCTTCCTGCATGTTTACAGTACCAGTATAGATGCTCTCCCATGGAATGGACCCCAAATCCAACCAGAGAATGGCTGACTATCCCCAGAACATTTGTGCCACTATTGCATACACAGGCACATCTGCCTGACAGGTTAGCATTGTACTTAACAGGGACCACAGCTGGATAAGACCATGTGGTGCCTGTTTTCCCTCCAGAAGCTTGCACAGCCCCTTCCAGGACTCCGAAGGCTAGCTGGCTAGAGGGAAGCTTCCAATTCAGTTCTGCTTGATTTCTCATCCAAGTGTGTGCCATCTTCAGCAATGGGGTTTAATCGTCTAGTTCTGTAGGTAACCAAGAGGAACACAGGCAAAATATGCCTTGTTTTCGGGTTCTCTAGGGACTCCCTAACTAATAACTCATTAGGAATATTTCCCACACCTGGCACTGGAAACCCTACAATTTTTATGGCCACCATCACTATTTGTATTCAAATGTGAATTCTCAGCTAATAAGTTAAAAAAAAATAAATGAAGGTATAAGTCTTCAAAAGAAAAAAAAGCCAACATTCACAGGTGACATACTCCTACTACTATAAGGATAGAAAAAAAAATGACTCTACAGATAATCAGAGACTAGGTCAATTTAATATTTTTGTTTATTTATTTTTTATGTACTTGATGGTGCCGGGTGAGCTCAGAGCCTCACACATGCTACTCAAATATGCCTGAGTTCAGTTGGTTGCTTTTACTCATTGGAAAGATGGAAAATGTGACGGGGTTGTATTTCAAGACTCTCTGAAGTCCCACATAAGCACTTCTGCCTTCCCAGTCCCATTCCTTCCTTACAGTGCTACCTCATCCCTGTCACCTCAGCCTGCCTAGGTCAGAGCTTTCATGCTATGTAGCCATTTCCCCCTTTCCTCGGTTTCCCTGGCCTGCTTTGCTGACATGATGTTGTTTAACAAACCAAAGTGGTTTTTGAGGACTTTCCTTGAAAAGAGAGGGGAAATGGAGAGTATTTGAAAGCAGACGTACCCTCTTCATTATGTCCTGCTCTTTCTGACTTGTGCTTTCCCGGGTGTCTATTTGCAATCTGGAAGAAAACCTAACTTTTGCGGTGGAATGAACCCAAGGCTCGAGGGCTGGATCCCCTGTTAGCATCGCCAGGGCTGCTTCGGATGGAGCAGCTGCTGGGCACGTGACCTGAGCATGGGGCTCAGACTCAAAAGGGTCTTGTCTTAGTTTAACGCTCGCTGTCAGCATTTTGACATTCTTCATAATTTATGACCAAGACTCTCTACATTTTTCTTTTTTTGCTGTGGCCTGTGTTAATGAGACAGCCAGCCTTGAGCCTAAGGAAGGGGTTTGCAGACCTTCTTGGATTTTACAACTTAAAGCAAAACACTAAAAACAACAGCCACTTTTCTAGTGCTCATGAAACACTTTCTCTGGTTTCTCAGACGCCATTTCCTCTTTCAACTCTTCTGTTGTCTCGAAGGCTTTGGCAGCTGAGTGTCCCCATGCTGTGCTGTAGAATCTCTGAAGTTTGTTTTCTGTTCACTTGCAACATTGTTGCAACAGGGAAAAACAGTTTTCCACCACCTGGCTCCAATGTCTTGTCTTGGTGTGGTTTCTTCTCCCTCATTCTCTGCGATGAAACAGTTGATCTACAATCATCCACCCTCTTCCCACGCCCGCAGGCACTGTTCTGATCACATAGAGCCTTCTCTGTTTTGGGACACATGGCAGGCTTCTTTCTGGCCTCTGGTATCTGTCATGTGCTTTTCCTTCAGCCTGGAATACTCTTTTCTCGTTATAGTGTTCTGCTCACTTGGGCTTGTGTTCTATTAGATCAACACAGATGTTAACTTTGATATTAAAACTCTTCAAAAGAGGTGTCCAGCAGTCACCCACCCATTCTTTCTCTGATGGCATCATAGACACGTTGCAGTAGGCCATGGATCTGGCTTGTTCTCTTTCATTCACCCTCCCAAATTAGTCAGTTCTTGATTTGGTATACACATTAGCCATTCTTTGTACGTAGATTCCCACCTTCCACCCCGTACATGTAGTCTCTCATCATAGTCTGAATGTGTTACAACACAACTGAATCCAGCTTCTGCCTTACTTATCGTGGTAACCTTAGTCAACTTAGCTGGCTCAATAAATATGTACTAAATTCAAGGATGAGTATGTGGATAAAGATGTGTGGACACGGTCCTTCTGATAGAGGGTTGTTGTTTTGTTTTTGTTCTGCTTTTTTTTAACTTTGAATATCTCCTTCTTTCCAAACCTACTACTTTAACATATACTGGGCTTTCCATGCTTGTTTGGGAAATCAATATCTGAAATGACTCATGTGGTCATTGGGTATTCCCTTGGAACCTGACCCCACACCCTGTGCTTGGGGAAGCATCCCTGTAGGTACAGTCCTAACTAGAGGCTGCTGTCCTCCAGGGTGGCAATTGTTAGTCTCTCCTGGGGCTTTCTCAGGACCAAGGGGATGAATTTCCCTTTATGTTACCACAAGCCTAATTGGTACCTACAGAATGACAGGAAACAATGCTAAATTCATAAAATTGTGACTGTCTGTGCCAAGCAGAGAGAATGATCGTGTCAGAGAAGAGACAGAGCTCTGAGAGAACTCTGGGGACTGTCCTTGGAAGTCCTGCCTTTTTTGCTTCTGCAGAGGCTCCTTGACACGAGGTTTTAGGTGAGACCCCTCCCCTAGTCACTGGTAGCCTCGCCCCACCATCCCCTCTTTCTCTCTCTTTCCCACTGCGCAGCTTCTCCCTTCAGACCACTGTGGCATCAGGTATCTCCGCTCTCAGTAGTTCCCTGTCTCCCTATCTAGTGGTGAGCCTTTCCCTCCTGAGGGCAGCTCCAGCTGCTGTCTGCAGCTCTCTTCTCCCAGGAAAGCAAGAAGCTGGGGATTCTCTCATTCCTGCGTCCAGCTCTGCTTCTTTGTGTGGCATCCTGGGGGACTTCTCTCTGCCAGAGCCCTGAGTAGATCACAGGAACCAACAGACCCAGTGTGTAGAGGATTGACGGGAGGACTCCAGGGAGGCTGGATGGAGTGTTACTGTAGTCTAGTGATGTCTTAGGAAGACATGGGGACATCAATGTGTGGCCCATACACATAAGGAAAAGTGTGTTCCTAGCCAGACTGGAGCTCTTCAGAAATGGTGCAAGGGCCTTTTGAGAGGGGCTGCCCCGTATGGTTAGAAAATGCTTCCCTTGAGGCTGAAGGCGCTGTTGATGTGAAGGGTAGGCCACATCACATAGGAGGCCAGCTACCAGCTACAGAGAGCTGCTATAGTTTCTCTTCACTTTTAAGCTTCTGCCATTTCATTACAGGGTTCTAACCCTGTAATGCAGTTTAAATTTCAAAATACTGTACTTAATTAGCCATTTTTCTAAACTCCTTCTGAAGTGAACGAGCTTCATCCAGTGGTAATTAGTTTATGGGTAGAAACAATGGCAAAGCCTGAAGCATGCATGTTTCTGTGAATGTGGTAAGAACATAAGAAAGCCTGACTGTCAGTGTTCCCTCACTGTTTTCCATAACTGAGGTCTTTCAGTAGCCCTGTGAGGACGTAACAACAACTTAACCTGGTTAATAAATAATGTGGAAATAAAGAACAACTAATAATATGGAATATTCCACAAATACTGGAGCCGGATTAATCAGTCTTTGGACAAGTGAGCATGAGTTTCTTATTAATTGACATTCTTACAATGGGAATGAGCCCAGAAGGCCACGTTGTATTTAAGGAAGCAATCACAGTCTTTTGTAAGTCACAATTGGGTCTTTGGCACAGCAGCTCCTGTTGGGTCACACAGCTGAGACTCCTGGTAGCTCTGACTATGTGCTGCAGTGTGTGGGGTGCACTCAGGGCCTTGTGGCTTCGCTCATCATGGCCACAGTAATCAAAGCGTGATAAGAGTTATGCAGCCACACACGACGTCACTGTGCTCTGAAAAGTACAGATGCAGGGAGGCAGGTGGCCCAGCGACAGGACAACCGTAAGAAGACAGAAACACGGAGCGGGCGTTCTTTTAACGTCTCATCAGCCAGCCAGCATCAGTGTCTGCTTTGGCTGTCGTGGCTCACGGTGGCTGCTCTTTCTCAGGCCTCAGGCTGAACCCAGGACGTAACCTAGAAGGAAGTAACCTAGAGGAAAGGGTAGTAGTGTCCATTCCAGGCAAAAGAGCATTCTTTTGTCTGCATTACTGTAGACAGCATAAATTCACATCTCATCAGAATTGAGTCACATGTCCAGTTCTAGGGAAGAAGGATGGAAATGGAGTGATTTAACCATATATAGCCATAAAGACAGCTAGGCTTATTAATTGTCCAAGCTAGACTTAAGTTGTGTTGTTCAGCAGGAGGGCAGATAGATGGGCAGTTGGCAGTGTCTGCCATGCATGTTTTGAAGGGATAGGCCTTGCTCTCTGTTTCTGGATTGAAGACCTCTAGTGTGACTCTAAGCTATGGGGGATGCCTCCATTTGAAGGACTTTATGAGGACCTTATACAGCTGCCCCTTTCTCTAGTGATATCCCCGAGATACAACTTGAAACATCTTCGGTTTCCATCTGGGGTTGCCCCTGTCCTCCTGAGGACTGCCGCATTGGCATGAGCCTGTCTCTTTCTGCACCCTCAGTCGGGTTCTGACTTCACTCTCATATTGCCCCCTAGATGGAAGCTCAGCCGCTTCCTCCCGGACCCACTGTCCTTGCTGACTGTTAACATTCAATGGGCAGCACCACAGTCCTGCTTAGAACGAAACAACCTTGAGACTGGTTTCAGGCCAACAGGAGGGTTTACCTTTAAATAAGGAAAGGTTTATGGCTCTCCTGACACACGTCAGAGTTCTGCCTGGCAGCACTCAGGAAGAACAACCAACACCAGAACGCTCACATTTTAGAACTGTCAGAGATGAAAACTGACAGAGACAAAGACCATCCCATGCATCCTCCTGCTGCAAAGGAACGTTCCTCAGCCTGGGAAGAGTGTGAGGGCCTCGCTGATGCTGTGTTACTGCTCTGGGGCTGAGCTGGGCTTTTTACCTGGGTCTGTGTTACATTCATTATTTAAGCACCTTGAGCATAGTGGTGCCCTGGCGCCGTGTAATTAAGGCAAAAGCCCCAGGGTGGCATATGGTGTTGTGGCTACCAGATCTGATCCCCAATCTGCCATGCTTTGGTTAGTGACACTTATCTGTTCCTTAGTGTACTCACTCGCAGAGGAAAACCATGGCAACATACCTTATGTGCTTTTGGGAGGTTGATATGGGGCTGATATGCTGAACAGGATCTGGAGACAGTGGAGAGAGACAGTTGCTCTCCAAGTGGGCTTAGGGTCCTTGAATCTTGCTAAGTTGGCCAGTGTGAATCTTTAACACAGCGTGCCCAGGAGCTGGGGGGAATGTTGTGGTTTGGTCTGGGTGGTTAGTTCTTGTTAATCTCATATTAAGAAATGATGGATTAGTCTGCCAACAAATCAGTGTGATGTGATAGACATGAACTGTGATAGGAAGTATTCTTTGGGTTTGTGAGAAGACAGTCTTTTCTGTTTGCGAGTCTGCCTAGAGTAGGAGTGACTACTTCGGTTTTTCTTTCACAAAATTTGAGCCGCATCCCCCTAATCTTTGTAGCAGCTGTTTGAGAAACAGTAACATTAAAGATGTATATGCATAGAATTATCATGCAAAGCAACGTCTGTTTCTAACAGACTCTTTAAATTTGGCAAAACTTTTAATTCTCTAAAAAGTGTTATGGTAGTTGACCAGGTTTTGAAATTGTCTTTGTCTTGTTTGATACTTGAAAGGCATGAAAAATTTCCCTCCACTTCCTCACCCTCTCCCAGGGGTCATTTCCCCCTCTCTTTTCTTTGCCCTGCTTTGCCCTCTGACCTTGCCTAGCTCTGCTGTTTCCACAGACTTCTGAATCTAATTAATGTCTTAGTGGCTATATAAATGAATTATGTAGCCAGGAGGATGTTGGAAACTTTGAAGAAACTGCATTCCTTAGGGAAAACCTGGTTTTGTTATAAAAAAAAAATAATGGAATGCACATTTCCAGGTGATAGGATGTGAGTAAAGTGTAAAACCTCAAACATACACTCACACTCAATAAATACCTGCTTCCTGGCAATCGAGAAAACTTTAGAAGCATCAGATTTGACATGTGGGCAATTCTTAGTCATTGTGGAAGGTGGCTGAAGGGACAGAATATCCATATTTGTAGCCATCCCCAACTGGCCTCAGCCACCTGACTGGGGTATTGGTTTCCCCTCCCCCTTCCCTTTTCCAGTTGATTTACAACCCTTTGCAGGGAGCACGTCAGAGGATCTCTGAAATGGCCCTGGCTGGCCTAGAATGTTCTGCAAAGCTCAGGATAGCAGGCAAGTAAGGAGGAGGGGCCTTAGTGAAGTTCTCAGCCACAGGATACTGTCAGGGAGCCCAAGGCAGAGATGGTCCCTATGCCCCATGTTTCCATGGAAACATAGGAGGAGTGATGACAGCCAGCACAGCCGCACCATCTGCTCAGGACCTGAAGAATGAGGGGGAAAAAAGAGAGAAAGGTACCCTGGATCCGAGGCTAGAGCCACTCTGAGCTACCTGTAAAGAAAGAAATGGCCTGAGGACAGTGGAGCTCCTGGGTAGATTTGAAAATCCATGCTGTCCTGGGGCTTGACATTTTAACATCTAATTTGCAAGCAAAAAGCCTAGAAGGGTTTATTGGCAAACCCCAGGTACAGTTTCAGACACCCTGGAAGCCTCTGGAAGAAGCAGCTGACTGAATGAGGTATCCGCAGCCTCCCTGGAACAGGAAAGAACAGTGTTGTGAAAAATGGTGGTAGCGGAGAGGGAGGAGGGGCTCAGAGCTTGAGGAGGCTCCCTTTATCCTCCAGGAAGGCCAACACAGAGCAAGCTCTTTTCTAGAGGAATGGCAGACTGAGGGGAAAAGAGGGCGAGGAAAGGAGGGAGCACGAGGAAGGGGAGGAGGGAGGGAGAGGGGGGGGAGAGAGGGAGGGAGGGAGAGATTCTCCTGGTTCCCCAAAGCCACCTCTGAATTCCAGCCATGTCTTGAGAACAAGTCATGACATTTCTCTTGATTCTTAAGGAAGGGAAGCTTAGGAAGTCGTCATGGATTTGCTTCTAGGCGTACAGCTGTCTTCTGGCTCCGCGAGAGCAGGGTGAGGTGGAGGTCCTTGACAAGAGCCTGAGCCTGTACCCTGTCAAGCACCCTTTCTCACTTGCTTTATTTTGAGGATTTGGCACTAACCACCCAACCAACTAGCCAGCCTACCAGGGAATCCAGGAAGTGGTCGGTTCCATTCAACCCTCAGTAGGACAAATTGATGCTCCTTCAGGAGAAAAGCCCCTCAGGTCTTCATGGTTACAGGAGCTGCAGCAGCTTCACTGGAGCCCCCCCTCCCCATTTAGATAGTCTCTTGTTCTTGTACTAAAAACAAAAACAGACAAAACCCTAGCAAATAAAAAATGAACCCCCCCCAAAAAAAACCCTCATCAAAACCAAAACCAAAAGCCACATGAAACAACAAAAACTGAACCAACCAAACGCAACCCAAACCCCTTGACTTTTAGTTCTGACAATCTAATTCCAGCCCTCACTTTGCTCTCTCTCCCTCCTGCCTTTCCTTTCCTCCCCCTCTCTTTTTAATTTTTATTTATTTATTTATTTTGTACTAAGGGCTTTACTTTTGACTAGTCTCAGTGTTAGATTTGGTTCATACACCCAATGGCTGTATAAGGGAACAGCTCCATACATTCTAAAATAATATGTTCTTCCAATAAAGAGACTCATTAACTCTTATACATTCTACTAGTGAAAACTATTCATTTTCAATCTATTCCCATCAGAGCTGTCTACAACATTTTGGGTTTCTTCCAAAGCCCCCATTCTCCAAGTGGGCTCTATTTACAGAGACATCCACCAGAAACAAAATGTATCTGTCCTTGAGTTCAAGACCCCAACCCCCCCCAAAAAGCCCCAAAACATTATTTGTGAAGAAACATTAAAAAAAAACCACAGTGAAATTACTTCAGGACTACCTTCACTTCCAGGTAAACATGGGAGTCCAGCGTTCCATTCAAACGTACATCTGTCCATTATCTCCTGACTTCTTGGAGAGATCCCTCCCTCCCTAGCTCTAAGCCCCCTTACTCTTTTCCCTTTTCTGGGACCTATTTATCTTCAGCCACTAAGAGGAGGCTTGACACTGTGTCCGGAGCCTCAAGCACGGCATGGGACCCGCAGTAAACATGGTTCTGTTTGTTCTTCAGCAGCCTCTTTTGTATAAACAGATGTGGTGGGAAGGCAAGGGAAGCCAGATCCCTGCAAGGGCCGGGAGGTCTCCTTTCTGGAGAAGACTCCCAGCTGCAGCCCAAGAACAGGACGCATTTCTTGTTCAGGCCTTGGAACTTGCAGTTCTTCCAGACAGGGCCTGTTCCCTGCTCTCTCAACTCCACCCTCCACCCCCAGCCTTTGTTCCTGGGAAGGCTGTCTCCATGTGATGTCTATAGCTCACTTTTGCCAGAGCAAACATTTCCAAGAGGGCTTATGCTAAGGAGGTGTCTGTAGGGCAGATTCCACCCCACTCCCCTCCAAACACACTGTAGACAAAGATTTTGGACCCCAGCCCTTCACACCTGGACTTCCTCCGGTATTCATGTTCCCTTTGTTCTTCTGTAGCCTTCGACTAACGGGGGTGGAGTTAGTTAACGGATGGAAGTTGTTAGCTTGTAAAATATCAATTCCGTTTCTACAAGTGATTTGATTCAGACTCTGCCTTCATTTAGCGACTGATATTTTCACATTAGTTATGGATGCTAATAAAGAACTCTTGCAAAGCCGGGGAAGAAAAGGACGGGCTTTGCAGTCCGGTTTCTGAGAGGAAAGAACTCGAAATTGGCCTTTTGGAGGTCTACCTGTGACCAGAACTTTGTTAATTCTCCTTCAGAGGTGGGTGAGGTGTAAAAAGAAAAAAAGGGGGAGGTTGCTTCTAGGTTGATTTTTATCAAGGG
>CM053756.1:4573922-4585077 GCA_028658305.1 Pachyuromys duprasi
CTCATTTTTAGAGCAGAAGCGCAGTGCTGGAACTACAGACTTCTATAGTCTCCCCTCTCCAAGTGTGTAATAATGAGCGAGGGGGGAACCGTCTTTCAAACCAAGGGAGCAATAATAGCAAAGGGCTTGATTTTTTACAAGCCACAGTGGTACTTCATCATCCTTCCAGCTGACAATCTGCCACTCTCCACACCGGAGAGGCGGCGGGAAGTTTGCAGTGGCAACCCAGAGGCCTTTCCAGTATGGAATAAAAAGAAAGGAGGCAGGCTCCCCGGGACCGGCCGGCCGAGGGGTGGTGGGCTAGCCCTCGGCCACCCCCGCCCCACCTCCCCAGGCCTCCAGGTCCAACTGCAGCTGAGAGCAGGTCTTCTTGGAAGAAGCCTCCTTCCCGCTTCCTCTCATTTCGCTTAAGTTACTGGCTCCAGATATCTGGAACGATTTGTTTTCGGCGCTGCCGTGGGCTGCACAGTTAACTCTCCCCGCGCCTGGGGAAGGGGGTGGGGGGAGCGGCCAGGGCTTCTCCATCCCAGCACCCACCCCAGGTCTGCGAACCCGCACAGCACGTCCGCAGCGCCCCGCCGGTTCCGCTCGATTCGCGGAGGCCGGGAGGCACCGGCAGGACGCGGGGCGCGGGCGAGGGGCGGGAGGCTGCGGCAGGCCGGCCCCGGCTCAGCGCAGCATCCCCGGGCGCTCGGCGCCGCCTCGCCGCCCCCTCCCGCTCGCGGGACGTTCCCGGCCACCCGAGGGGTCGGGGGAGCCAGAGGGGGTGCGGGGAGGGAGGGCGAGCCGGCGGCCCGGCCCGAGGGAAGGGCTCGGGACCCCGGGGGAGCCGCGCGGCGGGGCGGGCGCGGGGAGCGCAGGGGCGCGCGGGGCGGGCGCGGCGCGGGGCTCCGGACGCGCGCGCGCCTCGGCCTCGCCCGCGCACCCGCGCCTCCCGGAGGAGAAAGAGGCGGGCGGGCGGGCGCGGAGCTCCGCGCCGGCGGCTGCGGCGGGCCGGGCCGCGAGGGAGGGGCGGAGGGGCGGAGGGGCGGGCGCGGGCCGGGAGGGGGCGGCGGCGCGCCGAGCCCGCGGCTCTCCGCGACTGTGCCTGCGCGCGAGCCGGCGAGCGGGTGAGTGCGCCGGCCGCCGCCACGCGCCGGGCGGGCCCGGGACTCGGGGGTCCCCCCGCGGGGGTGCCGGGCGCCGCGGGCCGGGGCGGGGGGGTGGCGGCGGGCGGGCGGCGGCGGCGCGGGCGCGGCCGGGACGCACCTCAGCGGCGGCTCTCGTTGCAGCGCGCGGGCGGCCCGAGCCTCGGCGGCAGCGGCGGCAGCGGCGGACGCGGTGGCGGCGGCGGCGGCGGCGGCGCTGACACCTCCCACCATGGACAGCTTCGACTTAGCCCTGCTCCAGGAATGGGACCTCGAGTCGCTGTGGTGAGTCCCGGGGCTGCGGCCCCGCGCGCCCTCACCTGGGCCGGGGCGCCGTGGGGGTGGGGTGGGTGGCGGGTCGGGGGCGCCCGCCTCGCCGGCTCCCTCCAGCCCCGGCGGGCTGCGTGCCCGGCCGCCCTCCCGTCGGTTTGCCGGCCTCGGGTCCCGTCCCCTCCCCGCGGTGCCGCTGCTCAAGGGCTTGGCGGTCTGGTTCGCCGGAGGGGGAGCGCGGCGGTGGAGGGAAAAAGAAGCGGTTTTTAGAACGTGTCAGCGGTGCCCGGGAACCCACCCCTCGCCCCGCAGCCCCTCTCAGCCTCCATCCTTCGGACCTTGCTCCCTTCCAGCTCTCAGGCTCACCCCCGTGACCCCCTAGAGTTGGTGCCGCTGCGAAGCGCCTCGAGAGAGGATGCTCTCTAGCCTGCTCCCTGCCTGCTCCGAGGCTTGGCGCCTGCATCCTTCCTCCCTCTGTCCTGCCCCGCTCCCACTCGAGATGGAAAAGTGAGCACTCGGGGCAGGAGGCCAGTGTGTCTCCGTGCCCGAATTCCAGAGGCCTTGGCCAGGGGAGACTCGTCTCCGGGAGGTTCACAATTCCTTTGCACTCTCTCTTCACACCTCCCGTGGCTGAACGCCTCTCCACTCGTCACTCTAGTCCCTTTTTGTCAAGCTCAGAGCTAGCAGCCTGGAATGCACTTGGGCTTCTCACATTAGGGAGCTTCCATAGGTAAATCACAGGTAGAGGCAATTTAATTCCAGTTTCGGTTGTCTGAAAAAGCCCATTGGCTGCTTTGGCATCCCCCACGTTACCCCCACCCCCTTAAATGTTTCCAACCAGCCCTGTTCAGGTGGTAAAATTACTGCTTGTATATTCCTGGAGGAACTGTGTTATGTTTAATATTTACGGGATGAACATCTGCTGGAACAAGCATATTAACTGCTCTCTGTTCTGCCTCTGGTAATCGCTGGTGGGAGAGCCGAGCGGTTCCCTTCTCTTTAATTCAGTAAAGAGTTCACATGTGTCTGAAACTGCAAGTGGTGTGCACATGAATATGCAGTGCACAATTTGAAAGCTAAACTGCTTTAGGATTTATGGCGCATACGTCGATGGTATGTGGACATGTGGATCTTTGCAGTGATTTAGGTCGGCAGTGACTTTTATTTTTCCTAAAGACAGGTGTAACAAAACAAACTAGACACAAAGCTTTCGAATTATCGAGCAGCTTCTTATAAAAGATCCGATGGCGACTACAGCCTGCTCTGCATAATGCTAGCATGCCCATAAAACACACAAGGATGGGCTCTAATGCAATAAAACTTGTATATATTACGCTGGCAACTTCAAAGAGCTAGTGTAGAGAGAATATGGAACATGTTATTACTCTATAAAAGTTGCTAATTACTGTGTTGCTGCTCATGAGGTTATTTCAGCCTTTCATTTACAGATATCTATTCTTTTAGAGGTTTACCTTTTGAAATGTTGGTTTCTGGCACGGACTCAATAGCTTTCCAGATAACAACTGTATTTTAAAAATGACTTTTGCTTTTTAAAATCTAGGCTGGCTTATAGTCAAAGGGAAGGACTTACTGTTTTGACACATTTTTATGCTGCTCATCCACTTTCTGGTTCAAATTGAGCTCCTGTATGGTTTTTAGAAGTTGTATTTTGAGATTCGGTGGTAATGCATGGATCTTTTTGGGCAAGGGCTCAAGCTATGGCTTTAGTTCCCAGAGGATTTATCTTGAATATGGTCAAAGAATATCTGCTGAATTGGCTTGAGGTTTATATCAGCTAAATTGCTATTTATTTATTTATTTATTTATTTATTTATTTATTTATTTATTTGAGGCAGTCCTGGCTGTCCTGGAACTTGCCTTGGAGACAGGGCTGGCCTCGGGCTTCATAGGACCTCCTACCTCTGTTTCACTAATGCTAGCATTAGGGCCATACACCACTGCAGCTGGAAAGCATTTTAAAAAGCCATTGTACACTCAATCAGATTTGTAAGCAATACATAATTCTTTTGGCTTTAGAAAGCATGTAGGATTTTTTGATTATGGTATAAGTAGAACAGTTTGGCTCAAGGGAATGTTTCTTATTTTGTGGATATAGAATTTACATTTACAAAATGTTATCTTTAGGTAAAGTTAAAGATAAACCAAACTACTTGAGTTTGTATTTCAGACATATCAGACATTCTCTTAGTTATGAATCAATTTTTGCATGGCATGTCTAACTCAAGTTTAGAATTTATTAAAAGATTTTATGTTTACAATTTAGTTTTAGGCTCATGCATGATCAAAAACACCTAGTATTTCTCTCTCTCTCTTTTCTCCTGCTCTTATTTGTTTTTGAGAGAAGATCTTGGTGTGCAAACCAGGATGGCTTGATAGTCTGGGCAATCTTCCTTCAGTTTACTGGGTCCTGGGATTCCAGGCGTGTGTCACTCATAGCCAGCATATTTGATTACTTCCTATATGTCTGATTATTTTCATATCTGTAATTTTCTTGCTTGAATCTGATATCAGAAGTGGTAAGTGATAGCCCTCTCATTGTGTAGATGAGTAAATGGAGTTTTAAACTGTTAGCTAACTATACCGAGACCAAAAAAGACAGCAGAAAATTTAAACCTAATATTTACCAAACAATTATGGCTTATCAATGGCTTGTGCATTACATGTTTTAGCTCATTTATTCCTCAACAGGAGATTTTAACAGTTAGAAAAATTGAAGATGTGGTGGTCAGGTAGCCTGCCTGGGTTCACATGGCACAGAGTTGACTTAAAATTAGCATCAAGGTTCACTCCTCTGATATCAGGTCTGTGCATTTTCTAGAGCACCGCAGACATTTTTCAGTTTATGAAGAGTGGCTTTGAAAAGAATTACAGAGCAAGACCCTGGCATATGCAAGTTAAGGTTGGATCAAAATGCTAAGAGAGGTCAGAACCCTAAATGGTATTGATCCAAAAAAAAAATTTGAAAACAAAATACCATGAGTTAGGAAATGGTGCCTGTTAATTAACTTATGAAAGAAGACATAAATTTTAAATAAAGACCGCTGAGCACTTCTTTCATTACAGAAAAAGCACCTCTCTTTGAAGAGAGTAGTTGCAGATTAATAGCAAGGGACTCTTACTTGGTATCCAAACAACTTTTTCTAATGGGTAGATATCACGCCCTGATAAAACAAATATCATTCTATTAGTTTTAAGTGTGGCTTTGAACCTGAGTGTGCTTCTTCTGTAGGCTGCAAACTGTTCTCAAATGACTGTAGACAGAATGAGAAACAAAAATGTAGCCATTAAGATCAGCCGATAGGGGCCCTGGGCCTGCCTCCTTCTCCACCATCACCCCAATTCAGAAAAAGCCATGCCAGCCTTTTTGAGCACGCATGACCAGGTGCCCACCTACTTATTTTGGCTGGACTTTAAAATGGAGAATGTCCCTAACAAACACATTGTCATCCTGCTGCCCATTTCTACTCAGAAGGTCAGAGAGGCAGTGGTGGGGCTCATTCTGCGCCTAACTCCCTAGTTTCTGCAGAGCTGGGCCAGCACCTAGGTAGAGGCCGGTTTCCCCAGGAGCAGCATTGCATCTCTCTTGGTCATCACTAAAGCACAAGAGCCGTGTGTATGTGTGTGGGGGTGCAGAGCTGGGTAAAGCAGGGCTGTGTGCTTGCTGCCCAGTCCTAGAGTTGGACAAGAATGTAAGTGCAAAGGAAGCTTACTGTGCGAGAGAGCCGAAAAGAGAGAACGCTCTTGGGACTAGGGTCGGTAGTAGAGGAGACAAAGGAGGAACATCGAGTTTGTTTGAATTTTTTAAGTATTTATGTTTTTTTTTTAATTTTTACTTTTTTACAAAAAGGCTTCCATGGAAGAGGTGGCCATTGAAATAAGCTTTGGGAGATGAACAGGCTTTTGCAGATGGTGGAGGAGAGATGATGTCCAGGCATTGTGTGTGTGTGTCTAGAGGTGCATTTTATTGATCACCTACACCGTACATATTTTAGTCGTGTAGCCTGGTCATCATGAGATAGTTTTGGCAAATGAGAAAAGTTTTCCAAAACCTCCTTATATTTACGCTCCTCTAAATATGAACATCTTTTCATTACTAGGGAGAAAGCTGAACAAGATGAAATAATGAGTGTGAAGGCCTTGCTAACGACTCACTCTGTCCCTCACCCTTGCACACTTCACAGGAGCCAGAGTCCTTACATACCGTTTGGAATCGTAACACACGGGGCTGGAGAGGTGGCTCAGCAGAGAAGAGTGTGTATTGCTTCTCTAGATGACATGAGTTCAGTTTGCAGCGCCCGTGTGAGGTGGCTTGTAACAACTTGTACCTGTAGTTCTAAAGAGTCCAGGGCTCTCGTTTTGGTCTCCACAGGCATTTGCAGTGTCTGCCCACATAGACACATCCACATATATAAAAATTCAAAGAGCAAAAGGAATTGTAGTGCATGGGTCATTCCATAGCCGTTACTGTGGTCAACTCAATAAATGTTCACGCAGTGGGCATTGCTCTAGGACAGGTACCACAGGCATAAATGTTTTGGACTAAGGCTCACAGTTGATACATATATTTCACGTTGCAACCCAGTTTTCCTGTGTCAGGAGATACTAGTTATCACTATATGGGATGTATTCTGATGTCTTCTAGTCTGATTTTCGTTTTTAAAACGAAATGGTTTCAGCCTACAATTTGAGAGCCTTCGATAAGGATGCAAAGGCTCGTAAATATATGAAATATAGAGCAGAAACTGCCCACAGGAGGCAGCCTGGGCGCGTCCTGTTGAGAGAGTGAAATGTTCATGGCTTCTTGGCACTGAAATGTATCCTGAGGAAGTAGAAGTTCAGAAGGAGGAAATAAACGGGAAGAGAATCCGTGTGGAAGGAATAACGCAAATAGACACGGAGGGGCAAACTGTGGTACTCATTTGAAGATAAAGCTTCTGGCTGGGGCAGGATGAGGACGGACTGGTCTCCTTTAGGGATGCCGGGGGAGGCGCAGCGTCATAACCCTCCGCTGGATGCTTCCAGGCGAAGCTCGTGAGCTTCTCAAATCAGTTACCACGAGACATGCCCACGGCAGGCCCGTTAGGGTTCACGTCAGGAGGCCCTAGAAACTTCATGGCGCCCGGCTTCCCGGACCTTTTCTTCAGCCATCGTAAATTCTGAGGCTTCCCTCTGTCGCTTTTCTGCCCCCTTTTGGGTCCAAATAGCTCATGAGACTTACTGGAGGGCCCAGCGCATTGCATCCTCCACCGCCGCCTTGGTAGGCTTCCTTCACTCTCATTGGCTAAAAGTGACGACATAGTCCGTTGAGGAGGCTCTCATTGGTTGACAGTGTTCGCACGTGCCGGCACCGAGCACCAGGACCTCAACAGGCCTGGGTGAAATTGGTTTTTGAGAATCTTTCCTGTCAGAGGTGGGTGGCAGCGTGGAGGAAGCTGGAAGGAGAACGTGGATGCTCTTGCTGGGCGAGAGGCAGCCGGGGGCTCGTGTGGCATAGGTTGAGGAAAGTTGGGTGGGGAGGCTGGCTAGTTGAGGATGCGGAAGCTGGAGCATGCTGGCGTGGGAGACCGGGATGCGCAGATGAAGGGAATGATACGTGCTGATGCCTTTGGGTTTTAATCAGATGCCTTTTGGTGACAATGAAGGTGCTATTACGTGTGAGGAAATGGTTCCTTCCTGTGTGCCAGATTCTCTTTTGTGGAATGTAGGAGGGTTATAAAATGCTAAGAATCTATTTTGGGAGAATGTCCCTGTGAGCCAGAATGTCTAATCAATGACGCTTCAGATTAGCAGCTCAACAGGCCCGTCTGCTTAACATAGGGTAAAATAGTAGTCAACTCAAGATCAACAAATCAATTTCTCAATTTGAACTACTAGATTATTTTGTGCATAAATGGGATTTCAAGATTTGAAATAGATTTGTCCAAGTTTGCCTTGTTTGGGAGAAGAAAGCCTGGGTGGCAAAATCAAAGTCATAAAAGAACATATTAATATCATTTGATATAAAATAATGTTTCCTTGTCTTATTTCAGAGCAAAAAAAAATATCCGTAAAACTTACTTTCAAGATTGGCTGTTCCCTTTTGTCTGGAAATGTAATTAGAGATTTTGAGTTCAGCTGGCTTCAACCCTGCTTTCTGTTTGGCTCTGGCCAGCTCAGGGCTTTTTTTTTTTTTCCTAGTCTAAGTCTTGGCTTAATCACTTAAAACAAACGACAGTACTTACGCTGGCCTAGCTCATAGGGTTGTGTGTTAAGTAGTAAAAGCACCAGTTACTCTGTGAGTGCCAAATACGGCTCTTTTATACCCTTTGCTTTCTTAAATTGTCTTTTTTCACAAACAAAGAAACTTGCAGAAAGACCACACAGGCTCTGCTCCGTCTCTGTGTGTGGCACACCGTTCTTGGCTTGGCATTGGAACCAAAGGGCACACTTGAGCACCGATTAGTTTTTCTTAGTTGTGTATCATCGTCCAAGAGATAAATGTGGTTGTGCTAGACACTTATGTAGACATGTGAAGCATTGCATAATTTCTCATGTTTCACTAAGAATGTATTGTATCACTAAGCACTACATCAAATGACTTCATTTGCCACTGTGGGTCTCATGACATTATGTCAGGCTAGTTATAAATTAGGTTTACCAGAAGCAAAATGCAGTTAAACCAGGCTGGGAGGCTACCCCACCACCTAAGAGGTGAAATGAGTTTTAATCTAAGAACTAACGCCTAGGATGTGGTAGGGGGCCTCAGGTGTCTGAAGGTGGTACGCTGGGTGGGTGGGTGGAGGTGGTTCTGGGGTGCCTGTGGGCTAGACTGCTGCGTGACCATTTATCAGTGGTGTTGCTGGGGCTGTGTCAAAATGTAATGATTGCCTGGCATGAAGAAAGGCATTCCTGGGTAAATGGGCCCCAGAAGTGGGCTGTCTCCGAGACTCTGTGCTGATTAATTTTTTATCAGATTGACACTAGAGTCACTTGGAGGAGAGAAGCTGAATCCGAGGATATGCTTTGATGGGATCGTCCTGTAGACATTGTGCGTGTGGCCTTTTCTTGACTGATGGCTGATGTGGGAGAGTCCAGCCCATTTGGGTGGTGCCACTCCTGGGCGTGTAGACAGGATTGTGTAAGAGAGCAGGCCGAGCCTCTACAGCCTCTGCTTCAGTCCCTGCTTCCAGGTTCCTGTCTCCAGGTTCCTGCCTCGGTGCTGCCTCGGTGGGCTGTGATCTGCGCGCCAACTAAACCCTTCTCTCCCCATGTTGCTTTTGGTCATGGTGTTTATCAGGTAAACAGAGACAGAAAGTGGGACAGATTCCTTCCAGCTGCTGAAACCGGAGCCCATTCCCGCTCCTGGGAAGCAGGAAGCAGAGCGTGCAGAAGGCATCAGTTGTATTCACGTGGGTATCTCCCCCTTTGCAATTTCTCTACTCACACGTGGAGAGAGCCAGGGGGGAGGGCTTAAACTTCTTCATGTAATTTCTCCCCAGGAGGCTCATTGTGAGCGGAGGTAAACAAAAATGACTGTAATTTGGAGGCCACATCAACATATCCGCTCACAGTTATGTGCCCACCTTGATACTGAAAATAATTTTATTTTTGCTTTTTTTATGAGCAGGAAATTAGCTTTCACAAACCCCCTGGGGGGATGTAATGCGAGCCTGTTAGTCTTAGTTAAATTTTTCTTGTCATACCTGTGCTGTGTACCTCAGTTATGAGGTAACAGAACAAAGTTTCTGACAGCGCTCATTGAAATGTTAATTAGCTCCCTGACAGGTAGGAAGGAAAAAAAAAAAACCAACAAAAACAAAACCCTTCCTGTAGTAGATCAGTTCCAATCTGGGAAACAAATAATCTGTTTCTGTTTTCAAATTGGAAAAATACTCTTTTTTTTTAATGTCCTTTCTGTAGAGGGTACCCTGAGGAATTTAAGACCAAGGTACAGAGAGAAGCGGGTCAGCGTACTTGGTGTACATCCGAGGACACTGCTGAACCTTAGAGGGTATCCAGATAGCCCAGGGATCTTGTTAAAGTACAGACTGTGATTTAACAGGACCAAGGCGGGCTGCTGCTTTCCATTTCCTCACAGAACAGGCGTTGACTCTCAAGGACGGAAAGCGTGCGTTCGAAAAGATGCTCATTCAGAGGGCTTTGTCTTCTCTTTCCTGTTCGGGGAGACTTGTAACATCACATTTCCCATTTAGAGGCAACATTATTTTTATTGCTGTGTCTTTTTTTTTTTAAATACAATCCTGATGAATGAGTGGGTGGCTACTTGTATCCTGGTATCCTGGTGGGGACAGAGTGGTGAAATAAACATCAAACCCTGAGTAAACACAATTTGTAATGAATAGGCTAATCACTTTTTTTTATAGCCTTTCAGTACTTGTCAGTTCTCCTAGGTCAGCTATTGCTGCTGCATTTGGAGGGAGCCCTGAGAGATCTGAGACCATCCTAAGACCTTTTGGATCTGTGGGGACTCTAGCGGAGACTTCTACAGGTGTGCCCAGGATGGAGACCAAATGTCCCCATTCTTTTTCAGACCTTCTGCCTTCGGGAGCAGAGGTGGGAGTTTAGGGGGTGGCAGCAGGTCACAGAATTACTGTCCTCCCTGGAGGACATAGTCCTCAGTTACAGCTCTCCCATCGTCCCAGGAGAAATCTCAGCTCAAACCGAGGGTAGGTTTCAGATTCCTCCGTTAGCACCTTCTATCCCAGTGCGACAGACATGCATGCTGTCTCTGCCGTTTCCAGAGAACCACGGATCAGCTGGGTGGGGAAGCTTTGCTGCAGTTTCCACATTTAATCCAACCCTGTTTCAATAGAAAAATAAGCATGCTTGGGGCCAATGAAATACAGCACGGTTAACTTTGTACATTCTGTGAGCGCTGAGGGAAGGTCATTAGCTTAATTCTGTTAATGAGGGTGTCCTCACACATATTCATACGCTTGTCTCTCCCACATACCTGTATTCTCTAAGATAGGATTTAAACAAGTTAAAGTTTCAGAGTTGGGAAGGAAAAATGACTTTTCAGGAATACTGGAACCAGCTGGGCATGGTGGTGCATGCCTGTGATCCCAGCACTCTGGGAGGCAGAGGTAAGTGGGTCTCTGTGAGTTTGAGGCCAGCCTGCACTACAGAGTAAGTCTAGGACAGCCAGCGGTACTCAGAGAAACCCTGTCTTGAAAACTGGAAACAAACAAACAAACAACAAAACCAGGAATAGCGAGAGTAATTGAAATCTGTGGCCTTCCTTGGTTCCTTGGGGCATGCAAATAGGAGAACGAAGCGCTTGCAAAAAGTGTTTAGTGCCCTTGGAGCCATGGATCCTCACCTGTGCTCTTTGAGGGCATGATTTTACCTGGGTGTCAACGACTGTTGTGGACTGTTGTGTTACTGATTGTGTGTAACCATGTCTTAAGCATGCAACATTATCTTCTTTTAATTTCCCTTGTTTTATATTGTGAGGGGGAGGAAAGGATATTGAGGTGAGCAGGTATGTTGTTACTGATCTGGGTTGTGTTTGTGTCATTAAATTAATGCATTTGCTTTCAAGTTGTAGAAAACAGTATTAACTGGAATACATAATAGCTGGTCATAAACTGTCCCCCGTTACACACAGACAGGACATTCTTAGCTTTGTTCTGTTGGGTCAGATCTTTAGGAGGAAGAGTAAAAGAACAGTGATCACTTGGGTGCTGAGCTTGAGTGGCATTGTACAGCCTGCTGGCTCGGCCCCTGCTTTGGCC
>CM053756.1:4585577-4700710 GCA_028658305.1 Pachyuromys duprasi
TTTTTTTGTCTATATTTACCAAGTATAAAACACACTGTCTATATATTTTCCCTTAATTATTCGTATGCCCATAAAACCACTAATTTGACAAGTTTTATGGTTGAAGAAAATGGCAACAACTGTTTGCCACAGCTGGTCACATCTATTGTAATACCTAGATGTAAGTCTATTAATAACAGCAATGATGACACAGCAATAAAACTAGCAATACTACCTGAGGAAAGCCACCTGACATCTGAGGAAGGTGTTCCCGCCCTGCAGCAGTGCCTTCCGTTGCTTGTACAGTGAGGCTTGTACTCGCTGGGGGACTGAGGCTCTACAGATGTGCCGCCTCGGTGACAGGAGTGTAAATGGGCTTAATTTCTGTCATGAGATGGCTTGCTGAAGTAAAATTAATAGATTCTTGGCATAATGGGCTGTGACAAATTGAGGCAGATGTCAGAAATAACCATACATGTTTTCTTTAAAGATCTTTGAGAACAAGACAAATAAAATGTCAAGGAAAATTTAAAAAAAAAATCCTGTTGGCCAGCAAAATTCCAGAGAGGCACCATTTGGGGATTGGAAAGGCAAAAATTTTAGATCCTCCCATCCAAGTACTAACCAGACCTAACCCTGCTTAGCTGATGAGATTGCGACTGTTCAGAGAGGTATTACGCGTGGATATTAGCCATACAGTACAGGATAACCATTCTATAATCCACAGACCCAAAGAAGCTAAGTAACGAGGAGGGCCTAAGGGAGGATGCTTGAATCACTCAGAAGAGCAAATAAAATAGACAACGGGATTGGGTGAAGAGAATTGGGTAGAAGGGTGGGTGAGGGGAATGAGAGAGGGGATCAGGTGGGGGGTGGGAGGTGAGAGGGCTGGGGAGAAAAGGGAAACCGATGTGGGGGCCCCTTCTCTGCGACAAGCTGGAGATCTTGTGACAGGGTAGGCTCCTGGGAGGATATGGGGGTGACTCTAGCTGAGACTCCTAGCAGCGGGGGGTCGTGGAGACTGAAGAGGCCACCTCCTTTAGCCAGGCAGGACTTCCAGTGGAGAGAGGGGACACCAACTCACCCACAAAACCTTTGACCCAAAATTTACCCTGCCTACAAGGTGTGCAGGGATAAAAATGGAGCAGAGATTGAGAGAAGGGCCAAACAGTGCCTGGCCCCCCTTGAGACCCAGCCCACGGGAGAAGACAACCCTTGACACTATTAGTGATGCTCTGCTCTGCTTGCAGACAGGAGCCTGGCATAGCTGTCCTCAGAGGCTCCCCCAGCAGCGGATCTAAATAGATTCAGAGACCCACAGCCAAATGTTAGGCGGAGCTCAGGGAGTCTTGTAGAATAGTTCAGGGAAGGATAGAGGGACCTGGAGGGACAAGAACTCCACAAGAAGACGAACAGAGTCAACCAAGGACCATGGGGCCTCACAGAGACTGAACATTCATGGACTGGACCTAGGTCCTCTGCCCATATGTAACTGACAGGCAGCTTGGTCTTCACGTGGGTTCCCTAGCAAGTGCAGCATGGCTGTCTGACATGGACTCTGTTGCCTGCTTTTGCATCACTTTCCCCTAGCTGGGCTGCCTTGCCTGGCCTCAGTGGAAGAGGATGTGCTTAGTCCTGAAGTGACCTGATATGCTGGGGTAGGTTGGTAGGTGGGGGAAGGGTAGGGGCATAAGGGGGAGAAGGGTAGGAGGATGGGAAAGGGAGGGGCCTGCAAAAGAGAAGTAAAGTAAATGAATAAATGAATGAATGAAAACAAAGAAAGAAAGAATTTTAGAGCCGCCTGTAGGAATTCGGATTATGACAGGGCCTTTATTAGTTGTGTCTTCTTTAGTCACTTCACCTCTTGGAGCCTCAGTTTCCATGAATATCAGTGGAAGTAGTATTGCTAATGATTTGCGGAAAGAATTACATGAGAATATGTGTTAGTAGTTTGACACACAGCAGGTCTTCGAAACGGTGAGCTTAATAATTCTTTTAGTTGGACGAATGGCTACATCTGTTTTGTTTGCCAAAAAGGTATCTAGAGGTGCTAACTAACTTTCCCTCCAGGTCTGGGCCAACAGTGTCTTCCATTGAGAGTAGGGTTCTCTCTTAGGTCTTCACTCCACAGATGTCAGTGGCTAAGGTCTAGTTGTATCCCACGGCAGTTGTGGATCGACCCCGCCTCTTCTTTCCAGGCTACACTGGCAGGTGTATCTTCTTTTGGAACATGCCATCCTGTTGGTGGGAGGGGGAAAGGAACATTGTCAGGGTGAGGCAAGCAGCATGCTGCCCCATCCCATTAGCTAGTGAGTCTCACAGAGAGTTCTGATACACCAGTGTGGACGGAACACACCTTCTTCACCCGGCACAGCAACAGGGCAGATGGCTCCGGCCAGCATGGTGTCCTCGTAAGGCAGACACATGGCAAGTGGTGATAGAGCCACCCGAGCCATTTACCAGCATTTTCCCATTATTATCAATTAGTATTCAGAATTAGTTTATGACATATTTCAGATGAGCAAAGAGAGCTCTTGGGTGGTGTGTTCTTCTATATTATAAATTATCTTTATGTTTTGGTCTGTGATTCTGTTTTTACTGACGTTTATCATGTTTTTGAATTTTTGCATCAAAAAGGGGACTGATGGAAACACACACACACACACATGCACACACACACACACAAACAGCAACAAAGCTGGTGAAGTATTTCTATCCAAATAGACAAGGTTTTATTGAGATAGGCTAAAATACTAGGGAAATTATTTTGTTAGGAGGTATGTGGTTATTTAGTATTTCTTACTTAGACATTTGCTTTCACCTTGTAGGAATTAATGCTGTATTTCACTTATGCCCTGCTTCCTAAACTAACAAGCTAATTCTATATAGCATAGTAAGGCTAAAATTAATATATGAGTGAGGAGTCTAATAAATACATTAACTGCAGGGGAACCAGTTGTTTTATAGGAAAACATTTATTGCTCTCTTTAACTTGACCTGTATTCCTCAAATCTGGCTTTGATCTTTGAATTTAAATAGGGGACTGGAGAGACAGCTCAGCGGTTAAGAGCACTGGCTACTTGTTCAGAGGTCCTGAGTTCAATTCCCAGCAATCACGTGGTGGCTCATAACCATCTATAACGAGATCTGGTGCCCTCCTCTGGAGTGTTGGCATACATGCAGGCAGAATACTATAATACATACATACATACATACATACATACATACATACATACATACATACATCTTAAAAAAAAAACACTAGGAGAGCAGCTGTGTGAACCTACACACAAGCAGAGAATAACTGGCCAGGGAGTGAGAGTGTGTGTTAGGCTTCAGGTGGAGGAGATTTAGGGTCTGAGCTTGTGTTAACCTTTGCTGTACTTTGTGAAGTTCCGAGCAGGCGAAGAGCATGCTGCAGCTTCTCAGAAGATAAAGACAAACAATGCTATCCTGAAAAGGGCAATTTTCCTTTTCCTGTAAGTCTTGTTTTGTTACTTAGAAATATTCTCGTTGCTGCTGGAATAATGACATTAAGCAGGGAGCAGTACACAGTAGCACTGTGGAACATTTAATGGCATTTACAGTCTCTGTGCGACTGGGAAACCGTAACAATAGAAAGTAAGTAATCACAAATGGACTTACTGCTTTCTAATTTGCGAGAGCATTGGTAGATAATATTTTGAACTGGTTTCTACTGTGCTAAAGTCCTTGGAAGAAAACCCATTAGACAGAATCAAAACTTGAGCAGATTAGCTGCTCGTTAATGGGCTGAGAAGATCTTCTGCTACTTCACAATACCTTCTGATTCTCATTATTTCCTTGGCTGTAAAAACACAAGGCTCTTTCCCTCCACATTTCCATAACTATGTGCCTACCAGGAATTCCTTCTTCTGAGCAATTATCTTTTAAATAAAACATTAAAAAAGCTGAAGTAAGTCCTGAATGATGCATGTCTATAGTACAGGTAAAGAGATTCATGAAATCGAGGGAACAGATGTTTTAGGTGCTTTTGCATCCTGGGCCATCCCGGGCCATCACGTGTGACCAAATGTTTAGTTTCTGTTTTATGTAACGGTCTTATATGGAGCATCTTGTTTAATAAGCTTGTAGGGTTCAACTGTGAGTGTGTATTACTTAGGATTTAGGATCCTAATGGTGTGTCTTTTTCTGGATTTCATATTCATGAAGTATGTTCGTGATACTGTGAATATGAAAATAAAGCAATTTTGTTTTTGTGTTTTTTATCTAGTTGGTTTTTTGGCTGGGACCTCCAATAGAATGTAAAAAATTAGTGGCTAGAATAGATATCTTGGTGTGCTTCTCATATTGGAAGAGGGGTGTCTTTGTTGCTTAGTATTATGATATCTGTATGTCTTCATTTAATATCCTTAATCAGGCTAGAGTTCCCTTCTGTTTTGTTGATGGTTGCTGTCCTGGAACAGTTCCATTAAAAACACCTCTCAGCTTCTATTGAGCTGATGGAGAGGATTTTCCTTTATTCTGTTTACATGGTTGAAGTTGGTAACTGATGGTTACCTCTTGAACCAACCTTGCATTCCTGTGTCATCCCTCTCGGTTATAGCAGAGAATCACTATAAATGTGTCTCTGGAATAATGTTGCTAATATTTAGTTAAATGACTTTCTTTTTTGAAACATATTTTCCGCGAATTTCTTCTGTGATAGTGGAAGCTCATGAGCACTGGAGACAAAAATGAAAGAACAAGACCATGTTCATTTCCGTGGGAAAATGCTTCTGTGCATATTTGGAATGACTGTCCTTTAAGGAAGGATAATCAAAAGCTAAAATGTTCCTAAGTGTTCAAGCTCAGAACTTTTATATAACGCTTTTCTAAAGAATTCTAACTTGACATATGCTTAAGAAATTCCTACGTATATTTTTAACGTGACACATTTAGATTTTTGTGTCTTGACCTTGTAAAAGTCATTTATTTTTTTTCCCCCCACTTAGTTTTCTAATCAGTAAAGAAGACAGAGGATTAGTAATTACATGGTTTGTGTATCTGCCTCCGTGAAGCTACGTGATGGGAAGGTGCAATTATTTAATAAGTGTGGACATTCTGATTTTTAAAACGCAGTTCACAAATTCAAATCCTTTAGGGGGCAAGCTGTTAAATGTCTGAAGCAGAAACAGTTCCATTCGGCCGTGTTCCTATACATTCAAGGTCAAACAGACAGTGCCATGAACAAAAGGACTCAAGTCCACACTGTCCCGATACCCACCCACCCACCTACCCACCTCCACTGTTAGGTCTTTCTGGAAAGTGTCGGAGAATTCACCTTGGTAACCCTTTCCTCACTTTAACAACACAGGAAGCTGATAACGATAACCAAATGCTAATTGCTGTGATGTAGTTCAAGGCTGTTCATATCTAACCATTTTCCACAATCAACTGGTTATCTGTAGGAAGGACTCTGGGAATTTGTAATTTGGGTCCAGGCATCTTGTCTGTTGGACCTGGAGACAGTAATAGGCTCTAGAGTGATTTAGAAGGTTAGGGCTTATGGCTCATTTTAGATGCAGCCATGTAACTTGGTGGCTTTTGGCAGGGGGTTAGAGTCTGGGCAGAACTAGACCACCTGATTCTCAGCTGCAGAACTGGAGTCCTTTTTCTCAGTGTTCTGCTGTGTGGGCTAGCTGCCTCTGCCCGTTGTCTTTTTCCTGTCTGTCCTTCCTTCTTTTTCTTCAGCCCCATTCTTTCTCTTTCAGCCTTGTAAATCCCGGGATCCTTACCCCAGAGGTCAGGGAACCCATCCCATCTTAAGCACGCTTTCCTTTCTTCCCTTGTATTTTTTTTTTCTGTCCTCTCTGCAGAGGGAGCCTGCGGCTTTCAGCAGACCCCCAGAGGCACCATGACCCCTGCTTCTGTGAGTAGGAGCCACTCAGGCAGCGGCCAGTGGTTTCCATTAGGAACTGGGGTTGAGCCTGGAGAACTCAGAACTGGATTCCTTTGTTAGTGTTTCCAGGCGCTGTGGAAACTGTGGGCACTGCCAGGGATGCTGGGCAGAGCCATCCTGCAAGGCAGGGAGACTTGACTGCCAGCACACAACTGCAACCCTTCCCGACTGGCACCCCAGCAGGAGGCTTGCAGGGAGGAGGCTGGAGGATAAACAATGCAGCCATAGTTTGGAAAGGAAACCAGGAAAGCCTCGAGCCTATAGGGCGCGCCACTGTGGGAGGCAGGTGGTGGAGATTTGCTTTAATTGCAAATAAGCTGATTGACACAGACCTTCTCTAAGTGAAGCATGGCAGCTAGAGGAAGAATGCCTGTCTTCTGTGTTTAAAATGAAATTAAGGGCCAGTGTTGGAGAGAAAGCCAAAGGATTGGAATGCATGTAATAAGAGGCATTTTATAAGCGTGAATACCATACCCTATCTCAGGGGCTTTTCAAATATTAATTATAGTTACCCTGAGGGTCACTAGTCAGTGATAAACTCATGACCAAATAGCTTTACTTGTCTCTTTTAGAGCTGTAATGAAGCCCTTGATTTTCCCCCTTCATTATACAATATTCAAATTTACCACGTAACAGCTTTAATGTAATTGATGGCTATGCACTTTTCGTTGCCGTGGTGGGATTGAGCAAGGACTTCTTAATATGACCAGACAGCGAGAGTTCAGAAGTGCACTATTTATCCCAGGCAGTTAGCTGGAAGACAGGACACGTTGGGGACATTTAGTTAATCGTGGCCAGTCAGGAGGCCTTATCAGGAGGACATTCTTTTGGCAAGGGCATAGGGTAGAGCCGGAGTAGATTACAGGGATTTGGGCCTTGTCTATATTTGGAATCCAGAGACCACCAAGAGCTGTCATGGGTTAGGAGTTCCCAGCGACAGTTCTTTCAGAAGCTAGGTACTTCAATTTTAGTGAAAAAGTGATACAATGCATGTTTGGAGGTTCATTTATTTGTACATACATCATCATATCTCAGATTTTTCTGTGTTTATTTCTTCATTTTTAGGACATGAGTTGTCCCCCCCAAAAAAAGCCAAAAAATTCATAATGAGAAATTAAAATAAGGAAAAAACTAAAGTGTTTAGATAATCTTTAAAATTTTTTCTAGGAAATTGGATATATCAAGGGAAGACATCAATAAGAATTTCCTTAAGGGCACATAAGCAAATGTACAGTCTGGCGTGGAGGTACATTGGGACGCTAAGATACAATGAGTTCAAGGCTGACTTAGGATGTTATGGCTCATTCTAGTCTAGGCTGGGCTACTTAAGGGAGTCCCATTTCAAAGAGTAAAATAAAGCCCCCAAACCCCAATTTACAACAGATTTTCTTGTGAGCCTGTGTGTTAATTTTTCCCTAAGATACACAGTTCTTTTATAGGCATTAAGAGCTGTTGATCAGTGGGAAGACAAATATAAGCTTACCTGCCGTCAGTGCTGTTTTTGCAATCTGATCTCCTATTACTGTGTGTATGGAGATACTATCTTCTCAGTGGGGTTGTGTGGAAACTCAGGGAGCAGATTCTCACAGCTGACCCAGGCAAACACCTTACCTTCAGCATCCAGCAAGTCTGCCGACGCAGGGGCTGTGGTTCTGCGCAGCCGGGTATGATAAAATCACTGAGGGGCTGGCATCCAAATCCTAGTCTCCCTTTATCCCTGAATCCAGATGTGGCTGGGACACAGCACATTCCTGTCCCAGGTGACAGAGGGGGCCAGACCAGGCCCCTGAGCAGGCAGAGTACAGGTCAGTGGAATGTTCTCTGGAAGAGAGGTCCCTGGGCCGGCATGCGGGGACTGCTGGTGTGGTGTGGTCTTCCTGCCAGGCTGCCTAGAGACCAGTTCTTCCTCTCCAGATCCGAGAGGAGAGAGACCAGCAAGCAGCTGTTTGGGAAGGACAGTAGCTAGAGAGAAGAGAAACTTCTGTGTCAAGCTAGTTCTCTTCTCTAGCCCTCATCGCCCTGCTTCCCGAGGGTAGGGACCTGACTACACGGTGGGCTGTGGGCATGCCTTACCCCGTCCGTGGTCCATCTGCTGCTTCAGACCATGGCTCGGGTGCATCTTTGCTCTCTGGACCCTGCTGCTCTGACATCTGTGCTGGTCTCACATCTCGGCTATTTCCTGACTCTTGAGCCTCCACCTCAGGCCCGACAGCTGGACACGCCGGTTCCTCCTGCAGGCAGGGCTCTTGGCTTTTGTCTTAGGTGTTTAACTCCTTCACAAGTTTAGAGCTCACTGTCAGCTTCCATGGCAGGACCCTGGCCAGTGCAGGGCAGAGAGTGCTTGTCTTCCTGGGGGCAGAGGGTGTTCGAGCCAGGCCAGGCTGATGAGCTCTTGACTCCCAGTAGGACAAGGAAAGGGTGTCCTGAAGGGCGTGGCAATGCCTGATACCATGCTCGGGAAATGGTGGGGCTCCTTGCCTTCAGCTTCTTGTCTTGTTGAAGACACTTCTTCCTTTTGTCCCCAGAAGAGAACAACAGAATCTTTTTTTTTTAAAGTTACGGCCTTTTCTTCTTATTTTTTAAAAAAATTTTACCTAATGTGCATTGGTGTTTTGCCTGCATGTATGTCTATATAACGGTGTCAGAGCTCTGAGCTGCCGCATGTGTGCTGGGAACTGAACCTGGGTCCGCTGGAAGACAGTCCGTACTCTTAACTGCTGAGCCATCTCTCCAGCCCACACTCTTTTTTTTTAAATTCATTTTTCTCATATATTATATCTCTCCATTCCTCCCAGTTTCTTAATTTTTATAAATTCATTGTTTGACTCAAATACTATAAGTTATCGCCTTTAAGGTGAACACCAGAGCAAACTGGCTAGTGCATTTAGTCTGTGGTCACTTGGCTGTTTTCTGAGCCTGTAGGACATTGTGGAGAGAGAACATAGACCGCATGGTAGCCAAGAAGAAGCAGAGACAGGAAGTGGCCGCTGACATACTTCCTGCTGGGCCTCATCCCCTAATGTTCCAGCTCTGCCACCAGCTACAGAGCAAGCCTGTAACACTTGAGCCATCAAGGATGCAGTTCATATCCAAAGGACCAAAGGACCATAAAGTAGTAATCAAGAACAACTAATGATAATAGCATCTTGCTTTGATTCTCTTTAACCCTTAGGAACCAAACACAACAGGCATTATTGCTTCTATTGAAGGACCAGTACAGACAAGGAAACGGAGGCATAGCTATTTCTGCCCAGTATGCCGCTGGCTTTGGCTGTGTGCTCTTCTGTGTCATTGTGATTTGGAAGCAAAGCAGGAGCTCTGTCTCTCACAGGGTACTTCTGTTTCTTAAGAAAATGTGAGGCTTTTCTCCTTGTCTTGTTGTTAGAGTGTTAACTCCATCAGTGAGGTTGGCTCTGGACTCACGGCTATCTCTCGCAGCCTCATGAGTGCTTTGCTTAGGGTTGTCAACAACCCCACATGGTTTTTGTGAGTTCCGGTCCCTTCCTCTTGGCTCCTTGCTGTGCTGGGTGCTTGAACACTGGAAGGAATACTGCTCCAGTGAGGAGGACAAGAGTCGGAATGGAGTGCACAGTAGTCAAGGACAAAGTTAATAAGAGCTCATGAACGGTAGCACGGGGACCTTCCCCAGCCAGGGATGCTAGCCTTTTTGATTGTTATTTTTTGTGTACTGCCGACATGGCATATCCAGCTCTGATTGTTGGTTTGGACCCGGAAGAAAGTTAACGTAAAGGAGCGAAAGCTGGTGAAGGATGCCCGTGGGGAGAAGTGTCAGCAGGACGTGGCAGCATCCTGGTCCTGTGGGCGTGGGGGTCCCCAAGGGTCAGGAGAGAGTGTGTTTCTCACGCGGAGACACTCTCGTCTGAGAGCTAGGCAGGCCTCCGTTTCTGGTGAGTTCAGTCAGTACTAGCTGTGCAGTGGTGCTGTGAGAAGATAAGGCAGCAGAGAGGCGCCTTCAGGCAGTGCGTGTCCTTTGGCGGGTTTACGGTCTAGCTGAGAACCTTGAAATGTTTGGTGTTTTCTAGTTAACGTTTCAACTTATGAATTCTGTGTCTTAGATTTCAACCAAGTGACTGTATATAAAATACACTTGGAAGAATGAGAGTGGACAGGAGAAGACTTTCTTGTCTGTTTTTTGTGTCTCCTCTTGAGTAACACAAGGATTGACATAGTTTTTACATTGCATTAGGTGTCATAAGTGCTCTAGATACCATTTAAAGTACACAGGAAGCCATGCATGGGCCTCCTAGATAAAGGACCTGAGTATTCAGACTTCAGCATCTGTGTGTGTGTGTGTGTGGGGGGGGTCTTGGAATCAGCCTCTTGCAGATACAAAGGGACTATCCTATAAAAACGTAATTCCATTTGATATATTCTTTTAAAATTCTTTTAGAGAAGGCTACAAGACCATTTAACTTAGTTCACTCTTTAGTTAAATGGGCATGCTCCTGTGACCAATCATAGCACGGATGACATAAAAGCAAGCCTTGAGACCAATCAGCACGGATGACATAAAAGCAAGCCTTGACTACAGTCTTATTTCAAAATCATGAAAAGAAGTCTCTTGTAAAAAGCTGTGATGTGATTCTGAGGTGATAAAAACATCTGGTGGAATTCCTAGGCCCCAACAGCCTGTGTATTGACGGGCATGCCTTCTGCCCTTCAACAAAATCTCAGATCTCCAGGCTTCACTGATAACGGAATCCTGTCATAGGTGGGAACTGAGGTTGGGTTGTGAGGTAAGGTTTCAGGAGGCTGCATTTGCTAGCTGGTCTGGGTTACCCCCAAGTTGCAATAGGAAAATATCTGTATCTGGCTAGTTGAAACATTTATTTCAGAGGTGTTGTAGAAAATAAAAAGAGTGTTGGGCTCTATAATGTTTATTACTAGCCCTCTACTTATTGTGGTGGCATTATTTAACGCGCTATCACAAATAGTAAAACATAGACCCCTGTTAGATTTTATAATTGCCTGATTACCTTGGGCCGGGCAGATATTCCTACCTATGCTGTCTCAATATCCTCCCCATCCACTCCCAGCCCCCAACCAATGCCATCCCCCTTAACCATCCTATCTGGTCTACCTTCCATACATAATCCTATAAATACTTGCTTGTATTCTTCATCTGGGCCTTTCCATGACGTTACTGGAGTCCTTCCTCCCGGCTCGCATAGTTTCTTCCCCACACTATCTCATGGTGATGTCCTCCTTACTCCTTTCTTCCGTCTGGTCCATCTCTCTCCTGTGATCTACTGTCTTCAAAAGCCAGGAGACCTTAGCCATGCCCACCCCATTCTACCCTGCCTAGGTATAGGCAGTTTAATCAGCCAATCAGGTAGGTTTACACAACAATGATAGGTGTAACCAGCATCAATATAGAAGCGTCTGACCAGCCCCAAACACAGAGGGAAAAAATTGCAAGTGGCTTGGCTTAGGGAAGAAGTGATTGACTTGAAGGGCAGAGTTCTTGGCTGTACAAGTAAAAGGAAAGAAATTTCAAGATCTGTAGCAGAGGGCCACCAAAGTGGCCCTAGACATCCCCTGGACCCACTGTGGGTGCCTCTGCTTTCAGCACCTCTGGTGTTGACTCTTGAGGGATTTGTAGTGTCAGGTATCTGTAAGTGAAAACTTTGCCTTGCTCATCTCTGTTGATGGAAACATGCCGTGGAAAGTTGAAGTAGCTGAGAAATGGGATTTAGGTGGCAGCTAGGCCCCTTTCCATGTTTGCCCCGCTCTCCCGGCCTCCTTGTTTGATTAGGGCAGGAAGAAGGAAGCAATTAACTCTATTGGTTTCCTGTTGCTGCTGGGAGGAATCGTCACAGATTCTGTGGCATAGACCGACACACATTTATCACCTTGCCGTTCTGAAGACCAGAAGTTGGAAGTCTCTCACTGGGACCCATTCAAGGTCCCAGGCAGGATGTAGGAGACACTTTACTCCTTCGCTGTAGCTGGTGCCTGGACTTTACATGTTTCTCGAATCATAGTCCTTCCTCTATCTTCCTCACTCTGGCCTGTACTTCCTAATCCTCCTGTTCTCTTTTCTTCCTTATTAGGACCCTGTGAGTACATAAGCACGCTTGGAAAACCACCTAGCTCCCCAGCGTATTCACATCCACACCACTCTTCGTAGAAAGGCATACATTCTTGGGTCCTTGAAATTCAGAAGGGGATGCCTTTGGGGAGCTCTTCTTCTCCCTACCACACATACGTATTGTCGATAGCTCTGTGCGGCCCACCCTTCCCTGTCTGGTACAAACATACTGCTGGACCATTAAATCACCTTTATGGCTCACCGGGGACCTTCAGCTTCCCCTACCCAGCCTCCGGTGTCCCAGCAGGAGGTGACTAACGGAACAGGAGAGAGCGTGGGGAAGAACCACAGGGCCGGGAGGCAGTTAGTTATGCCTCTTCATCTCTGTCCAGCGGTGTGCAGGGAGAGACAACTGGCTTCCGGAGCTGCAGCTGTTTGAGAGGGTCGTTTAGGCTATGGTGGGATGCTAGGTTTTAAGGTATCTCTATGTCTCTCTGCCCTGGCTGTGCCGTGTTTGATGGAGAGGTATTTCCATCTCTGATGGAAAGGTTCAGGAGGCAAACCTTTCTTCCAGCCCTGGGAAGTTATCTGAACACTCACCAGGAACGAAATCCCTACCCACAGCCTGACAGGGCCCTGACAGTCTTCCTCGCTCTTGACTACGAAAGCCCTAGGAATCTGTGTTCATAATCTCGTGGTGACATGTTAATTGTCAGGATGTTAGATAAGACATCTCAGCTTGGAGCTAAGAGCTAACTGAGGATACGGCACAGTTGGGAGAACAAGGCAGTGACATTTCAGGTCCGTCTTCAGGTCCGTCTTCACCATTGGCTGCCAGGCCTTTGTGTCTATGTGCCGACTGGACAGAGACGTTCATGTCACCAGGAGAAACTTATCTGGCTCTTCCTGTGGTCCACTAGTGTTCAAGAAGCACACTAGCCTGATTCTTAGCCTGGAGTGAGAGGGGAAATCCTGACCTGAGTCTGCAAAAAGAAGCTGAGCTGTTTGGGATTGTTGATAGGACTAGGTAATGAATTGCTGTGGGCCTACACTCCAGGCACTGAAGTATCCTGCTAGCACTGTGCCTTCGAAAAGCACAAAACATGTCAGAGAGAAGATGGATAACGCCTCGACCATATTCACGTGAGACGTCACTGGATAAACCTGTGGCAATTTAGCCAGAGCCTGAAGAGGACAGTAAAATATAGAAACATAAAATATAGAATTTGAGAGTTTTTTTTGTTAATTATGCTGAAATACTTGTTATTTCTCCAATTAACATCTTTTGGGGACATTGTTGTTGCTCTGTCTAGAAATAGCGTGAGTTTTGGTCTGGCAGTATTTAAGGGGTAGGAATGTTTATCCTGCAAGCTCTCTCTTGCTTGTGCTGTGTGGAAAAGTTGATAGTTAAGAGTCTTCCTAGGGTGTTCTGAGGAGTAGGTGGACAGGCTGGAGGTAATGCTGGCTTCTGCTGTTCTCATGCCTTTCAGAGGAATGGGGTGAACCTGTCATCCCTCAGGGCTGGTGCTTGGTACCTGGAGTGGAAGCGTGCTGCTGAAGGGGGTTTTGAAATAGTTGGATGAGGAAGACAGGATGATTTACCTCGTGTTAGGGTTCAGCTATGGGAAACCCCCCTTATTGAAAGTTTGGTACCCAGTTGGTGCTCTTAACAGGTGGTTGGACCTTGAGTGCTAACTTTTCTAGCAGATTAATCCACTGATATATTGATAGCTGAAAAGGAAGTCAGAAGGCGGAACCTAATTGAAGAAAGTACATTATCAGAGGTAGCCAAGTTCTTTCCCAAAATAGTTCTCTGAACTTACCGTCCAGCAAGAGGGACGGGTGCTTTCCTGTTTTCCTTAAAGGGGTTACAAGCCTTTGCCATATAAACAAATGCTGTCTTTGCTACAAAGAATTATAAGCCTGTAAAGGAACTTTTAAACATATTTAAATTAGAACACTGTTACCCCTCAGGCTTCCTGCTGCCTCTACTTACCCTCTTCTCCACATAATTCAGAGCTGGACTTTGTCATTTAAGTTGCAGTTTCCAAAATATTTCTTAATTCTCCAAGGTCAGAATTTGTGTTGTCAGGAGAAATAAGGACAGTAGTGGTCTGGAGGCCTCTGTCCTTGGCTCTGTCCTGGCTGCTGGAGCTTTGGAAGGACTTATTTGTTTGCATTTGCATTGGAAGCACATGGCCTGCTACAGGTTAAGAGTTCACGGACACGTTGGGCTTTCGCTATTTTCCAGGGCTACGGAGATAGAGCCTTGCTAAGCCAGAGTGTTGTAAGCAAGATGCTGGAATGTGTACACTTCCTTTAATATACTAATCTGTTAACAAGCTATTTTTCAAGTCATCTCATCTCCCCCATGCTGTGTGGATCAACTGTGAAAACATAGTGTTTAGCCAAGCCTAAATATAAGTTCGTGGAAGTGCAGGCACGCCGTTGTATTAACATATCTGTTTTTTTTTTCCTTCTGGAGACTGCTGTTGTGGTAGGCAGGAGGTTAGGGTTAGAGTTAGAGGCTGGGAAGGGGTAGGTCAGCAAGGAGAGCAGGGAGCATAGACTGGAGGAGCAGGAAGAGGACGTGAGGGAGAAGGGTCCAGGAGCCCAGGAAGTGGGGATTTCTCGGGAGGGAGGGGGCAGTAGAGTCGGCTCCATGAGGTCTGCTGAGTGTGTGTGCTGAGCTCGGTGGCTCCATCTGGGCCTCTGGCAGATGCGTGTGAGGACACTGAGGCTTAGAATGACGGCATGCCTGTGGCTGGGCTGAGCTGTAGCAGGTCTTGGAGGTGGCCTTTTCTCTGGGGTTTTAGTCAGCCTCAGTCTGGGTTATGAAAGATGAGCTTCTCTGAAAGTGCTTTAACAGTACCACTGGCCCCCGTAGCTGTCCTACACCCGAGCATTAATGAACCTCAGACTGAAAACAGTGTTAAAAATGCATCCACACTGAAAAGGTACACAGTAACCATCTATGTGACATTTACGTTGTATTCAGTATGGCAAGCAATCTGGAGATGATTTCAAGCGCAGGAGGGGGTGTGGGGGCTGCATGCAAATACTGTGCTGGTTTAGGAAGGGCCTTGCTTGAGCCTCTGCAGGTTTTGATGTCAGAGGGAGGTCTTTGAACACGTTTCCCAAGGCACTACAATGATGTAGCTCAGAGCTGCTTATTTTCCATAATTTAACATTTTTTCTTTTTGTGCCTCTCAGTTACTCCATATATATATCATGGATGAACCTTGTACGTGAAGCTAATTCTTCACAACCTTAAACTTTAATGTTATGTCAGTCTTTAACTGTAGAAAAATAAATTTGGCTCTAATGAAGAGGCCACCAGAAACCCACCATTCAGTCATAGGCAGTGACCTTTGAATATTAGACATCCATAATCATTCTTTCAATTTTTAACTTCTGACCACGATAGGTGTACTTGGTTAGGGTTTCGGTTTGTTTCTAGGTTGATTTTGTTTGACAACAGAACACACATTTTGTTAAGCTTTTGGGTAGACAGAGGAAATTTCGCAAGGTGTGTGTATGCGTTTGCTCAGGCCACCGCCATGAGGTATTACAGTCTGAGTGTCTGAGCAGCAGGCTCTGATTGTCTCACAATCTCGAAGACAGGAAGCCCCAGACCAAGGCATCAGCAGAGTTTGAGGCACTCTCTGAGGGGCATCAGGGAGACTGTTGAAGCTTCTCTCATGTTTCTGGTAGTTGTTTTGTCTTTGACTTTTAGAGGTGTTATTTTGATCGCTGCCATCAATCTGCAACCCCCTCTCCGCCGGGGCCCCTTCTATATTTTTATTCTCTGAAAATGCACACAATTATATCCTATATTGTTCATAGCCATCCTCTGCTGCCTTCCTCCAGCTTCCCGAGCTCCGGTAGTGCTTTCTTCTGTCTCCCTCCTTACCTTACATCTGTCCCCCCCACCCCCTTGCCATCAATAATCCTGAGTTCACTGAGTCCCACCCATATGCACGTGGGTATATGGCCATTCATGGGGGCATGAACACCCTTCAAATAGCCACTTCCCCAAAGGAGAGTGGCCTCGGTCAGAGCTCTCCTGTGAAGAAGAGGGTCTCAGCCCCGCCCCATCCATGAGGGAGCTTTGACTGGTTTGGTCTTGTGCGGATCCCATGCGGCTGACCCCTGCCTGCGAGCTGACACACTCGACAGCCTCTTTATGCCCACAAACCAGTGTTTTACATCTCTTCTCCCCTCCGGCCAGCTCTCAGCCTTCTTCCCTGTTCTCTTCCTGAGGGTGCACTGAGCCTTAAGGACCCTCGGTGCTGGGGGGAAGGGCTATAAAACTCAACCCACCAGAGTGTGGTAGACTACAGTACAATTATGTGATATATACAACTATATAATATATGTGTGTGTGTGTGTGCGTGTGTGTGCGTGTGTGTGTGCGTGTGTGTGTGTGTGTGTGTAATTCACTGTCTGAGGCTGAGGTTTGGGAATTTACCCTCACCATTTGAACTGTGAATGTTAAACTGTGTCTTGTATTTTGGAAAAAAAAATCTTGCAGTGAGGTCTAGCAACTGTTTCTTTGTATTTTTGTATTTACATTATAATTTAATTTACCCCATTAGCTGCACCAGGTAATGTGGGAAGAGGAACAGAGAACAAAAGGATGCAGCTAAGGAAAGCTGATGTCATGGAGAGGAAGTGAAAGTAAAATGCCCAGGGCAAAACACAGCTGCTGCAGCCGTGATCCTGAAAGTGTGCTTCAGAAGTGTTCTTCTGAGGGCAGAAAGTCTGAGAGGAGCTCCAAGCACACTTGAGTGTAACGCGACCAAGCAGGTCAGCATCAGTGAAGCAGTTGATTCTCAGCTCTCCTGGCCTGGACCTCGCAGTTAATGACACAGGAAGCGGGCCCAGGGGCAGGCTTACCCATGATGGCCAGTGTACACCTCACTTCCTGCTCTGAGGGCGGCGCGCTCAGGTGTACAGGCTTTTTCTCCTGGTGTAATGTAGGCAGTGAGTCCATCCCGTCCCGTTCAGAACCTGGCTCTCGCCAGCCCCCTCCACGTGTATCGTGTTCTGTTAGGGGCAAAGAAGTCACTTAGAGGGCAGTCTGAGCATGGATGTGGGAGGTTAGTATGTCTTCCTGTGTAGGTCAAGGGGAAGTGGCTTTGCTAGCCATCTATCTCGTGTAGCCAAGACTTCTGGCGCTCAGTGGCTGTTCCTTCACTTCTGCCTGCTAACTGCTGTAGAAGGTGTAAAAGTAAGTGCTAAGGGGCTGAGCACAGTGGTTTCCCAGCCCGTATGACCTGCACATTTCCACATTTGTGCAGGGTGTTGTTGAATGTCTCCTCCCTGGGACTTTCAGGTGGACAGAGTGTCTTCATGAGAAAAGCTGAATTGTGGAGGGGAAGAAAGGAGAAACACAATTGTGTTTTCTTAGGTATCATCCCATTTGCTTCAGAATTTTACGTTTTGGCTCAGGTCATTCTCTGGCCGCATCCCTTGCACTTCCTGCTAATAGGAGCACTGGCTCCTATTTATTTATTTTGTGCGTGTGTGTGCAGAGTGCACATGCATACACGCTTATGTGCGTGTCCCTGGAGGCCTGAAGTTGACGCTGATGACCGCCTCCACTGTCCTCCACTTCATCCCCTGACATGCTGTCTTTCACTGAACTGAACTTAGCCAGCACAACCTGGGCTCTCTTCTTCTGGCTGCTAGGCCTACAGGCAACTGCCTGGCCTGTCTGGTGTTCACTAGCTTCTCAGCATTCTAACTCTTGTCTCTTGGCCTTGAGATGTCACCATATTATCTACCGGGTCACCTCAGCCCTGACACCTTCATAATAAGATGTTCATGTTAACTATCTCATGTCCATAGCCTTGGGTAGAAGGCAGAGCATGGCCCGGCTGGCCATCTATCCCTCTGGCTCAGGACTTCTGAGTGTGTCCCCCTGCAGATGAGGCAAAGGCTGTGTGCACTGCTGTGGCCTGTCTTCCTCAGGCCTGCAGAGCCTGCTTTGGAAATCAGTGTGATGTTGCCTTTTCATTTACAGTGGCCTGGTGCATACCTCACAATTAACATTTCCTGCCCTGTTCACATGATATGCTGGGAGTTAGGGGATGGAAGCCCCTCCCCCATCTCTTCTACTTATATTTAAAAGATCTCCTGGATTTTTCTTACCAACAATGTTTATTTTTTTTTAAATCTTATATTTTACATACCTATAGTTCCAGCATTCTGTGCACATTTTTGTTTCTCTTAAAAGTGGGTATATATTATTAGACCCTTGTTTATAAGAACTTAGCCTTAAGTTGCAGTACATTTCAAGCCAAGTGTTTTAAATGACAGTTTCTAAAGTGTACAGCTGTTTGACATTCACATTTGGATTCTTACCTACAGTGTGATGAGCAGAGCTGCTACCCCAATGCGGCTGCACAGAATGTTCATTCCTGTCAGCAGTGTACTGAAAATCAGAAACAGGAGGTGCTATCATATAATAAATGAGACAAATCTCATTTATTAAAGTTAGCAAGCAGGTTCAGCAGGGATAACAGTTTGTGATACAAAGAGGCATCACAGAAGTGGATCTTCAGGGAGTAGAGAGACCTAGGTGTTAAAGATAATGACTTCATTCAGCAAAGTTGGTTGAGCAACTACTATGAACTGACACTTGTAAATTACATGGCACAAAGGAGCACAGGGAAGTGGCAGGCAACAGAAGGCTTCAGGAGCCATGGCCAACCAGCATCAGTCAGAAATGAAGATAAAGCGTTTTAAAAATCACTGTGTGGGGGACACTGTGGAGATCGAACTGGTGATTAGAATTCAGCTTGCAAGCTTTCCAAGAATGCGTCTTCAGGGTGAATGAAGAAGGGTTCAGGGGAATCGGCATCTGAGCAGAAATGAAAGGCAGGATGAGTCTGCCTCCGTCATGAACAAGGAAGTTGACCTGGGGCGTAAATATGACTGCTCAAAAAAAAAGTGATATATCTTCTAAAAATGCTCAGATTTCTACTTAGAACAATTACAGCGACGATGTTTTCACATCTGTGAGTCAGACGTTTTTAATCTGTGAAAGGTTAAGTGTTTGACAGTTACTTGTTCTCACATCCATATTAGCTGCTTGAAGTTTAACCTTTCGATGTGCTCAAGCGTGCTTTGCAGTTTGTGTGCACGTGTGAATGTGTGTGTATGTGTGTGTCTATAAAACCGCCCAAACACAGCCTAATAATTGGAAATCCTGGAATCCGGAGATATTTTTCCTGCTTTTTCTTTCCTGTCAGGATGTCTGAACACTCACCCCAGTGTGCAGAAGAAGCAGCTCTAGAGTTAAAAAGCTGAAGCCTTTGCAGCAATATAAATGTCAGAATAGGGCTTCTTCTGCCCCTGTGCCTGGCAGGATGTTGAATGAGGGAAGATGGCTGCTTGGTACAAAGAAGAGAAATGTGGTCTTTTGTGGCTTATACCACTGTAGAAGAATAAACACGGATTTTAAGCTTGGTAGAGTGAAGAGCTCACATCATGATCTTCTGATTGTTATAAAAGAGGGAAAGTCAACCTGGGCCTCCCTGGTACTCGCTTCAACTCTTAAGTGCTTCTTGATTAATTTCATGGCAGTATTCACAGAAAGCATTTGATTCGATGGGTTAAAATTCTTTTGTATTGGATACCTGGGTGGTTTGAAGAACAAAGCACAGTTAGAAAACAAGAAAGGCTGGCCATGAACTGTCCACCAGCCACACTGTTCTTGCTTGTAATCAGTAGGGCTCTTTAGCTTGCTCATGGAATGGAAAGAACTGATTTGTTAAGGGATACTTTCTGGATGTAGTCATAATGCTAAATATTTTACATGTAATTTTATTTATATATTTCCAGGATATAAGTAGGGGGAGATATTATTATCCTCTTTTACAGATGAATACATATGCTAAAAAACTTTATTAGTAGTTACCAAAACCGATCAACTAGCACTTTGTAGGAAGCTTTTAAAAATATAGAATCCTGGTCTTGCCTCTGGGACTGAGATTTTGGGGCTCTGGTGTGAGGATCTGGGAGCACTTTTAAAAATAGCTCTTCCAGGGGTGCTTTAGAGGGCACGCTTGTGTGGGAGTGCCATTCTGTCACACAGTCCTGATGTGGTAGAATTAAGGTTGTTTACAGTGCCCTGGCACTTCCTGCTTTCAGAGATCTTCCTGAGGTGGGCCCTCCCTGCCAGCCTCCTTCACAGGGCCCTGAGCGGCCACTGGACATGGCTGGGAGGAGACAGCTGCAGGGTTTTTAGGTGGCCCTGCTGCTGAAGAGCTGCTCTGATTATTAGCAAGTTCTGCTCTTGGCACACAGGCTCCTGCTTTTGTCTTTCTAGTTTTGAGCCCCGGAGCTCCCAGGAAGTCCAGGCCTTTGCATGGCAGCCCGCTGGCTATTCGAAATAACCAGTCTTCTTCCTGTTGAAGTATTTCCTTTCTAGGTTGTGTTAGAGACCAATTACGAATCCCTCTCCACCTCCAGAAAGAAATTTCCCCACAGCCTTAACAGCTCCAAGTAATCATGTCCCCAGCTTGTCAGGAACCACGTGCTGCGGCTGTTTCTGTCTCATGGTTTTTCTTTTTGTGCCTTCCCTGGATTCCCAGGTTTTTTTTTTTTTAACATTACGTAGCTAGCTCTGAGTCATTTATGTGTAGCACATATTTAAACTTTGTTTGCCCTAAATGATCCTTCACATTTCAAATCAGAGGCACAGCGACTTAGCACAACAGGAACTCAGGGCGTTAGGGCAGAAGTTGGTTATGCGCTGGTGATCCCCTTGGCTTGTGATTTTGCAGCCCTGGGCAGTACAAGGCTGGCCTTCACAGGAGAAGAGCAAACCGTTCACGAGCAGTTCCTCCACTGTATTAAGAGCAAACATATTTTTCCTCCTATATTGAACCCTTCAGCCCTTTGTGTTTGAACTATTTCCCATCTTGTTTGAACTCTTTTTCCTGGAACAAACATTTATTGGGGGTAGTGTAAACAGTGGGCACTCTGTTTGTGCTGACTTTTGTGTGTCTCTTCTGGGCCGTTATTTAGTTGGCAGGGAGTTTAGAGACCTCAATTCATATCTCCATGTTGTCACCAATGGATAGCTTAGACAAATGTTTTAAATTTCTGGTCTAAAGTTCTCTCACGAAGCAGCTGATAAGTACCCCTGCCTACTTTGTGTCTGTGCATAGGAAAAGTGGTGGCTATCCGGAGTCTTTGGCCTTCCAGAGAAATGTGTCACAGGAAGCAATATCATGCTCTTATGACTTGTTAATTACCATTATTACGAGGGCTGCTGTCAGTTTCTCAGTGAAATTTTGACTTTGTTTCTGTAGTGTTCCGTTTAGATTTTTGTTGTTGAAATTCTCTGCAGTGCTATTAGTTTAGACCAGGCGGAACTGCTAAAAGCATTTGTCATATAATTCCTTTAGGGCACAGGCAGATCACACAGAAATCACTGTTGATCAGCTTCAGGTGCGCTGCCATGGGTGCGTGCGTGGACTCACAGTCAGGCTCAGGTTTGCCTGCCTGGCCCTTTGTTTTCGGGAGGGAAGGAGGTAGGCTGCTCACCCTTGGCATACTCCTAGCTCCTTCCTTGGCGGCAGGTAGGAGTGGAAGAAGTAATAAACGTGCACGTCCCTCTGGGGTGGAATGGGCAGGGTGCCTGCCTGACCTCCACAAGAGCACACCATAAATTGAGTCTCAGTGTGGAAAGCTGCGTTTTAATGTTTGCTGGCCAAGTGAGGATCACCCAGTGCTTTGTTGGACTTTAGGGAGGGAGTGTGGCTGCTTGAGGTAGAGGGAATTGGTGTCTCCAGTCTTTGTGAGACTCTCATTATCTGCCTCATTTTCCTCCCTGTGACATACCAGCATTGGACAGTGTTTCCCCTTACTTTGCAGATGTACTATGGTAGTGTGTGGTGTAGTATTTCCTTCTGTGTCTCCATGATCACAGTTCCTGAAAAAAAAAATGATGTAAACCAGCAGATTTATCTTGGCTCACGGTCTTAAAGGGTCTCAGTCCATGATGGTGGAGAAGGCAGGCCAGGACAGATGGGTCCATGTGGCCGGAGAGTGTTCGGAGCACAGCAGCTCAGGGAAGGAGGAGCTGTGGGTGATGGGTAATGGCTACTCTGTGCAAAATGTGCGTGAGTTCACTTTCTGGGAGTTAGATGGTTAACTCATGCCTTGACCTTTCAAGTGGACACAGCCACCTGCCTGCATCAGATAGGGCTCACCTCTTACAGCTTACCCAGCCTCCTCAAATGGTGCCAGAGGAGGGGGTGGACAGAGGCTGAGAACAGCAGCCAGCAGGGGGACATTGCAGGTGCAAAGAGTAACAGTGCTCAGTGAACAGACCACAGTGCTTCGAAGATCGGAAGGATCCTGATCGTCCGGTTCTCGTCTGGAGTGAGTAGAAAGGAGATCTTGTTTCTTCAGAGCACTTTGAAAATGAAGGGTAGACACAGGGATGCTCCATGCTGTGCTCTGGAGCTCTGTCTGCTCAGGATGTGTTAGTGTGAAGTAACTGCCGGTAAATGGGGTTTCACTGGTCTGCCAGAACCTTCCCTCTGCACATGGCAAAGGCCACATTAGAGTGTAATCAACATCTAGCCACTGTATGCCTGCAGTGGGCCAATTAGAATATCTAGTTGCAATAAAGCAGGAGTTAACAAAACACATCTGAGAAATGGAAAGTATGATCACAGGTGGCGTTTTTGCCCCCATTCAAGTGGCAGAGAACAGAGGAAACCAAGCCCAGGCCACTCCCCTGTCTTGTTCCCCTTCTCATGGAAAATGGGGTGTTTTCCTCTCCCTCTCTAATGTATTTTAATCCCAGTTTATTCAATACTATTTTAAATTTTGACATAGGGAAGGTTTAGAGGTCAGCTTGAAAAGGAATAGTAAACTGAGTTAAAATTATAACTCGTTGATCCCTCCCCGGTTCCCCCTTTAAGAGAGTGTTATGGGTCTCCTGCTCTCTTTCCCTCACACATCACGATGCCAGAAATATGTGGAGGGAAGCTTTTATTTTAACCATGAATGAACTGCTGTTTAGCAACATTGACTATATACATGCTTCTTGGGAATTCTGGCGCTCTGTAATTGCCTTCATTTCTTCTCTCGCTTAACTATTGTATATAATCACTGATTTATATGTGTGCACTATAATAATGGCAGCTGTCTGCTGGCATGCCTGGAGAACTATGAAATGAAGTTAATTTTATACCTTCTTTTCTTGGAAACCCTTTTATGCTTAATTTTAGACAGGTAAGTGACATAAGAGACCAAGTTACTTGAAGGTAATGCATTTGGAAGCTGTTCTTCAGTGGTGCTATGCTTATGTAGTTTTTAAAATTTTTTAAAAGATCCTAATATATCTCTTGAGGATAGGTTTTTGAATGGAAGAACAAAACTTATTACCCTATAAGTTGATCAGAAAGACTGAAGGCATCTAGCTTCAAGGTTTTGTCTCTCCCAAAATTATTTTATCATCTGTCCTGGAATTCATGTTTTGGGCACAGGGGTCAGCTAAATGAAACTAAGTGTTATTTAGAGCATAATAGTTTTTAGTAAACACAGATGCAGTGTAAGAGGGCAACAGTTATTTGTTATGGATCTCTCTCGGCCGGATTTTCTTTCTGATAGTTCAGTCCATTTTCCGTAAGCATACGCTTTCTACTCATGTTTCTGTTTAAACTTCTGTATGAGCAAGAAGCACGAGATTTGCTCTACTTTATTAACAATAAGTAATGGACTGCGCCCTTTCAAGCTGGCCCGTGTTTTATTGTGTATCAGCTTATAGACATTTGGCTATCTGGACAAGCCATCATTTATATCCTTTTAAAAATTATTTATTGCTTCCCTGACTAATTGCTTTTTATGTGACTTAAAGCCTTTTGCATTGGTGCCATTTATTAAAACACAGCCAGAAGCAGGCAAAGCAGTCCCATTTTTCAAAAATTTAGTGTCATTTTTATAGACAAATAACACTTGTAAATGATGGATAATAGCTAGCAGGATGCTGCATGGTATAAAATGTGCATGAATTATATTTTCTGGGAGCTAGAAGGTTAACTGGTCTAGGAACTAATTGAAAAGCTTTATGGTAAATGCAAAATGCCGTGTTCACATTATCGACACGACTTAAACCAGCTGAAAAAGGGGTTTTCCCTCCCTGGGGTATTATTCGTTATCTCATCCTCTTTTCTGGCTAGCTACTATTATAGAAGAGTATCTAATCATAATGTATCTATAGATTCTTTTAAACTGAAGCGCATGTCGCAGATGCTTTTTATGAGACTCTGGCAGATGAAAACTCTCCCATTACACGGGGTGGAGGTGAGCGTGGACTCCACAATGATGGCTGAGTAATGGTGCTGTTTTCTGTTGGGGGGGGTCGTGCTTACCAGTCTTGCTGTGGTTTCTGGCCCCAGGGAAACAACTGATGGGTCTGGGGGCTATGCCCGGTTTCTTCTAAAGCTGCTGATAGAGAGGTGGCAAGAATTCGTGAACAGCTTCATCGAGGAAAGGTAACACAGACTCCTCTTTCTCTGCTAGGCCGTACTGCTGACCTGGAATACACTATCTTAGTAGCAAGTAGTACTTTCAGTCAAGCTGGGCCTGGTGGCACACACCTTTAATCCCAGCGCTTGGGAGGCAGAGGCAGGTGGGTCTCTGGGAGTCTGAGGCCAGCCTGATTTACATAGTGAGTTTCAGGCCAGTGGGCTACACAGTGAGACCCTGTTTACAAACAAACAAACAGTTCAGTTTCTTGTTAGCATGTGGATGAGAACTTCAGAAATGTCACTGTTGGAAGGTAAGACTTGGCTCGTCCAGTTATGTTGTGGTTGTGGGTGTTCACTCTTGGGGATGCTGGGAGAAGCGACCTCAGTACCCTTAGCCTCTTCCCTGTGTTCTTGCTGCTCTTCCCTAAAGGGTTAGTTCTGGGAATGAGAAGGGGCTGAGGGAAGTCAGGCAACTGTAGAAACAGAATTTCCTCCTTGACTCATCTGTGTTTTCTAGACTGGATTGTTCCTTAACACCTGTCCATCATAGACGCTTTTCAGTTTCACAGTAGGTCTGGTGTGTTTCCTCTGAGCAATATGTATGTGGCTGCATCTTTTCATGCACCCGGGAAAGACTGTTATCTCTTAAATCCTTTGCTGCCTTTATCCTTTTACCTTTCCCCCCTTTCAAAATCCAATCAGACATCTTTCAGCAATTCTTATTACATTCCACACCCAGGTTAACATAACCTTTGTATTTTTGTTCCCTTGTTTCCTAGAATTGCCTTTGGGATCCATTCCTTCAACTCTCTTCTCAGCTTTGGTTAATATGCTGTATAATCTGCTGGCAAATTTTTAATTTGAATAACTTCTAAATCTTTACTCGGCCTCTAGGGAATCAATCTGACTAGAGGCGGTGAGGGAATGAAGAAGAAGACAGACACAGAAAGCTGGGGTTGGGTAGACCCGGTGGGCTTTCTGGTGGAGAAACCGTACTACATTGTAATCTCAGCATGCTACATGAAATTGAACAGAGATCCAGGTTTATTTCGAACAGCGGAATTGCAGAGACTGTTTTATTATGGATGAACAAAGAGGCAGGGGTTGAAGTTATACAGTTGGGTCACTAGACAGGTCTAGCTAATCTTGGTAGAGCAGTTTTCAGGCCCTAAGCTGTGGCTGACATTTTGTACACACAGTCTTCACCCACACACAGACCAGACAGGAGGCCTTCCCATTTCCTTCCTAAGCTACCTCAGGAAGGAAGGCTTTGCCATTTTCCCATGGGCACTCACTCAGAGCTTCCTCCACTTCCTACGTATAACCAGAGGGGTTTGTTGCTGCTGTTGTTTGTTTAGAGTGTTTATTGAGTTCTTGTGACCTCAGCCTGTTCTTTTTTAAAGAGTTGTGGTAAACCCGTGGTACAGAAGATTGGCCACCTCAGCCGTCCTCAGCTCAGTGAGTGCCGAGGCCACTGGCACAGCTCTTCCCACTTTGCATAACTGAAAGATACTTGAAAACCTGGCCATTTTGTCTCATTTTTTTAAATTAAATTTTAATTGACATACTAGTGTGCATCTATGGGATGCCCTGTGATATTTACATACATATATACATTATGCAATTTTCAAATAAGGATAAATACATCTCCGCTAACACCATTTCTTTGTGAAAAACATTCCCTTGCCTCTTCTGGTCCTTCTGAAATATATGGTACATTATTGTGTGACCTCTAGACACTGCAACAGAGCACTAGACCCCATTAATTTCTTACTGTAACCCCGTGCCTCCGGCCAGCCTTCCCTCTGTCCTGCCTTGCTCATGCCTGGTCCTTTGTGATAGTCCTTTCAGCTTCTTTGTCTCTGAGAATCTGTCTCAGGCTTCTTTAGTGTTTCGTGAGTTGCTCTTTTGTACTCTGGATCTAGTAATCGGAACATCTGAAGCGCACAGAGCGTTACATCTGTGGTTTATTTCCTTGGCGGCTCCTCAGTGCGGTTGTTTGGTTTCCATGTGTCTTGAGTAAACCTTCATTTCGAGCTCATCTTCCACAGATCTTAATCTGGAGAAAACGCCTCGGGCCCTAAGTCCTGGATGCTTTTCTCAGAGTGCTTGCTTTTGCCCGAGTAAGAAGTCATGGCGTGTCTTGGGCCATCTGAGAACCTTCCATAGGTCTCAGTACAACCCAGGACCACCTGATCGTAGACAGGCTGCAGTTCCCAGGGCCGTGTCAGAATGAGCGCAGTGGACCGCTCACTACCCAGGTGTTTTTATTGCTTTAGTTTCCCCCTCACTTCAGAGGTTTTTCTTTTTAATTCTTCTTCTTTTTTTCTTTCTTGCTTCATCTGATCTCAATGAAACAATAACAAGTTTTTAAATCCAAGTTCTGGTTGGCTTACTGGTTGACCCCAGAGTGCTTAGCCAGCCATACTTCTGGAAGGCCAAGCTGGATTAAAGGGATATTGGCAATCTTAGGGCTCCCCTGCTGGGCACCTTCAGCCCTGCCTTCTCCTGTCTCTCTTGGCTTTATAGGATCTGCCAGGGAAGGGTGTCTGGGGCAAGGTCAACTCCCGATTAACATACTCGTTGCTCCACTTGGGGGAAGGAATGAGGTGCAGTTTTCTCTAGCCTCTGCCCTTTAGGCGTGGGCCACATGCCAGGCCAGGATGCCTCCCAGAGTCTAAGCAAACAGTACCTAGCACAAACATTTTCCCAAGACTTGAGACTAGGTTTCCAGCCCTGTTGGTGGCCCGGTGTGTGAGTGGCAGTTTTCCCCTAGAGAAACCCAAGTTCATTCCTGACACTGTCCACTGCAAAGGGCTAAAGGAGGAAAAGCTCCGTAAGCTTAGTGTCGACACGTTGACAACGTTGGGAAATCCGTCTGACAGCCAACTCTGGAAGGCTGTGTCTTTTTCTAGGTAACTTATTTCAAACTCTCAGGTTCATGTTTTTCTGTGCAAACGTGCACACGGTGAGCTGCTTCCTTTATCCCGGGATCCTTTCCCGGCTCGCTCCTCCCTTTGTCTGATTTGCTAGGCTGGGACAAATTGCTCGAATTCTGTGAAGGTCGGTCGATGTACGTCAGAAATGTGTTTACTTTGATTAAACATGTGTTTTGCTTGTATGCATGTGTGTGTACCACGTGTACAGTGTGCCTGAACCGGCAAGGAGGGGGTGTCAGATCCCCTGGAACTGGAGTTACGGAAGGTTGTGAGCTGCTGTGTGGTGCCGGGAAGTGAGCATGGCTCCTTTGCCAAGTGCAGCCAGAGCTCTTCACTGCGGAGACACCTCTGCAGCCCCATGCTGGGGCACATTTTTATTTCCGTGGAGAAAGTACACCTTGCTCCTTTTGAGGCCGAGGTCTGCAGAGCAGGGAGCCGTCAGAGCCGCCTCGGGATCACGAAAGACGACGGAATGCCTTTTTGGTATGTTCATTTTTATTTAAGACTCAAACAAGCTATTCTTCGAGGATTTCATCTGTGTATATAGGGTATTAGGACATATTTACTCCTCTTCTTTCCTTGATATCCTCCTGCTGCATTCAGGTAGCACTGCTTGGATACACATGGTTGTGGGACCTAACAGCGACCACAGGCTCAAAGGAAAATGGCCGTCCCTTAGCCACTGCCAGCGACTCCTCAGCTAGAGGGGCCCAGAAGGCGCCTCCCTGATGCATGTTGGGATGATGGTTGCCTTGATATTGTGCAGGTCTTGGCCTGTTTCATTATTTTTTTTTACATCATTATGCTAGATTGGTCCCAGATAAAAATAAGGTGCTGTGTGCGTACAGCTATTCTTCACTCTTCATTTCTGCATTTTGTGACTTGGTTCCAAGGAGCAGAATGTGATGAGAAGGGCAAAGCCACACCATGGTCAACACTTGTTCTGTTTGGTGATTGGAGTTGGCATCGGTGCCATAGCACCTTTGGTGGGATGAGATGACATGGACCCTCCACCTCTGTAGCGTTCTCCTAACGCTTAGCGCTGCAGTCTCAGGAGGAGGGCAGCACACGCTGTAGAGAACCTACCTGCCCAGGGCTCCCTCACACCGCCAAGCCCACCACACCCAAAACACTGTCAAGACCAAACTCGGAGAAGGCACCATGGTGCCTGTCAGCTGTGGCAGCATCTGAACAGAAAACGGATGGGAGGAAGATAGAGTTGTGGGATTCAAAGATCATTTTTGTTAATATCATCGAACCAGCTTTGTTTCCTTAGCTGTGACCAAAGTCCACACTCACATAGGATTTTTACAAGAAAGTGGAGTGAGGGACGTGCCCGAGTACTGGGTACTGTGTTTCAAATAAAAGTATTTAAACAAGTTTTATGGCTCCGTGAAAGAGGGGTATGTGTGTGTGTTTGTGTGTGTGTTAGTCTTACATGTATTTTAGCAAAGCCTTTGACTGTCTTACAGAGGAGACAGATGTCATGGGGGAAAAGGCAGCACAGTAAAGTGCATTGACCTCCGTGGGTAAAGGCCTGGCCTTTGGAGCCAGACTGGCGTGATGCTCAGCTTTGCTTCTCCTAGCCCTGTGACCTAGGTAGGCCGGCCTTCCTGTGACTCAGCATCTCCACCCATTGACTCTCTACTCCTTTGAAGTGGTTGTGAGGAGGGAGGGCGTAACACGAGTGGGCTGGCTGTGTAGCTGTTCCAGACAGAACATTCGCCGTTAGCCCAGCATCCTTGCCCGCATTCAGCTGGCTAGAGGTCACAGGTGTGCAGACACCACCGAGCTGAGCGAGTTCAGAGGACTCTGCCCGGGAAGGTCAGTGTGGAGATAAAGAAGGACAGTGAGCGTGCTTCAGGATGTGTTTGCCGTAATGCGATCGCATGCGTGTGGCAGGCTCCCTGTGCTCCCTCGTGGTCTGGCCGTTGCGTGTTTGATTTGTTGTTTTGCAGGGCTTGATTTATTTACGGCATGAAAGAGACATCACACGCGTGGCAGTGTCGAGGCTGGTGTCTTCTGCTCTTTGTGCCAGAGAGGTTTTCATCATGCACTGTTGCACTCACAAGGCCTTGGTGCCAGATCCTGTCTGTGGTCTTCCTTGGCGGCATCTGGCCTCTCCACTGGGGTGTCATTGCTGTGGCTTCCAGGTCCTATCAACCCCCCTTTCATCACCACTTCTTTGTCAGTTCACTTTGGATCTGGCACAGAAATGACCGTGTACAGTTTTTGTTCTAGAAATAGTTATTTGTACTGAGGTCTGATACACGCTCACCCATGCAGTAAATAATACACACCTCAGTGGTTCTGGTAGAGAAGTTTGCAGCCCTTGATGCTTGCACAGTCAGTTTTAGAATACCTTCCTGGCTTCCCCACCACACTCGTACCGGCAGTGTGGGGGTCTCCCTTGCACATCCTCCCTAGGGCTGACCACTAGCTGCCTTCCTGGTACAGGTAGCACCTCCCCTCTGACTCAGGATGGTGAACACCTCTGTGTTGGCTGTTGAGAAGTCTTTAGAGGAGTGTCTCCAGAAATCCTTTGCCTGTCTGGGGTTGAAAGTTCTTTGTAGAGGGGCTGAAGGGATGGCTCAGTGCTTACAAGCACTTGATGCTAGTGCAGAGGACCCTAGCTTCCACACAGCTGCCTGGGACTCCGGTTCCAGGGCATCTCATGCTCTGCTCATGCCCTCCGGGGCACCAGGCACACACACGGTTCGCATACATACAGGTAGGCAAAAACACAATCACATTAAAAAAAAAAAACACTTTTGGTTTTTTTTGGCTAGAGAAATGGTTTGGTGGATAGAGAGCACTGGCTGATCTTCCAGAGAACCCAGGTTCAATTCCCAGCACCTTCTGTGTTGTCTCACAGCTGTCTGAAACCAGTCCCGGGAGATCTAGTGCCCTCTTCTGGCTTCCTTGGCATGTGGTCAAAATACCCACACATATAAAATTTAAAAATAATAAAAGAGGGGGGGGGACCTTCATATATTTGCTAGGCATGGTGGCACATGCCTTTAAGAACTTGGGAGGCAAAGAGAGGCTGGTGTCTGAGTCTGAGGCCAGCCAAGGCTATGCACTGAGATATGCACTAAGAGCCTTGTCTCAGACAAACAAACAAATCTTTATCTCTTCTAAGTTGCTGAGGTTTTTATTGTTGTGTTTTTTTTTTCTTGAGACAGTTTCTCCGAATAGCCCTGGCTGTCCTGGAACTCGCTTTGTAGACCAGGCTGGCCTCGAACTTAGAGATCCCCCTGCCTCTGCCTCCGGAGTGCTGGGATTAAAGGTATGCACTCTGTAGACCACCTGGCCTATTCTAAGTTTTCGTAAGATGTGATTTGCAGGTTATTTTCTTCTATGATAAGTATTATTTTCATTACATATATATGTCTATGTACACATTACCTACCTATATACACACCTATCTAGCTATCATATGGGTATAATAAACTGCCCTAGGTGGAGGATAGCCTTGATGTTGGTCCTTCTCTTCCTTTCCCCTGAATTGAGACAGTGTTTTAATGTTTGCTATGCACTCCAGGCTGGTTGACCCTCAGGCATCCGGGGTTCTTTCAACCCTGCCTGTCATCCAGGGCACTGGAATTGTGGACTCATCCCCTGAACTCCCCGTCTGACGTCTTGTGGGCTCTGGGCCAGGGCTGTACTCCTGCACCATAAGCACTTTACGGCCACCTGTCTCCAAGGCCCTACTTTTGCTTTTAAACATGTTGCTCTTTGACACGTAGTTTAGTGTTAACAAAAATACCCCGTTTTGTTACTTTTGCATTTGGTGTTATATCTATGAAGGCAAGGCCACAAAGATTTACTTTTGGATTTTTTTATTTTAAAGAGTATTATAATTTCAGGTCTTACCTTTCAGTGTGGACCTACTTATAGTTAACTTTTATTTCTGGTGTGGGGAGGAGATCTGTTTTGCTCTCCTGTGGAGGGGTCTGTGATGTGGGCAGAGAACTGTGCCCAGTTCACAGTGACGCTTGGAGCTGTGAGTCCCTGGCTCCCACCTCTGGAAGCGTCATACATGCTCCTGTGTTTTCACTTCTGCAGAGTGTACTCCGTGTGGCTCCTCGTGAAAGGCAAGGGCCTTGAGGCCTCACACAGTTTCTCCTGACTGTGCCTGCCTCACTCTTGCGACTACCTGCTTGTCCTTCTTTCATGGGCGCAGTAACTATGAGCTACTGGTACCTGAGTGGGTACACTGAGTCTTAGACATTAGTGTGCTGAGAACATGGAGGTAGTCTCTCCCTCCTTACACAGTTGCTTTTTCTTCCTGTTGCATGTGCACATGCAGCTGGTCCGCTCTGGTCTACTGAAATAAGACATGCGCAACAGAGATGAATTAGACTCCAGAAGCCCCAGAAACACGGAATGTCTCATCCAAGGTTGTATGTGCCATGGATGCGTGGACTAGGCCAGGAATCCTGCCTCTCAGCGTAGGACCCTGGGGATGCTCTCACTCTGGAAGGCAGGGTACTTCTGAGTGAACCTCACAAACTGTGTGGTGCACACCCGCCTGGGCCCCGTCACTGTGCAGAGTTTGTGTGGAGAGCAGCCTTCAACACCACTTCCACCTGACTTCGCTGCTCTAATCAACAAAGTTTATATGTGACTGTAAAGGGACACGTCCGTATTTTAGTTACGAATTTTATAGAGGCTCTTATTTTTAAATACAAAACAAGACCAGGCCACCTGTAAAAACTGATATGATTAAACAGAAGCGTGAGCTCCGGGTGTGGAGGGTTCGCAGCAAATGCAGCTTCTGTCTTTCCCAGTTGTGTCCTTGGGCCTCATCTTCCATGAAAATGGTTGGGAATGATGCATGACATGACGTTTGGGACAATGCTTGTCACTATGGGAATGCTGCGGTTAGGGAATGGCTACCTTTTTTTTTTTTATCCCTGAGGGGTCCCTTTTCCGGTGCCCAGTTTGAACATACCTTTGATTAGCCAATTTTGGGGAGTGTCAGTGTAATCGTTGACTCTCTAGCTAGTGCGGTTTCCTGGAACAATCTAAGGATTGAACTGTCTTCCCTTTGGTGGTCATGTGGTGGGTTCCCAAGGGCTCCACCAGCGATGGCAATTTGCATTGATTCCAGGAGCTGTAGCTTCCCAGGCTCAGAGAGCCAGGTCTGCCTTCCTGCCAGAGCAGCTCAGCAGCTCTGCGGGTTGGAAATGCAGGTCGCATCTTTGCCTGAAGGGAGACTGTCAAGCTTCCCTGCTCTCCAGAGCACCTGGGAGAGGCTTCACCCAGGAGCGAGAGCTCGGTGAGAAGAAAAGATGTGAGGCTGAGGAGAGAGGAAGGGCACTCTGAACCAGGAGGGCGTTGCGATTGCCGTGGTGCTGTGGGGGACGCAGAGGATGGTAGCGACATTGGTGAGAGTGTTACTGATAACAATTGGTGGCATCTGTTGAGCATTTACTGTGTGATCTGTGTCCTGCATGAAGTGCTTAATCACGCGTCTAATCATTTCACAGGCACAGGGACACTTCAGAGCAAAGCCAAGCGTTAGATTAAAGAAGGTATTCCAAGGTCACCCTGCTGGTAAATGGCAGGACTAGTCATTTTGACAGAGATGCCTTTTATTCTTGCGCACGGGAGAGACAGGAAGCCTGTAACACACTTTGCCATTTCTTCTTCTGCTCTGCTCATGGAACCCATTGTTCACATCGGGCACTTGAGGGCTCTGCTAACGGCTACCCCAGGGCGGGGGCGTGTGCAAGACCATCCCAGGCAAACCTCGGAGAGTCACATGCAGATAGCAGTCTTCAAACAGTTATTTCTGAAGCCAGAATAACCCCAGTGACATAGGTGTACGTAGAACAGATGGTATGTTGTAAACAGAAGGAAGAAAGCAGGACTGCCGGATCCTTGTTTTGATTTTATCAACTCTTTCAGGAAAATGGTCTTCAAATTGGAAAGGGCAGAGTAAACACATTTTGGAGGAATTAAAGAGAGATAATGAGTGTTGCTAAAAATGCATTTTGGTCTCTTGGGCAGGGGAAGGACTTTGGGGTGTGCTTGGACAGCCAGTTTAGATGGTACTTTGTGAACCAAGAGAATAGGATTCCGGAAGACAGCAAACTATTTTGACTAGTGTGTTTAGGAAGTACAGGCAGGTGAGACTTCGTCCAGTTCTGTGAGAATTCTAGAAGCGGTAATGAGCTGGCGTTTGACAGTGAAACCGCAGCGGGCAGTGGGACAGACAGGTCTCTCTCGCAACAAGGCTTTTCCTTGTTTGCATGGGATCACTAGTGTAATACATTGAGGGAGTGCCAGAGAGACAGAATATTGATCATTGTGAGCCACTGGAGACTCTCCCGTGTCATAGACAAGAAGTAATGTGAGCCAGGTAACTCATGTAGTTCAATGCCTTTGTGTTTGCTGAGCAGCCATTTCTGCCTGGGTGACACGCCACGTGAACTGACCTACAAAGGCCAGGAGCATGTAGAGCCTACCACTTACTTTTATAAATGAAGTTTTGTTGGAACATGGTTACGTTTATTCACCTACCTGTTGACTTTGGCCACTTTCATTTACCATGGCAGAGGTGAGCAGCTGTTGCAGAGATTACTGGGCCCGCAAAGCCTAAGATATGTGCTATCTGGATCTTTAAAAATGGTTTTCTGGCCAACAGCTTAGATAGAACATTGGTTCCTGCCAGAATTGTTCAATGTTTTTATTAATGCCCTGACCTTATTTCTCTCTACACCTAGCTCCTATCCTTACAACTGAGTAAGAATTCTTGAGGTTGGGCGTGCTGTGATGGTGGCTTGCCGTGAGAGCCGGAGACCCCTTTGCTGGGAGGAAGGTCCTAAGGAGAATCCTGCAAGGGCCAGGTGCCATCTCTGCTCTCTGTTAGATCCCGTGATATGTGAACCATCCCTGAGGGTTGTCCCCTGGATGAGGGGGCAGGGCCTGCGGAGCCGTGGCACTTATGAGGTAAAGATGAAGGTGGCCGTTGGTATAAATTCTGTGCTCGTGTCCCAAATATCTCTTGAGGAAGCAGTAGGCAGTACCTTGGCCTCACTGTAATTTATATGAACAGGAATACTAAAGATATACTCAGAGAAAAATGAAAAAAAAAAAAGGCCAGTAGAACAGCCAAGGACACTGTAGCCTGTGTTTATGTAGTTCCGGTGCAAAGCAAGGGTAAAGGCTTTACTGTGCTCAGGCTCCGTCACACCCGTGTGCTACACACCCACGTGGGAATACAGCTAATTCAGCTTTTCTTCTCATGGAGGGTAGCACTTACGAAGAAGCCAACCACATTCTTCCTAAAGCGGGGTGCTAGCTAGATGAGGCAGAGGGTCTTGTTACCAGGAGGGGTCCGGTAGATAGATGTAACTACCAGCAAAAACATAGCAGTGGAGGTTGTATTAAGGTTTTCCTGAGAGATAGGGCCAATGGGGTGGGTTACTGCATCTCTACTATTTATCTTTGTGAGGAGATTTATTTTTAGGACCAAACTCACATGATCATGGCGGTTAACAAGTGTCTAGCTCCTTGGGGTATGTTGGCAAGCCAGAGACTCAAGAGAACGTTCCACCGGTGTAGTTTTGTTTTGAAAGCCGGCGCTGTGAGGGGAGAGGTGATGGCCTGGCTCCAGATGATGGGGCGCTCCCTCTTCCCTGTGGAGTGGTCAGCCTTTGTGTCTCACTCCAGCCTTAGGTGATTGTATGGCGCCTATTCACATTAGCAGAGGAAGGCGGCTTAGGCACCTGTGTCTGAAACCGGCTTCTCAGAAGCCCCCAGAACAGTGTTTGTGGCACACCAGGGCTCCTGGTGGCCTAACCAAGCTGCCACAAGGAATCTGCCCCATGGTGCTCGTCCAGCGCATCAAAGGGCACCAGTTGCCCACAGGAGTGTACTTCTGAGCAGGTGGCTCAGATGCCCCAGGAGCTGAGTTTACCCAATTTTCAGCCTTGTCTTCCTGATTGCAGCAGCTTCCTCATCAACAGGACCTCTGCAGCCTTCAGGACTGGTTAGGTGGGCATAGAAGATCCATGCCCAGATGGAGATTCAGATTCTCCACTGCAGATTCAGCCCTGAGTAGAGATGGTCCATGTCCAGCTAGTCAGTGTAGGGTAGGCTGAGCCTCCTGTACGTGGATTTGGGGCTCTGCGTTTTCTATATACTCACCCTTCAGGTCTCTTCAGGAAATAGCATAAAGGAAAAATGATCCTTTCGTGCCATCAAGGAGGATGAAGAAGATGGCTCAGCTGGCATAGTCTTCCCTAGCATCCATAAGCCCACCACCAGACACCCCACAGGGGAGAGTTTTTAGCATGTGACCTTTTGGTGAATCAGCCGGTTTGGCTAGAAAGACGCTGGACACTCAAGTGTGTCCTGTGGCTGCTGCTCCCGGCAGCCTTCATGGTGACCGCATTCTCAGGTTCTGCACTGAGAACTGTTCTAGGTGCTTAACTTTTGCCCTCGTTTAGAAGGCAGCTGTGCAGGTGGTGCATTGGCAGCCCCCTGCCTTGGTGGCAAGGTCAGACATCTCATGTGGTGTCTGCATCACCAGGAAGATGATTTGAATGGGCAGGGAAAGCCAGTTTCTAGCTCCCCACCCCCCATTGGCTTCCACCCTCAAGGGCCTAAGCACATCCAATTTCAGGGGTGATGATGATAAAGTCGTTCAGAATGCAGCTCTCAGAGCCAGCTGCTGCCATGCAGCAACATTTGAAATTCCATGGTGGCTAACATACTGATCCCAACAAGGTTCAGGTGTTGTGTAAATAAAGTCAACAGGCTGACTTTTGAGTAAAACATAATTTCCCGACTGCTGCCAAGAGGAGGGTAATTGATGCTAACAGGTAAATATAAACGACTTTTTTGATTACCTGTTGTTTCAGACTATCTCCGAATCTCTTCATCAGGAAGGCAGAGACTTCAAAGCTGTGCAGAGTGTGCTCTCAGGGTAAATTGTCTCCTCTGCTTCCCCTCTTGCCACATTCCTCCTCGCACTTTAACAGAAACCTCACTCCCAAGGAAGCCAGGAGTTCGTTGCTTTGCTCTCTCGTTATTACAAGTGTGTTAAGCAAATGACTGGCGGATGAGCGCTGCACGCCGCAGGTGCGCGTGCCTGGGCAGATGCAGCGGGAGGTTGGTCAGGGCAAATGAGCGCTCGCTTCTGGCCCTGGCCAGCTCTGCAGACCTCGTTTAGGATGGTGATCTGTGCACTGAGAAAACACAGGAGTTTACAGATCCACTGTTTTTAGTCCCCAAATTGGTGGCAAGCAGACCTACCATGTAAATGACAATTTCTAACTTAATTATGGGCAACTTGGAATAGAGTCGAACCCGGCACTGTGGGCACTCTGAGAGTTTGGTGTGGTAAGGGGCCCTTTTAAGGACACGTTCTAAACAAAGATGACCCTAGAGGGCCGATACCCATACTCCTTTTCTATAAATGTGTGTGGGTGAAGGGGTGGAAAGGATGGCAATCACTTCCTCTGTTTTTTTTTTTAGTGTCTCTATGTAAGTTGTGTATTTTTAAACACAGAAATTGAATATTAATCTTTTTTTAATTTCACTTATCAACTAAGTTCTAATATTGGCATTTTAAAAAGAAATTGAATGATGTGATTGCTCATTACGGGATTAAGGTTTCTTGATGTTTCATATTTAATTCCTGTGTGAACTGTGAAAGATGAGAAACGTGAAAACAGCACAGAAATGAGGGAAGGAAATGAAGGTCCTACACAGCAAGCTTAGTTCCTGCCCATCCCTCAACCCCTGCCCGCCTCTTCTCCCCCTGCCTCGACCCTTGGCCCGCAGCCCCAGTCTGTGATTGACCGTCTTGCAATCCTTTGAAAACTCCATTTATGTTTTGTTGAATGCATCTCAGGTCTTGGAGGCTCACAGCCTGGAGAAGTATTGATTGCATTTAAGGGTCCATTACTTAGGTAAACCAAATAATGTAACTGATCTTGGCTCTAATTGATCAAATCTCTCTCACAGTGTTGGAAAGATTGTAATCTAATTACTCTGGTTCCTGGTTTCTAAGAGGAGGGTTATATTTTGATGAAATTGACCCCACTTTCTCCGGGTTATCCTTTAAATACCTCACAGTGTATGCTGTACACACGTGAACCCAGAGGTGCACACAGCACGCATGCTGTCCGGCTCCCTGGGCGTGAACTTGACTCCACCTTACAATGGGTAAGAGACGGAGGCCATGTCCGTTTCTATCACTCGGACTCTGTAGCTTGCAGAAAGGGAGCGAGGAGACATGACTGTGAGGTTCAACTCTAGCCTCTCTTGTTTCTCTTCGCAAGCCTCGTCTCATCCTAGTTTCTCTCCTTTCTATTTTCAGCCTCAGAACATTGCAAATGCTGTGGTGTGTTTGAGACCAGGGGTGAGAGCTGCTGAGCTGCTGATTTATTGGCTCCCCGGCCTTAACTGCCGCATCGCTAGTGGCCCCTGCTCCTTACCCAGAGCCAGTAAATTGAGCTAGTGTTTTCCAGATCTTGTTTATATATATATATTTTTTAAAGATATATATTAAAGATATATATATATATCTTTAAAAATGCAATTTCATTTCACTTGTGGTGGGGTGTGGGGAGCCTGTACCCCAGCACATCTGTGGAAGTCAAAGGATAACCTGTGGGTGTGGGTTCTCTCCACCTGTCAGGTGGGTCTAGGAGTTCAAACTCAGGTGGCAAGTACCTTTACCCACTGTGCCATCTTGCTCTCCCCATGTTTGTACTTCCTTACTTAGACTATACTGATAATTAAAAATTTGTCCAGGAGTGGAAGTGACCAAATATTTAAATGTAGCAGCTTGACAACCTGCTTACCTGTTTTGTTCGTTTTTGTTTGGTTGAGACAGGGTCTTGCTGTGTAGCCTTGGGTGTCCTGGAACTTGTTTTGTGGCCTAGGCTGGGCTTGGTCTCGCAAAGATTCACCTGTCTCTGCCTCCTGGGTGCTGGGATGAAGGGCATGTTCCACCTTGCCATGCTGAAGGCAACTTCTTGAGTGGCAGTTTGGGATAGGAGGAATGGGCAAGCCCCTGAGAGAACCTGGAAATTTAGGAAGTAATTTCTCTCCATAATTGGTACAGTTATTGGCAAGTCTGGTGTCAATTACAAGGAATGTGACAGATTCGAGCATTTACGTCTGGCCGGGGGAAGAGCATAGCCAGTGTACTTTGGTGTGTGGCACTGTTCATGTAGACTCCTTCAGCGGGGCTGGCCTCTCGCAGTGGCCCCTGGGAGAGGTTGCCTGTATCATTTCATTGAATGATAACTAGTGGGTGTGGTCAAGCCCACTCATTGTGAATGGCATGGAAAATAGGAGAGGGTTGGGTGGTTGGAACCCTTTTAGGATCCTGGGGGATTTCTCTCAACTGAACAAGATTCTACTCAAAATGTGTCCTTTCTTTGAAGAAGTTGTATGTTGGATAAATGTGGAATGCTAGAATGAGGTAAAGAAATGTCATCAGCTATCCGTATCTGTGGGTTCAGGGCTCAGTATTTTAACTATTTGAGGATCAGAATATGGGGGGCGGAGAACTGCTTTGCTGAAGATATACACACTTTTTCAAATCTCCCCACCATTTCCTGATCATCTGTCTAGTGTTTATATCTTATGAGGTCTTGTGAGTATTCTAGGGTTGGCTTACTCTGCAGAGGATGTGTGTGTGTGTGTGTGTGTGTGTGTGTGTATGTGTGTGTGTGTGTGTGTGTAGCAGGGACTCTGCTGCATTTACAAGGATCCTGGAGCTGATCTCCCATGGATACTTAAGACAGAGAAAACCTGCCTGAAAATTAAGCCAAAGCCCAGCTGCATAAAATGCAAGTGCATCTTTTCTAACAAGTTCAGGGTTACTTGGCCTGGCCTGGTGAGGGTGCCTGCATCTGTACAAAATGTCTTAGCAACTCTGGGGCATAGATGCCGTGTTGAGGGCCAGATGTAAGTGATGAGAACGTACTTCCAGGGAACAGCATGAGCAGGATCTTGAGTGGGGACAAGATGTCATTTGCATGTATCCACGCTGCCATTTCAATTGGGTTCACCAAGCTGCCATTTCAATTGGGTTCACTACCACCATTCAGAGGCTTACACTGACACCGGTACACTAACCCTCTTGGAAGTTACAGAGAAGGAGTTATGTGAAAGGTACTCCTGACTGAACCTCCTGTTGGACCCTGGAATTGTTTATTTTCTCAGCTTGTAATTAAAAAGACAATTCCAAGCTTGTGGAAAAGCTGAGAATGGCACATGGGACATGGAGGTGCCCTTCCCCGCTGCTCCCCATGACACCATGGCTCCGTTAACCGCTTTGCTTGCTTCATGGTTCTCACGCTGCTTAGTAGTCATGCGCACAACGCTGCAGCTCACGTTCATCCTAGCTTCCTGTGAGTATCCATTCTTTACCACAAAAGGGTGGTTTTCGCTTCAGTAAAATATTATCTAGTCTGTATTTTCATTTTACCAATTGCCTCAGCATTTGTCCTCTAAGTATTATTTCCTAAAAAAAAAAAAAAAAAACCAAAAAAACCCCCAAGATTTCAGTCAAGAGTCTCACATAGTAATTAGTTCTTCCAGTTCTTTAGGGTCTTTAATCTAGAATGGTCTCGCAGCCCTTCAAAAGCCATTAATGACGTGTATGGTCTTGCAAAGTCCCAGTGGTTTCTCATGAACATTTCCAATTGATTCCCCTTACAGAACAATGCTCCCCCGTAGGTTGCTGGGTAAAAAGCCATGTGCTGTTGTGTGATACCATCCTTCCAGTTGTTCAGGGGTGTCCTGAAGGCCCCCCAAATCATACAGGCTACTGCCATTGCTCTTGCCCACCAGAATTTGATGGTAAGATTCTGTGCACATGCTGTCTTTGGTCACAGGACAAAGGGGAAATCAAATTAGTATTGGCAAGGAAGCCTCCTTCCTTCCCTACTGGATACCAGTCCTGGAAGGTGCTGTGTGGATTGCTGTGGGGAGAAAAGGCATCAGCAAACTTACCCAGCTGTGAACTTTGCACTCTTGATTTCTGTGCCTAGTATGGGACCTCCACCCCTCAAAACATCACTGTATATGGAATGCCAAACTGAATTTAGGGGAGAAAGACATTCTGTGTCATTTGATTTATGGTTGAAATTTTCTCTTCCTATATTTAGAAGGATTTTTTAAATGAAATTTGTGAGTATAAATACCAGTAAATAAACCCCATGTTAATTTTGAATATCACTTTGAATATAATTGCACCAAGTTCATTTGCATATTTGCACACCATATCTTAAAGTTTGCATTAGTATTCTTGGGAGAGGAATTATCGTTGCTAAGGAAAGCAGTGGAGCTTTGAGATCAGCAGTGAGAGAGGACTCATGCAGTCCATGCAGAGGACTCCCTGCAGGAAAACCATCCAAGGGGGTTTGGAAACACTAAAAGAATCTGTGGCAAGTCTTTTAAAAACGACGTTCATTTGAGAAATTGCTTGTGATAAATTGGTTTCGCTAATGAAATCATACACCTCCATAGTGCGCTGTGTAAAAAAAACTAGACTAGGAAATAAATATAATTAAAGTAAACATGCCCTTCTAATTAGTAATTGTTTCTGCCATTTTAAGCAAATTTTAAGAGTCACAGAGAGCTGCTCCTCTGTAAATCTAATAACGACGCCCGTGATAACAGGTGTAAATTAACACAATGGAAAACATTTACACTGTAACATGCTAAATTAAAAATGACATTAACAAGCCCCATTTTCAAATTCTGTGTAATTAACATTTGTTCAACCCAGACATGAATAAGTGCAGCGCAGTGGTGGATGTCTCTATTTATAGCCTACAGTGTTTGTCACGGCTTTATCTTGGTTAACTTGTAAGCTAGAGAGAAGCGTTCCTTCTTAAACTATGTCGTGTTTGTGTGATCCTAGGTGGCCTGACATAATATTTACCGGCATCGTTATTGTGGATAATATGCAGGTATGGCAGGAGAATGGCTTTGGTTGGTGAAAGCTTGACGTGAAATATTGGGAGGGAGCCGAGCAGAGATATCCAGGTAGAGCCTAATGATCCGCATGACATGATAAAATACTAGGGTTCCCTCTAGTGTGCCCCTCAATACACACATGTGCTTCTAAGTGCCTTGAATCGATGTTTGTTTCTGCAAATAAATATTATCTTAAAGGCTTCCTTTCACAGGGCTAGTTAATATGAAGTACAAAGCAGAGAAGGGTGGAAGCAGCCTGCAGTTTAAGTTGGCACCAAGGACAGGAGGCCTTAGTCCTGGCGGAGAGCCCTGCCAGCACCCGGGAGAGCTCGGAGAACTTCAGCACTGTCGCACTGATAGGCACTGACTTAACACGCGGTGCTAAGTCACGTGGTGACTGTTTAGACTCAGGGATTTAATGACTCTAACTAGTTGGGCTATATTTTAAAGACTGCCCCTTCATTTTATTAAAATGACTGTCTAGGTATTTTTTGTAGGCATTCATCTATTGATATTGTGTTTTTGTAATTAGATGGCATATTTATTTGTTTAATTGACACATCGTTGTTGTATATGTTTGTAAGGTACATTGTGAGATTTTGACTTGTGCGCAATGGGCAGATGATTAAATTAGGGTAATTTGCATATGTCACCTCAGACATTTTAGGTTTCTTTGTACTGGAATGCTCAAAATTCTCCCTTAAAGTTGCTTTGAAATATGTAATAAATTATTGTTCTGGTTAGATTTTTGTAAAAAATGCCAAGAATTTGGATTTTTGTTGTGGTTGTTTCTGCTTATGATATGTAAACATGTTTTTGTTAAAATTCCAAGTTGGGGGGGGTTAGTTTGTCCACACCTGTTAAGTGTCTGATGTGGAACATGATCTTTGCTGGGTGGAATTAGTTGAATTCTGAGGACTTTGAAGGGTATAAAAATGACAGCCCAGAGGAAGAAGGCTTAGCTGCTCGGAGGAGGGCTGCTTGCTGCTGGTCCATCCTGCTGCTGCGTTTGCTGTTTGCTGATCTGCTGGTTACCTGGACTTGTGGATTTCTGGATGAGTGATATTGGTATTGCCCCCAAAGAATCTTACAGCCCTACCCAGCAGGAAGTATAAAAGAGAGCTCCGCCCCCTGTCCCCACTAACCTCCTACCCGGTGTTGGGGGGTTTGGAAGGGAGGTAGAAGAGTTTAATAACCCTAAATAAAGTAGGATTGATAAAAAAAATCTAGGTCAACAGATTTTAAAAATAGTTAAAAATTGTTTTATTAGATCATTTAGGGTTTGTCCTGGAGTTTGAAATTCTGAGATGCAGTAACTCTTAACTTTGGAAACTCGAAGATTTATTGAGAGACTGGAAAGCCCCTCTGTGACGGTGCCCGCCTTGCCTCCACGCAGGGCACCAGGAGGACCATGCCAGCGTCGGAGCTGGAGGGCCCTCAAATGGAGAAGGGACTTTTCCACATAGTGTTGGAATGACAAATACCATCAGAAGCCCAGTGAAGGCTGTATTCCCACATAGCAGTTACCATGATGGAAGTCATGAAGGTCTGCAGGTGGAAGCTTTCATAACCTGAAGCGTTTCACTGGTTAGAAGTCTTCTGGTTTGGGAATCTGTCCAGATTCTTGTTGAGCACCCTCATCTGAAAATCTACAATCTCATTGACATGACGCTTGGAAGTGCTTGCAGTCGTGGGGCATTTACTGCTCCAGACTTCCGGTGGAAAAGAGCGGGTCAGCGTGTCCTTTTAAAATCTTACTCCAGCGTACTACCCAGCACAGCACGTGCCTCTGTCATTGATTCTGTCACCCCACTTTCATTTCGCAGATGCAGAAAAAGGCTTAGTTACCTGTGCTAAGCCTTGGGTCAGTATGTGGTAGGTGTGATTTAAAGCCAGGAGCTATGCACATTTTGAAGGACCTCACTTAAAATAGTGAACATCTATTGAGACCCTTGGAGGAGGAGCTTGTATAGCTCTCTCGGCAGGATACAGAGAGGTGGCATATGGCCGGTGCTCGGAAATGGAGCTTTGTTTCTCCAGTTGAGCATGGTTGCAGGCAGCCATGGAGGCAGAGGCCTGCTGCTGCTGCTGGGCTGCTGTGGCTTTCTGGTGCGCTCATGACTGGCACTGGTCCCCAGGATGAAGACAACTGCCGGTGCCCCCCACCCCCGTACCCGTTTCCACCTCTCCTGTCTTGGCCTGCCCCTCTCTCCCTCCCTTTTCTGTCTTTCCAGCCAGCACCGTTACAGCCGAGTTAATGAGGTGCACGTGAGCCTCCGTTGATGAGATTGGACCTGATCTTCTGGGTCCGCAGGGCGCCAGAGGCTCACCCGCACGAGGCAGTGTGCTGTCCTGTCCCATGCTCCCTCAAGCTGCCTCCCATCTGCCTCTTCCAGTCTGCCTCACGATGAAGGCAAGGGTCTGACCAGCTAGAGGCCAGCCCGCAGCCCGCTGCCCTGGTGTAGACAGCAAGCCTTTGGGTGCACAGTTCTGTTTCCTTCTTCTCCTCCGGCACATGTATTTATTAATTTTCAAGTGATGTAAACGTAACTACCCCCACACGAAAGCTCGGAGGTCACCCTCTGAGGTTGAGTGTTGATGTTGAATGCTCAGTTTTCTGCCATTGGGATCATCCAGTGGCCGTGGGAGTAGCAGACACCGGGCACAGCCACAGGGGAGGAGCTGAGATGGTGTGCATTTTTCTTCACCATCTAGGGAATTTTATTATGTTATCTTTCGATGGTTGCAGTGGGCCAGGAAATCAAACTTACTTTGGTGTTTGGATTAAAAGGAAAAAAAAAGGCATCTTGGAAAAAGGTCTCAAGTCTGTTGCACTCCGTAACTGAGGATCAGGAAGGGAGGGAGGTTTTCAGTTACTCCTTTCAGAGCTTTGCCCAGGCCCAGTCCACGTCTTTTAGTGGACGGAGGCAGATGGGCGGAGCGTCTCCGTCAGCATTTCCACGCACACGTGCCTGTGTGTGTGCCGTACGTAGTGTCAGTAAATTTGTGTTTAGGGGCTGTGCTACATGGGGGAGGACCCTGTTGGGTGCTGTGAGGAGCGAATGAAGATGTGGGCTGTGCCCCTCAGGCACCAACAGCATGGTGGTTGAGGACCCAGGCACCTTGTGGCAGAGAAAAGTAGGGAGGAGGGGGAAGTCACTGGGATGTGCCCAGTCGGGGCCCTGTGGCCAGATGGGAAGAAAGGACACTGGCATGGCGAGGTCTAATTACGGGAGTCGTGCTCAGGTGCAAGCTGCTGATTAGGAAAGCCCAGAGCACGTGTGCTCTCAGGGGGCTGGCCAGGGTTAAAGACACCGACAAAATAATCCCAGTGACTCTGTAAGCTGCAAATGTGGAAATGGAGACAGGGCATCCTTAAAGCACAAAGCATGAACGTCTTAGTAATGGTCACAAGCTCCCAGTCTCCGTGCTGGTTTCCCAGGAATCTGTGGAGATGGACACCAGGATTAGTGCCTCCTACAGGTTCACTGTAGAGGAGAGAGTCCTCCAGCGTGGCGTTTTGGCTAGATGCCATAATAAATACAGTTGCTCTTCATCGCCATGTGCGTTGGCTTGTTAAGAACTGTTTAACCGTTTTCTTGTCTTGCTGAGACTTTTATTTATCTGTGTTCGATTTCTCTGAAAATAGAACAGCAGTGCGGGCTTTGGGCCTTTTTGGTTACTGCGACGATCTTGAGCAGGGCTGTACCAAGCCCTCCGGGTTCCTGTTTCGTACATGCAGAAGAGCTGCACACAGCTGGGGAGCAGTACAGGTCGGCTGTCAGGGGCGCTGCCTCCCAAGGCTGTGGGGAACACGGGGCCCACACTTGTCCCACCTGCCCTCCCTGTTTGGGGCCGAGGCCACAGCTTTTTCCAAAGCCAAATTGATATTGTTTTGACAGAAGCATCTGGTTCTCTGGCCGCTCCAGGGGAGCGAGCTTGGTCGCCTGAGAGTCCCCCGGCACTTATCACACGGTTCCAATATCGAAAGGGTTCCTGGCATTTTAATGTCCCAGTTTCTGGGCATGAAAAATGTGGAAGAGCTGAAGTCTGTTTGCGCTTGCAAAGCCTCTTTGAGGTTTTTAGGGATTAAAAGAAATCCTTCCTCCTTAACAAAACAGTCTTCAGGGTTGTGTTTCACCTGTGTTCCTGGATGGGTCTCTGCTTCATTTTAGCATCCATACATCTAGAAGGTTTATACCAGAAGGAGCTACCAGGAGGAACCATAGAGGGATGTTTAAAAAAAACAAAAAAACAAAACATTAGCTAAGGAACCTAAAATTACATTAAAAATTCTCTTCATATGTGCATTTCAAAGTGTAGTGGTATTTATTGAGCAACTACGATATTCCAGGCAGTGTGTGTGATTCAAATACCCACCCAGGTGAAAGAGTTCAAGTTCTTCAGTCTCAAACCTCGGTGGTTAGTGCAAGTGTGCCAGAGCGTTTGTGACACGCCTACCAAATCTTGGAGGCTGGATACTTACTCAACTCACACTTTTGGAAGCTGAAAGTCCAAACTGCACGGTACTAGCTCCGGCAAAGATCGCATTGGCTGTGTCCCATCTCAGAGGCTGGGTACTGATGTGGTGACAGAGCACACGTGAGGGGAAGGGGGCTCGTGGTGAAGCCGGAAGCCAGAGCGAGGGGACGAGGGGAGGGTTCACTTTTCCCTCACAACCGCCTCAAGATCGGTACGGAACAGTGCTAGCAGAGCACTCTTCTTCAGTCCTGTACACCACCAGTGACCCAAATGCCCTCCGCAGGTCCCACCCCCACCCCTATCCCCCAGTGTCAACACACTCCTAACAGACCCCCCCATGGCGAGCACACTCAAACGGTGCCCAAACCTTAGCGCAAGGTTTGTGTTTTGTCGATCTTCAGTAGGGTTTCCTCTTTTCTCCAGATCAGATATGGCTGGCCAGTTCTGACCACTTGACCGCCATTACTGTGTCTCTTGCCTTCTTGTCTGCTAGCATCCTGATCACCTGATGCCCCCTCAGGGGTGTGTGTTGTGTCTGTGCTTGTGTGTCTCTAGTCATTTACAGAGCACATGTGCACTGTGTTCCCGAGTGTCGGAGACGGTTCCACACAGGGTGGGGGGCTCGAATGTTGCCCTCACGTTTTGGTGGCCAGACGATCCTCAGAAGCGGGGCGTTTCCCACTGGAATGTGTTTGTGTTGTAAAGAAAGACGAGGTGGGAGATGAGGACGTGACAGAGATTGATGGCAGGTGCAGGGCCGCACTCACTGGGCCTGCCAGGGAGGCCCACTGGCTGGGTGACATTTGACCTGAGATGGGAGAAGTGAGCCACACAGAGGTTTGGGAGGAAAGCCTTTGAAACAAAAGAAGCAGCAGGGACAAGGGCTGCTCAAGAGACAAAGAACAGAGAAAGAAGGCCGCCATGGCAGAGGCTGTGTGAGCTGTAGTGAGTCTGCGTGGGGGCTCGCAGAGGCTGCAGGATGAGGAGTGGGTAAGATGGGCCCTGAGAGCGGGTGTGGCTAGCAGAGCATGACGAGTATGACATTAATGCTAAATGTAGAGGGAAGCCATGGAGAGTTTAAAGCGTGGGAAGAATATGGTTTTATTAGTGCGCCAGGGTTTGTCCACTGAATACGATGGTAATGGTGTTGAAAGTCTGCATGTAACTCCACGTAATAACCTGTGTACGTACAGTGCGGTGTAAATATCCTTTCTGCGTGTCTGGTTGAAAGCTAAAAGAAATGTTTTATGCAACACTTGCCAGTGTGTACCTGTATGTGTTTCTAGCAGCTTAATACTCATCATCTGGGGAAGGTGGCCACGGCCTCAGCCGCGTGTGGGCGTAAGTTGTGCAGTGGAGTAGGGCATGCAGTTTCAGCTGAAGGTCTCTTCTTAATTTTGACTGTGCATCCCTTGTGGCTACATGTCAAAATACGACACATCAGCACAGCCCCAGCTGGGCTTAATGAATAGGAAACCATGGAATTTATATGATTTGGGGGCGCGAGAGGGATTTTCTAGTGCCAGTCTCAAAGATAAGTGGTACGGAGGTGATTTGATTAATTAGACATGCATAAACCCCCACTCAGCTTCCTGCCTGTCACCTGATCACAGAATTCCACAGACTCCCCGAATCTGCAGTCCAGCATTATATCCTGGGACTATTTTTTTTCTTCACCATTACCAGACTTGTTTTGTTTAAACACCATTCAGTCTATTTGACAGTGCCCTGCCCATGTAGCCTTTGCACGTGCCTGTGCTGTCTTCTCACGAGACTGTCGGAGCACCGCTCCCCAGTTTTCAGCTTGGATGAGTGAGACCTCTGCGGCCAGAATCGTCGGAAGCTTCTACAGAGAGCATCACCGTGTTTGTGGAGGCAGAACCTGTCTGGGAGGGCCTGTGGGCACCTGTGAGGTATGATTCACAGAGCCGTCAATCACAGTCAGCTCTGACCTGACTCTGTGAGGTCGGCTGAGTGCCCATGAGTGGGCAGTGCCCATGAGTGGGCAGTGCTGCTGGTGGATCTGGACCCCCTGGCCACCAGGACAGTGAGATACTCTGCATGCAGGGCTGTCATCCACTCCTCTCATCTGGGGAGAAGAAGACCACCACCAACTTTATAGCTTGGTGACTTTGAGGAAGTTAACAATGAAGTTCCGCAGCAGCCCTGGCAGAAGCTGAGCTGTGAGCGCCAGTGTGTAGTTACCAGTGCCAGATTTCCTTGTGTTGCGTAGCTGAACTGAACAGCTCCCTTACTTGAACTCTGTGTCACAGGGGCAGGGTAATGATTTGTCTTTCTCTGGAAGATACGTAGGGCGGGCATGCCCGCCGTAAGTGCAGGGCGCTGACCCGTTTCCTGTGGTCGGACTCCAGCCGGCTGTGGCACCGCCACCATGGCTGTTGCCACTTTTCAGCGGTGACAGAAAGTTGCTGCTGAATGCAGCAGCCTGAAGAGTTGAGCACAGCCAGTTCTACGATGTCCGCCAGCGGCTCCGGGAAGGATACACTATTCTGGAGGTTTTCAGCCTTCTGTGCTGCTTGCTTAGGCTGCTCCGGATGCTTAATAATGCATCCTTGGGATCATCCTGACCTTGAGCTCACAGAGATCTGTCTGCCTCTGCCTCCCCAGTGCTGGGTTAAAGGGGTGCCCCACCACAGTCGGCCCAAGCTTTATTTATTTGTGTATTTTATGTATATAGACTTTCAGCCTGCATGTATATCTGCACACCAGAAGAGGGCTTTGGAGCTCATAGGACCACTTTTCTAGATGGTTGCCAGCCGCCACGTGGGTGCTGCGACTTGAACCCAGGACCCCCTGAAGAGCAGCAGGTGCCCTTAACTGGTGATCCATCTCTCCAGGCCCCTGTTACAGCATTTTGTCCTCTCCCGTAGTGGATTGTGGACTCTGGGTCCTTGGACCTGTTTGCTCTCTGAGTCTTGTGAGTTCTTGGGAGGATGTGAGTAAAACGGTTACCGAGCAGTGCTGTAGTTCAGGCGTTTGGGGGTCTCCCATGTGTGGCGCACCATTTGAGGACTGGGGAGATTTACATTTTTATACACTCACCTGTATGTCTGCTGTCTGTGCAGGTGACTGTGGGTGCTGGATGGCTGTGGGATCCTCTGGGACTTGAAGTGACAGGCCATTGTGAGCTGCTGATGTAGCGGGTGCTGGGAATTTAACCACGTTCTTTGCTATGGCAGCCAGGGCTCTCAGTGCTGAGCTCTCTCTCCAGGACCTGCGGTCGCTTTTGGAACAGGAAGGTGACATGGTGAAGCTGGTATTTCATTTAATTCAAAATTCCAGTACCACTCTACAATTCTCTCATTATGAAAGTTAAATAGATCAATTTCAGGAAGATTCAAAGGCAGAATAAACTATTCAACAAGAAAGGAAACAGGATGCATAGTCCCTCTGTCCATCTGTGCCATGGTCCCCCTTCCTCCCTCCCTCTCTTCCCCTGCCCTCTCTCATTCCCTCCACATCTCTCAGCCCTCCTGGTGTGAATACAGACATGGAGCTATGCTGTACCTCAGAGTGATGTCAACCATGGCCTCGTGTGGTGGCCCCATAAGACTGGTAAGGTGGTGGTCTTAGTCCATGTGCCTGCTGTGATGTTCACATTGACAGAGGTGCCTGATGATCCCTTTCCAAGCACACCCCTATTGTTAAACAGTGCAGGATTCTCTGCGTATGAAATGTAAAGGTGTGTGTTCAATGTGCGGATTATACTTTCGTAGTTTGAATCTTGCATTCATTCATTCATTAGATATCACTACAACTGCTTTGAAAACGTGCGTTGGAGTGCCATGCCCTTTGTTTCCAAGATCTGTTACCCTAAGATCCTGGAGCCTGTGACTCTGAGTAGTACTCTTCCAGAACAAGCTACTCTGTGGAGTATGCACTGCCTGCAGCCCTCTCCGCTAAGACCGGGTCCTAGGTGTGAGTGGGGACTCTAGGGCCATCCTGTCTTCCTGTCATCCGGCTCTGCAGCTGTCCTGCTCAGAGCTACTGTGTCCAACGGCTTTTGTTGAATTGATGTGATTCGTTCTTTGTGGTTTGGAAGCTCTGTGTCCATCAGCAGTGCTTCTGGCTGGAGAGGAAGTTTAGCTAGTTGGGCGAGGATTCTCGCTAGCAATGTTTCCCGTAGGGTGCTCCGCAATGAACTCTGTCTTACTGACATCTTTGTTTTGCTAAAATCGATGTTAAGCTAGGTTGGGTCTTGGCCTGGGCACCATTAAAGCATGATGGAAACTGCATCAGGGTCCTGTCAGACTAAAACTGGAGTGGAGGCAGTTGAATGTGGGTAGCAAATGGTGGCTGGCACAGGTCAAGGGCTCACGTTGTAGTTGTATGCTTTGTTGGTGGCCATGAGGATACAGGAGCTGAGGTTTCTGTAGTGATTTTTAGGAGAATGAGCAACGAGAAAAGGATCTGACTCCTTCCCAGAGGCCAGGAGCCAGGTCCTGGGGGAGGGACAGGCAATATTTATCCATTAAAATAAAAGAAAAAGCATCACATGAAACAATGTGGGTGACATTTAATACTTCAAAGATGGTGGACTTGAGTGACCTGTTGGATGAGGGCAAGTGATGATTAGATCCCTGTATTATGTTGCTTTCTGCTTTGGTAGCCTGTCTACATCATTTTAAGGCCTCTTTTATGGGTGCTAGATCAGAAGCCTGCATCTGTAATTCTATACTGATTGTTTATTATGCAAAGTTATGTTTCAGAATCACTCAAAACCTTAATTTAGAGAAAAGGGCTTGTTTCATTGATATCTGATAAACATGCATCATTATAGTTTAGAAAGTCTTTGCAGATGAAATAAATTTTAAAAAGAAAAATTAGGTCTTTGATTTTTTTTTGTGTTGGCAGAAGAAGTTAGTCTGTCTAAAGAAATTTTATTTTTTTTAAATTATGAAATGAAAAGAGATTGGTCCGTTTGAAACTAGAGAATACCAGTTAAGTTTGTCCCACGATTTTGTTGGTTAGATTTGATTTTTGTTTTATTTTTACTTAGGTCTATATTTATAATCATTATATTGGCATGCTAATCCTTTGTTGTTTGTATATTCTATATAAAAGTAGTTTATATTTTTTTCTTACATCACTGTTCAGTGCACTTTTATATGTTGCCATAGAATGGTTGCTTCTATGTGTGTTTTCAGATTGACAAGTTAAATAAAGAAATTGATTTTCCTTGGCACAAAACTAAGTATAGAGTCATGCAGGGAAAACCTTTGGAAAACAAACAGAGCAATCCCCTTGTCAATGCTAATGTGTCAGCTTCTCAAGCTCCTTGCATGAGTGGAGTGATAAGCAATCTAAGAACAAGCATTTGGTATTGATTCTCTAGTCTCAAGTAACAAGTTACTGCTTCACTTCTTATTGAGAATTAAATCAAAATAATTTGGTGCGTATATTATGTCTTGCGAGAATTCCTTTGCATGATTGATGGACCTCACTGGAGGAGTGGAGAGATGGTGAAGAGTCATGGGACTTTACAGGTGTATATCTTTTTATCTCTATACAAATGATGGATGTAAAGGTTTATACAAGTTGTATAGATTGGTGTTACAGAATTTGCTTTTTGTTGTTGCTAATCCTGGTAAGTCTGTACAGCTTTTGCTCTTTAAGGAAAGCAGCATCTGGGAAGTGTTTATTTGTTAAGGACAGACTGGTTTGCAAGTCAGAGCTGATTATTATTTGAAGATAATGTGAGAAATAAAAATTCTGTATGGCTTCCTGCTTTCATAGTTAAAACATAAAGTTTTCACTAGATGCTCTGTGTCACGGGACATGTTGGATAGTATTGTTTTTGAGACTGAAAACTCATTTTCAGAATTTACCACCTGTTACATGACTTAAGTTAATTTTAGAGGAGTTTAAGGAATTGACTGCATTTTTTTTATAGCCAAGATGTTAAAAAAATAAGTGCGGTTCATCTTAAATATTTCTCTAAATGCCCCTTCTTCCTCCCAAGTTTTAGGACTACATTTTCATTTTACTGTTGTTTGGTTTTTGGTGGTGGTGGTAACTTTGCGGCAGTCTCGCTCTGTGGCCCATGCAGATCTGGGACTTGGTGTGTCACCTAAACTGGCCTCAGCCTCACAGCATTCTTCTGCCCTAGCTGTGCGAGTGCCTGACTACAGGCTTGGTGGCTTCTTGTTCTTGCTGTTGAGATAGGCTCTTATAGAACCCATAAATGCTCTCCAGCCTGCTATTGAGGATGAGGATGACTAAATAGAACTCTGATCCTCCTGCCTCTACTTCCCCTGTGTGCATGATCTTCAGCGTGCGCGCGCACGTGCTGAAGATCAAATCCAGAGCTGGGCACACCAGCTCCTGATCTACCAATTGCCATCATCATTCTTGTCATGATCATCAATATAATCTGAGCTGTTGCCAGCTTCTTATTCTTATTCCTATTTTTTATTATTTTGGGGGCTCTCCATTTCAATGTGTAGCCCAGGCTGGCCCTAAATTTGCAATAATCTTACCTCTTTTTCCTTAGAGATTATAGCTAGAAATTACCTCAAATGGTGTCCTGCTATATTAAAGCTCAAACACCCGGCTCTGTGTGTGCTAATGCCTGGATTTTTATTTGGTTTGGCTTTTTGAGATGGGGTTTCTCTGTTGTCCTGGAGTTTGTAGACCAGGCTGGCCTCGAACTGACAGATATCCTGCCTCTGCCTCCCAGAGTGCTGGGATTACAGGCGTGTGCCACCACATCTGACCCGGCTTCTTATTCTTATTCCTATTTTTTTATTATTTTGAGGCTCTCCATCTCAATGTGTAGTCCAGGCTTGCCTCAAATTTTCAATCCTCCTTTCTCTTCCTTTGAAGTGATTGGAATAAAGGTATGTTCTATCATGTCCACCTCAACACTTTTATTTTTTAATAATTATTGTTTCCTCGTCCTTACTGTAATACATAATATATTAGTGTGAATGTGTGGTTTTGGAAGGAAGCTCCATATTCAAGCGTACACATCTGACAATAGAAGTCATAGACATGGCACATCTGTAGGTCCCATATGCTTGTCTGCAAATGACTTCTGTCAGTTGCATGAGGTTATCAACAGATACTGGCCAAATGATTGCAAACTAAACATTAAAAATGCAAAGGATCAAGAGTGGCAACCAATCCTAGAAATTTAATGGTGGCATTTACTCCACCAGACTTTATCATAAACCTACAGTAATCGAGGCACGTGGTGTTGGTGCAAGGACAGAAAGGACGGAAAAGGCTTTCCTCATCTTCCATTTGTGTATTGTCTGTGAGGGTGTGTCTGTCTGTCTGTTGAACACCTGATGTATTATCAAAGTTGGCTCAGCAGAGCAATGAGGGCAGATGGTCTTTTCAAGCACTGGTGTCCCGGTTGGTTGAATTATATGGAGAGAGTTGAAAAGCGGTCCCCAAGTTGCATTAGAACAGACTTCAGGCCACAGCTGCAGCTGGCTGTGCACAGTGTGAAGAGGTGGGTCTGGTCTGGATCCGTGAGTTGACCTGAGCATCAACAGAGCACAGAGCACTGATCAGGCTAGACAGAAAGTTGCAGAACCTCAGGACTCTCCCTGGGCATCCTTGGAACCATCCTGCTCATTCCCTCTCTAGAGGTAGCCATTAGCTTCAATCCCAAGACTGTAAATCATAGTTACTTGGTGTACTTGGTTTGTACACAGTGAAGACACAGTTATATAGTAGGTGTCCTGGCTCCTGCTCTTTTCACTCAGTGTTGTACCATCACATTTATTTATCTTTTCACACGTAGCTGTAGTAATGAGAGATTACAGGGTGAGGCTTAAGGGCATGGACTATCCACATAAATCATTTGGAAATTTTCTGCATGGGAGATTGATTGTGTCTCTTCCCTATCCCACTTACCTGTTTAATAATTTATTTTTGTCAATGGGCTGATGCATATTTATTTTATGCTGTAGGTGATAATATGGCACCACTTTGGTTTGTTCAGGATTCGGTCGTTCCCTAGCTTCAGCTATTTATTGGGAGATGCTTCAGCTGGCTTCTGTATCCCTTTAACATATACCGTTTATTGTGTAGCACTGTTGTTCTTGCTTTTTGCACAGTGAGGTATCTCAGGCACATTTATTTATTTGTTTTATTTTTTACTCTAGTCTTAAAACTTGCTGATTGTGGCACATTGTTGACAATCCCTTATCTGGGAGGAAGAAGCAGGACCATCAGCAACCAGGAGGTCTAGACCATCTTCAGCTATGTAGTGACTTTTAGGCCAGCCTACCATACCTGAAACTTTGTATCCAAAAAGAAAAAAGAAAGAAAGAAAGAAAAAAGGGCAAAATAAGGTCTGAGGATAGATAAATACTTGCTGTGGAAGCAGGAGGACAGGAGCTCAGATCTCCGGTAGCCACATACAAGGCTGGAAATGGCTGCACGCGTCCCTGTAGTCCTTGTCCTAGGGGAAGGGGCAGCATGGAGACTCAGGATCACTAGGGCACCTTGGCCTGCCAGTCTACTACAGTCCAGCTTTGTAAGCGAGCTCCAGGCATGAGACACCTGTCAAGGGGATGATGATGATGGATGATGGAGTGGGACATTGTGCCATGGCACTTGTGCATGCTTGTATAGGCATGCCCGGGCATGCATGTGCATGTATCCTGTGCATGCACACATTCATAGAAACCAAGATCGAGGTGTAAAGGTTCATGTTTACTCTTGTTTCAGGAGTAGTTGGTGAACATAGAAGGGTTCCGTGTGTGTGTGCGCGCGCGCATGTGCGTATTGATGCTTTCTTTTTTGCTTTTTTTTTTTTTTGAAAGGAAGAGGGGAGAACAAATGGAGGATATGAGGTTGGGTGGGTAGGATCTAGGAGAAGTTCAGATGGGAAGGAATGTGAAACAGTATCGTATGAAAAAGAATATAAAACTATACTGTATGAAGAAGCATTTTGAAAGACCAATAAGTAAAAACAAGGGGAGAATTTACCTACTGTGGTTGGGATGTTTTGGGAAGGTGCTTTGATCTGGAACCACCAAGGAGATGCACTCCTGAGTATGTCTGTGACAGACGATTAACTGATAAGGAGAGGCCTTCCTACCTCATGGACGGGTTCCCACACTGAGTGAAAAGGCAAGAGCGAGGAAGCTAATTGAATACCAGTGTGCATCTTTCTCTGCTGCCTGAGATGCAAGGTGAGCCGATTCATGCTCTGAAAGCTGTGCTGTCCGAAGTGCAGTGGACTAGATCCCTTCAAACCATGAGCCAAAATAAACGTTTTCCTTCTTACTAAAATTTCTTTTGTTGCGCCTTAGGTCGCAGCAACAGGATGTGCATGCTGTGCGTCAGTGCTTCCAGACCTGCTCATTAGACAGCACAAGAATATATGTAATAAGCCCCTTAGTTTTGACAATCATACTTCAAAAAGAATATTTATGTTCTGTTTTTGGTAGTAGTTCAGTTCTGTTGTTTCATTGCTCAAATTGCTCTGGCTTTAATTCTCACACATATCAAAATTGTTTCTATGTACAACTGCCTCTCTGTATAGATCATGTGGAATTTCCCAACTTGCTTCTGTTTAGGTGTTCTGAGTTGCTCAGTTCAGTGTCTGTAAGCGCCTCCATGCTCTTGCAGACCCGTCTGTAGGGTTTCTCACTTGTAAGCGGCAATCACATTTATTAGACGGGTGCTCTTCTCCTGCTCCCCCGGCCTTTCTGCCCCTTGTCTTTCAGTCCCATTAAATTTGTCTGTTTTAGGTACCATGTATGTGTAGGATCATCTAGTCGGTTTGTGGCTGGCTAGTTGGCTCAGCCTTGGTCATCCAGGCCTATCGGACCGTTCTGCCGATGTGCTGCAGGCTGTTGGCTGGGTCGTGTGGCATGCCTGTGGGTGTACATCCCTCTAAGACCTGGTGCTTTTGGGTCTGTAAGCAGAGATGTATTGTTAGGAAACAGCATAATCCTGTTTTAGTGTTTTGGAGACGTCGTAGCTTGGCCACTTCCCACAGCAGTGACAGTTCATGGGTTCCACCTTTTCTGCACCATCTCAGTCAACATTGTCTGTATGACACAGATGTTAAGTAGTCTTCTAGAGCATACCTTCAAACAAAAATAGGGTTTTTTTTTCAAGACAGGGTGTCTCTGTGTGGCTGTCCTGGACTTGCTTTTGTAGACCGGGCTGGCCTTGAACTCACAGAGATCCTACTGCCTCTGCCTTCCCAAATGTTGGTATAACAGGTGTGTGCCACCACACACAGCTTAAACAAAAATTTTTGTGCTGCTTTTGGGATGTACTGCCCTAGTAATCATTTAGTGATGTAATTAATAGTTTTAAGCTCTGAGTGGTAGAAGGTAGACAGCAAATGTGTAAAAATACAAACCTCCTTAGATCAGGGGAGAGTAGTTGAGATGGTGATTAAGAATACTGTCTAGACGCTGTGCCAATGATGGATTGATGCTAGGAAAAGGCTTTAGAGATGGTTTTGCACAGTGGACAGACTCTTAGACCAGGTTTCAAAAATTCTAGATTTGGGAACATTGTCCTAAACAAATCATTTGGAATTTAATTCCTTGGAGTATCGTATTTTTTAATGTGTAAAATAGGTTTAATAACCCAGCACAGTAAATCATTTCAATGAATGTCAGTGTTGGGTAAGCAATGAGTTACAGAACTAGCACAGTATTCTTAAAATACAGCAGAAAAGTTTTATTTACCAAAAGTAATTAAATGGGGCTGGGTGTGGTAGTGCACGCTTTCTTCCCCATTTTTTAAATTAGTAGCCCATCCTAATGAATATTAGGAACAGTGCATGTCCAAGGTGAAGAATTCAGAGGAAACAGCCGCCAAACAGTCAGTAAGATTCTTGCCCTGTGCGGCTCAGGAATAAGCGTTAGTAATGTTTTTTAGATTCTCTTCTGTTTCGGGTGTGCACGGCTGTACAACGTACACACTCGTCACGAATATACCACTGCGCAGCTCGAACAGAACTGTGACTACCATTTGTTTTTTCCCTTTTAAGACTGAATCATGCATTTCCCATGTCACTGACATACAAGAGCTTTTTTTTTTATGGTTCTGGAAATAATGGTTTAATTACTTTCTGATTGATGTACACTATATATTTCTAGTTCCTTCTCTCAGATGTTATCTCCTAATGAAAATGCATAGACATAAATCTATATATTCCTGGCAGTTTACTTTGTTTATGTGTGTAGGGAGATATTTTTAAGGCTAAAGGTTCTTTAAGGCTCTAGAAATATATGTTGTGGTTTATGAAATTGTCTTCAGGAAGTTTATTCTGATGTCTCTCTTCAACAGTGTGGGGAATACCGTTGTCACCTGGCGCCTAACACTATTGAATTTTAGAAAATCTTCTCCAGTAAGGGAGGTAAACAGGGTTTTACCTTTAGTAGGTGTGTTTCTCTGATTATCTATGAAAATCTGTAGCTATCGGTATTTATCCATCTTTCAAGAATTCAGAGCATTTATAATTTATGTAGGTAGGAAATGGAGTGTTGTATTTTTAGAATTACAAATATTTTCATAGTGAAAGAACAAGAGGCTGTTAATCTTAACCTTTCATACTTAAGAAAATGCAATGTGCTTAATATTAATGCAGAGTAGTGTTGCATTATTGATGGCTTGCTTGGCATGTAAGATTTGTGGACACTAGTCAGTGACAACTGCCCAAAATATAAATATTTGAAGAAAGGAAGCAAAACTGTAATTTTAAGAATAATTTCTTTTGATCTAAAATTAGAGCTTGTTACTTATTGACTTGAAAAGAAATTGGAATTATCTGTTGTTCTCAAATGGTAAACAAGATTTGACTAACTGAAAGAGAAAGAATTAACTTATACAGAGGCTGAAAAGCGCTGATGGAATTATAACGACAAGAAGGATCTGAAAGGAGGGAGGCTGAGCAGGGAGTGGGCCACACCGGGAGAGCCTTCGGATGCCCTCTGCCCCGGCAATCGGCCTTACGCATCAGGAGCCCAGCACCGGTACATGGCGTGTAGCCTCAGTTTTCTCTTTTCTCTTGCAAACAAGTTGGGTTCACTAAGAAAGGCCCAGAACTGGTATCAGCAGATCTGCTGCCGTGTGTTACTTTTGGGAAAAAAATGTAGATTATTTCTCTGAAACCCACAATTTTTTGGAGTAGATGCAGCTTGACACTGTTATGATAAAAATAGCATTTTTTCTCAAAAAAAAAATACCATGCATACGTTAGTGCAGACTACAGATGTCTTTGAACATTAGCATGTGTTTTGGAGTCAAAGTCTGAAGGTTATATCTGCAGAGAGAATGGTTGGTTATCTTAAATAGGCTTGGCCTATAAACAAGGATTCTGGTCTTGTGTTATATGAAGACATAATTACCTTTATTTTTCATTGTACGTGTTGGTAGTTCAGAAGTCAGAGAGCAGATGAAAACTCACATCGTCGTTGGCATTTTAGGAACAGTGCTTGGCAGTCAGAAAGTAGTCAGTGCTCATAGCCTCCAGGAGGGATCTCTGTCTCCCCTCTCAGTCCGCCAGGTTTCTTCTTAGAGCTTCTGTCGTCCGTGTTCCTCCACAACTGCTTTTTCCTCACTTACCGTGCATTTTGCCTACACATTTAGATCCCATCCACCCACGGCTACATAGCTTTCCACTGTGCGTAGCACTGTCATTTCTTAACCAGCCCCTGAGAGTAGACAATTAACTGGTTTTTAGTTTGCTTTTTTTTTTTTTTTTGCCATTACCCTACAACATGGAAGTGAAACCCTCCATGTTCGTGGCTTGCTTTTCTAAATAGAGTATCATATCAAGGGCTGCATTTAATGGCAGGCTACCCAGACGACTGTCTTCATGGTGGGTGTCCTTCATGGTGGTCAGCATGTAGCCAGCAGCAGTAGCATCACGCTTTGACAGAGCACTGTGACATTGTCGCATACCTCCGTTCATTACCTCATTTGCTCCGGAGTCACTGCTCACCATGTGGATTAGCTTTACCTGTGCCAGGCCAGGGGGCCTCTGGGATAGAGTGGCTGCTGGAGTGTCTGTCTTTTGGTGGCGACTAGGGTCCTCCTTCGAGGCCCAGGGCTGAGTTCTTTGAAAGTGAGTCACTACATTGGCAGTTGTGGGCCCAGTGATAAGAAACGTTCTGGCACGGTGGGACTCTTCTCTCTCTCTCCTCTTCTTTGCTTCCAAGTCATTTGCTTCTTACTCAAGAAAGCTTCAGCTCTGATAGTCTTTCTCCTGCCTGAGTACCCTTGATCCAAAGTGCTTGGGAGTAAAATGTTTGGAGTTCCAGTCATTAATCCAGAAGTGTTTCTGTATGAAATAAGGAGATATTCTGGGAATAGGACCTAAGAGTGACATGGAATTTGTTTCAGGTATGTCTTGTATACATAGCCAGAAAGTAGTTTTATGCAATACTCTTAGTATGCCTGTGTTTTGACTGTGATCAACTATAAGGTCCATGCTTGTGGCCTGTTGTTGGCTTAACAAAACATTTTCAGATTTTAGAATGTTCTAGAGTATGAATGTTCAGGTATGCTTCCCACTAGGAAATGATCTTTTGTTAACATACTCAGACTTTTAATTTAAAAGGAACAATATGGCGCTTCTGTGGTCTCTGTGTTGGTTGTCACAGCCACAGACCATCAAGTTCTGGAGAGGAAGGCTTCTGAAACCCAGAAATCTGAGAGGCCGGGTCAGAAGCTAATAGAGTGGGTGGTCTCCAGCGGACCCAGCAGAGGACTGAGATGTGCTGACCAGACAGAGAGCAGAGACAGGAGAGGAGAGAGAGGTGGCAAGCCTCCCCCTGACTCTGCCCGAGTGAGGTGCAAGCAAATGCCTGCTTTACATTGCCTAACTCTCGCTGAAAGTATAGTGCTTTTGAGGCAGAAGAGCCTTCTTTGTAGGTTTTCCTCATTAGTAAATTCTATTTACTGCCCACCGGTTTACAGCTACTTTGTTGTATTTGGTTGTGTGTTTGTGTGGCCACAAAGAGAGGTGGAGGGGAGGCCAGGGGAAGACCCTGGGAGGACACTGCAAGGGCAGCAGGAAGATGGAGCTCAGTCCTCCCGGCCGTGTGTCCTGAAGCACTGTGACAGCTACCACCATGCAGGGTGGCCCTGTTTAGATACTGTGGCTAACATTCTGGGGATCAGACGTCTCCTGGGAATTGGGTGTGTGTGAGCGAGGCATCAGCTATGGGAAGACCCCGCTTTACTGCCACCGTGTTACACGGATATTTAGAATTAATCGTCTCTACGGTCGGCAGCACAGAGTGAATTCCAGAGCCACAGAGTTGAAATGACTCGTACTCCTTCACGCTCTCCTCTAAGTGCGGCTCAGTTGACAGCCGAGCTCTTACATAGGAAGCCAGAGAAATGTCCTCCACGGTGCTCGTGTGGAGGCTGTGGGCACAGACACTGTGTTTTCACGTCTGGCTGGCACTGTATGTTAGCCGTGTTACCCAATTTCTGAATTACAAGTATAATATTTTAGAGCGTACATTGTTTTTCATATTCAAAATTGCCATGGAATAAAAAAAATCTGGATTGTAATGACTTTGTGCTTTGGGAAAATTTTTTTTATTATTATTGATAAAAGGTCTATATCTACAAACTGATTATAATAATGTTTATGGAACATGGATTTTATTTCACTTTTGTATTTATCTGATCACTTATTAAAATGTTTTCTAAATAGTGGCAAGTGTTGTGTAACATGTTTGCAGAGAGGGACAGACACAGTAGCACGTATAAAGACCCTTTCCAAGCTCTCTGCACCGGGCAGCTGCTTAGAATCACTTGTAATATGATTCCCCATGGCTGTTAACTTCCAGAATCACAAAGAGCATTTAGGACTTAGCATCCGGATGGATTTTAGTTGCGTTTGTTGGAGTTGTGTTATGCCTGTGGGTGACATTTGGAAGAAGAAGGAGATAGAGGGAAACATCTGTTTGCCATGTACCTTTACAGAGTTTGCAAGCAGTTTTCTGTGTCCACTTTGTGCCGGGGACTCTTCGGGGGCTAAGGGCACAGTTTCGCCCTTATGAAACTACAGGGTCAACGTAGATTGGCTTCTGAGGGAGCTCTGAGTGTTTCTAATGGTGGTTCTGCAGGAGAACGGGAGCTGTGAAGCTGCAGATTTCTTTGTAGAATACAGGAGGCCTTTAGGTATGCTGGGAGGCATTTGGGTATCTTCTTGAGGGAAAGTGTTACTCAGTGGGGGAGAGATTTGGGCTTGGGATGAGGTAAGTGGGTAGAGAGCAGAGGTGTTCAAGGTGCTCAGGCTGAGGCTGTGGCCTGGAGACCAGGCGATCTCGGGCTGAGGTTGAGTGAATCTTGGGTCAGGGTCAACGCTCAGTCTCAAGGCGGTGGTGGTGTGGTGGCTCTGCCCTGAAGACATACCGCTAAGGCTTTAGTGCTGGGTTGATCAGACCTGCCTTGCTTAAACGCAGTGCAGGAGGCAGCTGCATGTACATAATGAGAAGTTCTATTTAGCTTACAGTTTTGTGTGTTCCAGTCCAAAGTGGAGCAGTGGCCTCAGTGTGGTCCCTGGAAAGGGACGTGTACCATGGTGGGAGGTGGAGCACGAATCCTACATCCTGAAGCAGCAGAGGGAAGAGGCCGCTGAGGCTTCCTCGTAAGGGTGCGCTATCAGCAGCCAAAGATCCCCTCTTTCCAAAGTACCTCTGCCTCCCAGCAGCACCGCCTGGGGAACACTCTAGTTAAGTTACAGTTAAACCACAGTAGACATGGAGAAACGCTTGACCGGCAGGAAGAAAAGCTAGGAGGCCCATTAGGAAGTCTCCAGGGGTCTTGGGGGGACAAGTGCTGGTTGTGGGTAAGGAGGTGCCAGCGGAGGAGAGAGCTGACATGACTGGGCAGCGTTTGGCCCAGGGAGACCGGCTGCCACGGCAGCCAGTGGAGGCGTGTGATGCGGTGGACTCCAGGTGAAGCTCCGGGGTCTGGAGATTTGAGAGCCACAGACGGAGGCAGCAGAGTCGAGACAGGGTGGCAAGCCATGCGTGGGTGTGGGCATGAATGTGGGCATGGACATGGACATGTACAGCCAGCATGCTCAGGGGGAATGATTGCTTTAGAAGGCTGTGTGGGTAGTTGGGTTATTGAATCCAGGTGGATCCTGGGCCTTGTATGGCATCCGTGTGAAGATGGCACCCGAAAACGAGCAATGGATGACGTTGGCGAGACTGTCTCAGAGGAGAGACTTTGAACCCTGGGTAGCACAGGGGAAGAAGAGGGCCTAGGAGCCCTTAGTATCTCAGGTTCAGGGAAGGACACCCGGCCAAGGCAGGGCTAGCAGTTGGGGGCTGGGAAGTGAAGATGCCCATGGTGGTCCTCCCTGCGGGGAGATTCGAAGCTGGCGGTGAACAGCTGAGGCACACATTGTGGACAGGAGGCCAGGCACTGGGGAGAGCCAGCAAGTGTAGAAAAGCTCCCCCACACTGTGCCACCACCCCAAACTGGTTGACAGGGAAGGAAGGGCAACCCGAGAGGACCAGCAGGACCTTCTCCTTCCTAAAGATTGATATCTCAAGTGAGTGAGTGTGTTTCTCAAACATCAGCAAACCCCAGAACAAATGGCTGGAGATGGTGTTGAGGCAGAGTGGAACGCGGGAGTGGGGCTGGCCTCTGAGCTCAGGTGAGCATCAGCAAGGAGGAGAGCAGAGGCTGGGGGACGGGAGGAAGAGGCTGCAGGACAGAAAGCAGGACAGAAATCTGTCCAGTCTGCTGGTCGCTCTGTAACAAGGGTCTGAGCCCCTGCCCTAGCTTTGTGAGGATTACAGAGTCATCTCTCAGGGACTGTCACATGTTCTCTGTCTGGGCCTGAGAGTGTTAAGGTTTTTTTGTTTTGTTTTGTTCTGTTTTTAACCTCACTCGTCCTCACCTCTCACCCCGTTGATCTACTAAGGTATCCAGTTAAGCTGACAAACTGCCAAGCCTTTCCCCTGTTTCTAGAATAGTGATTATTTAGTAGTTTCTAGCTGGGCTGTCTACATGGAAGAGACCCTGGTTGTTATCCTATATTATCAAAAGGCATCTGGGCCCACATGTATCCTCTTTAGAGTGAGCTCTGCTTGATTGCATCCTGGGCCGCCAGCTAGTTCTGCACCTGACAGGTAAATTAATTTAAGGCCGCAACTAGAAGTAGCCTGAAATTATTCATCCCTTTGCAGAAAGCCCCTTCCAGCCAGTTGCTGCAAATCTCCATGGTGGTTCCAGGTGAGGACAGGTTGGATTCGGAAGAGCACAGGCCGCCCAGCTCTGTGCCCAGGATCCTGCTTTCCTTGAAGTGTCCGCTTGACCATCTTGACACCCTTAAACCTGAGGCACTCACTCATGACCCAGAGTGGCCAGGACAGTTTATGGGTAGAAAAGCCTCCTGGTTACAACACAGGCATGCTGTCAGTCACGACACGTCCGTGAGCTCCTAAAGTTCCTAGGAGCTGAGATTGTGAAACATGCCGTGAAGTGAAGATGAAATTTAACTGAGCATTTGCTAGAGGAGAAAATGATTTATTGGCTTTAGCATGCACCGCTCTGAGAGGAAGCAGCCTCCTCCACCTGCCTCAGCCTGGGCACCTATGATTGATGGCAGCCCTCCTCTGCTGCCAGGCGGGGACCTCTTGGAAATAGCATAGTAGGGCCTTTGCAGGCGAGTCTCATTTGGCTAAGTTACTGCTTTTGTGAGGCTCTCTGCGTCTTTATATTCTACCAAGGAGAAGATGGTAAATCAGAGTAATTGCTTCATCCCAAGGCACTTTTATACTGTGAAGGAAAAGGATCCTGTTAAGAAACTCAAATGAACTTCTGCTGGTTAGGCGCCATGGCAAGCCTCTTTGAAAGCTGCTTGTCATCCGTCCTGGCAGTTTATTTATCATGGAACAATTCCATTAGCGCCTGACACTTGTTCTCGTGGCACAAAGGCTTGGGCTCCCTCAGGAAAAACATTTAACCCTTGGAAATGCAAAGCTGTCATTTATCTGTCATCTCTCTCCCTCTCTCAAAACCCACTGGAGGATATTTATGAGAGAGATTTGAAAGTCTTCACTTCCAGGGACATAGAAATGGAGTTTGAACCCGGAAAACGACCGCCAAAGCCTGGTGCGGTGGGTCCCACTCCAGCTTGCAGCGGCTCTGCTGCGCCGGTCATGCAAAGCTCTGTTGCAGTGTGATGTAATAGCTAAGGAACTCCGTGTGCAGAATCCCACCTTACGGATGAGATAAAACAGGGAAATGGATCATAATCCTGAAATCTGGAGTTGTTCAGGGACTGAAGATTCTATCACTGCTAGTGCTTTTTCACTTGAAGCGAGCATGGCAGATTTTGTTGGTGGTGGTAGTATTGATTTTGTATTTGTTTGTTTGGGGATTTTTTTGTGACTACAGAATGTTTAAAGTTTTATCAACCAAGGAGAGTTAGGAAATCTTCAAAGAATGAACGGAAATAGTCACTATTTGAAAATTAATACCCCTCAGCCTGGCATTTACTTACAGAGGGTGGGGTACCATTTGTCAAAGCTTGTCAGGGGCTGTCTCCAGGGAGGCGGTGCGGTGGAGGCTAGGACCCCATGCCTGGGGCCAGACTGCCTGGCTATAAGTGAAGAGCTGCTGCTGGCCGCCCGTGGGACGGGCAAGTGAGTTAACCTCGGAGCGGCTGCTTTTCTCCATCGAGATAATGGCTCTTGAGACTTTCGAGATTATTAAGTGAAATAATTCATGTGAAGCCCACTTGGAATAGTTGTTGCTTTTGGAAAAGTTAAAACAAGTCAGACAGGTCAGGGGAAATGGCCTCGGTCACCTCCCACTTTACTGGGGGTGTTTGTGGGTTCTTTGTCTAGGTGTGGCACTATAGTTCTCTCTGAATGGTGTAGAGGGCTTTGCAATGCCTTCAGCTTCATTGCTTCCCTGAAAAAGCAGTTGGACGTCCATAAATGCTCCCAGAGGATTCCCTCAAGACTCGGGACAGTGAGCGGCAGATAACCTTTGTGGCTGGAGAGAAACAAGGAAAAGGGGGACTCTTGCACGCCGGTGGCAGGCAGCTGGCAAGGTTAGAAGGAGCACGGGCTGAAACTGCTTCGCCAGGTCAAGCGAGCAGAGATGTAACAGTGCTCGGGAGGACTGAAGGGTGGTGAGGCACATTATTGAACAGCCGTGTCTCCTCAGCAGGCCTGCGGCTGCCTCCAACATCTCCTTTGTTACCCCCGTCACAATCTCCCCTCTGACTGTCAGGGTCGTTGCCATCACTACCTTGCCACCACCCCCTCACTACTTCTGACCATGGTCACTATCATCACCCCTCACCACCACCACCGCTCACCACCAACCCTCACCACCACCATCACCTCCACCCCTCACCATGTCCACCATCTTTACCACCATCACCACCACTAGCCTCACCCGAATCACACACCGATGACACCCTGCTCTATTGCAGTTTCACTGATTTGGCTGACAGTTCCAAGTTATAGTCTTTGATTGTAGGAAAGCCAACACACGAGCTCAAGATACTAGTCATGTGAGAGCCATGGTCAGGGCATACAGAGAGTGCCTGCCTCCTTGCTTGCTTGTCAGCTTCCTCTGCTCGGACACCGCCCAGGACCCAGCCTCTTCCCAGGTGACTCTGCGCGGTGTCAGGATTAACCAGAGGACTCTCCTGTGACCATCACCACCCCTCAGCACCCTCACCAGCATCACCTCACTGCCCCTTCTACCTTCACCTCCTTCCACCTCCCATCAGCTCAACCCACAACCTTAAGAGCTGCAGCTTGGAGACTTTTGTCTTTCTGCCAAACTGGTGCCCCGTCCTGTCTCTGAACTGCTTCTGTCACCTGTGTAATCCCTGCAGCCTTTCTGTCCACCCGGTCTTCAGACCGAGTGCATCCACATGGAACATTTCCACAGTCTTGCTTTCCTGTCTTTTGAGACAGGATTACACAGATCTTTTATTGTTTACTTTATAAATAACAAAAGATGGTGATTAGTTTGACTCGTTAAATGTAGAACAATTGTTTTACGTTTGGAGTGTTTGATTAGAGTCCTTAAATTATACACAGTGTCACATGTTGCTGGCTGGGAGTTGCTGAGTCTCTCTGAGACATGGCACAGTTTTCCCTTTCCCAACCCATTGCCTTTCCTCTCCCTGTTCACCTTCTCGGTGTCCGTGTGCCCACCAGCGTGCTGGCCAAGTACTCAAAAGTGTCTGAAAATGGTCGCTGTTGTGGGCAGCTCAGCCATCTTTGGTGGAGAGGGCGCTCTTGTGTTTTTACTCTCTGCTTCTGGGAAGGGGCCAGGCAAACATGCTCTGAGGGAAGAAGTAGTCACAGCAGGCTGGCAGTGGGCAAACCTAGGGCATGATGTCTTGAAAGCAGAACTCTAGCTAAGGAAGCCAGGCTGCCTGCCCAGGACAAAAGTCACCTGCCCAAACTCTCAAAAGCCTCTCGGCTGCGGTCTGTGTACCACTTGGTGGTTCTGGTTCTCCTGCGGCCTGTCTCATGCACCCAGCTCAGAGCTTCTGCATACCTGGGTGCCCACACTGCTTGTGAAGGACCCCCCCCCCCCGTTCTCTCCTCATTCTGTGAAGCGTCTCAGCAGTAGCAGGGATCAGTCATAGCCCTGGGCCTGGGCCTGAGGAGTTGGTTTTGGATTAGGCTGTATTTCTGTTTTTTTGAAAGGTAGCCCTCAAAGGCATGGTTAACAGACCAACGCTCTCTGAGGGATGGGAAATGCTCCCTCTTGTCTCAGCTCTTCCCTAGTCCTTGCCATGATGTGGAGAGGACATGAGGAAATTCCCAGCATTCCCCATGCTGGAAACTTGGTCTCTGGTGTGGTTGTATTGAGGGGCTGGAACTTTTGAAAAGGTGGATGTCTAGTCAAGGTGTTCTGCATTAGAAAGGGCATATTATGCTACCTTAGTCTGTGGTTAGGTCCAAGAGTGAGGTGCTGCGAAATGGAGCATGTGTGGGGAAGCCTTTGGCTTTCTCTCTTGTGTGCACCTCCAAAGATGCCATCTACTGTGCCAAACTGTAGCCAGAAGGCCATCACTGCTTATTAAATAGATGGGACCACCTGGCCTTGGACTTTCAGCCTCCCAAAGTAAATAAACCTTATTTCTTTATAAGGTTCATTGCCTCAGGTATTTTGCTATAACAACAGAAAATGATGACTGCTGAGCCCCTAATCTGAAGACATACCAGAAGTTCGGATGATTTTCTTATAAAGAGCAAAACATGATTCCAGTCAAGGGCTGGAGTTGGCTCCATGCACCTTTCGCTGCTAGCCTCCTCCACGGGGAATGACAGTCTGTTTGGAATGGGCACTCTGATGTGGGTGGACTGCACATGGTTGAGTTCATCAGGGTAGGAGGCAGCTCTTCCTGGCCAGCGGAATCTGCTGGATCAAGTACTGGCCTCGGCTGGTGGGGTTGGCTGTGCTCATTAGAATCCTTTCTTCCAGGGAGGCCAGTGTGGAGAGCCTGCGGTAGGCTGATGAATGGGCAGCGCTTGATGACGCTGGCGATGCCATCAGCCCTAGTTGGCACTGTTTACAGTGTGTAATTTTATTATTTCTCTGTGCTTCAGTTCCTAGGTTGTGTGGTAATGATCCTTTGTGTGTGTGGTGGGGAGGGAGTAGAAAAAAAGTAGTAATTTTTGTTGTTCAGAAACTATAAAAACTTATAACTGCTAACATACTTTTCTTCTTTTTCTGGTATGGGAAGTAGCTTTTCTCTGTTTTATCTGCTCTGTTTTTGTCCTTGCTGCTCGTTCATCCTTAGCTTCTGGACGTGACGTTGGTTTGTGGGCAGCTTCTCCTCTCTTAGGAGAGATGAATAAAGTACTTTGGACTTTGCTGTTTCTCTTGCATGATGCCCTTTTAAACGCATCTAGGATGGCCTAACTCTAACCATCCTGAATCCCTAGCTTTATTCTGTTTTATTTGTTTGAGGCAGGTCTCACATCCTCCTGGCCCCATCTTCCAAGACTGAGGTTATGGACGTGGGTGACCACGATGGAGAGGCCTTGATTCTGAAAAGCCAACCTAGTAATAATGTCAGCCACCCCTATCTTTGTCTAACCGACATTGTAAGAACACTCGGTGGACGTAGGGATGGCTGTTTGGCTGTTTATTTTCTCTCAGCAAAAGGAAGACATCACCGTTACTTTGGTTCCTGTCGTCGCCTTGCAGTTAAGGATAGATCAGTTTTGGAAACGATCTTGTTTGGACGTCTCCTCTTACTTGTGTACTGTAACTAGCTTTAGCTTGTACCATAACGAGCTGCAAGCGAAATAAAAATCAAGTAAATGAAGAATAATCAGAAATATTTTTTATTATATTTTCTACCTGCTTAAAAAAAAAGACAAAACCAAAAAATAAGTCTCCTACAAGGAGTTGATTTGAAAGATTTCCTTTTTCTGGGATTGTTATGCATTTGTAATAAATAATAAGTAACATTATGGCAGTTGACTGCCACACTTCTGTGCAAAATAAATAAATGCATTTGGTGATATACATTTGAGGAATATGGTTCTTGTAATTTCTATGGAAATAAGGAAAAACCTAACAGTTGATAGAGACTTTACCATCTGTTCACGTGGAAGGAACAGCATGGCATTTACCGAGCTTAGCAGGTACAGCAGCCTGCGGGAATGAAGATTACCTAAAGCCGGCCCCACATCCCCAGGAAGCTGACCCCGCTTTCCATCTGCAGGTGAAAGGCTCTGTTGCTGCTAAAGCAAATGGCCTTCACATTGCTCCAGGAGTGAGGGGTGAGGGTACTGTGCTGCTTCTTCCTGTGGTCAGTGCAGAAGTGGACAGATCCAGCAGCTTCTGTCAGTGTGAGCAAAAGCGCTGAGCATTGGTGGAGAGGTCCCGCCTTTCTCTTAGAGTGGCATTGGCTGTGAGCAGGTGATACCGCAGCTCCTCAGTCCTGACCTAAGACCTGGGGTGGGATACCTTTGGGAAAGCATCTGCTCAGTGGAGGGTGCAGAGATGCCCATGAGGCAGAGAGGCTGGAGAGAGCGCGTGGAGGAAGCAGGGCCTGTCTGACTTCCTCTGATGGTGTGGACGCACTGTGTAGGCATTGTGGCTGCCCTGTGAAAGGATGGCGGGGCCATTTCTTCTGTCCGAAGAGTGTTCAATTCTTACTGCCCGAAGCCGTAGTCTGGTCATATAGGTGGAACCCCACAGGAAACTTTTATCCTGCCATGGGCTATGTTTTGGAGTTTTTATGTCTTTGGACCCAAGGAGGCTGGGAATGAGGGGTTCATTTAAACTGGAACAGCCTCCCCCTCACACTTAGGTTTCAGAAATTCTGACCTGACTCCTTTTCCAAAACTTTGGAAACACACTGCATGTGAACTCCGATGGATCTGACTGTGGTGGCCCATGTTGCAAAATAAACTATTTTTTCCCTCTGCCCTTAACACTGCCTCCCCCCACCCCCCTTTTCACCTCCTGTCTGGATTCTGGTGTCCTTGCACAGTCCCCCCTTCGGCCTTTACGGGAAATGCAGGCAAACCTGTCCATATGAGATACCAAATGCAGGCTTGTCAGGTTGAAAGCGTTTTCTCTTCTTGTGGTGTTTGTATTTCTTACAGGGGTGAAGACATCTTAAGCCAGAGGACTGATTCTCTAGTTCTGGAATTTCAGTCATCAGCCAGCAGATGCAGGAGGTATAATTTGGGGGGGGGACCTCCTCAGAAGCCTGCCTGCTCATCGTGCATAAGGCCACTCCATCCATCACCTCAGTCCTGTGTGTGGTTGGCTTGGTCTGGCTGCGGGTGGCCTGCATGGCATGTGTGGAGGTCTCTGATCGAAGGTTGGCGCCCTCAGTGCTGGAGCAGGGGAAGAGCAGGTGCATGCGATGCAAGGACCTCCCTTTTCTCCTCCACATGCGGGGAGGCATTTGTCTAAAAGCTAGAGGTCCATAGTGCGGAGTCCTCCTGCTGTTGGAAGCTCACTTCATGCCTCTGTCTCATCCATCATGTGTCTCCATCCCGTGACGTGTGAAAGCCATGGAGTGTTTGCAGAAGCCGGGGTTCCGTAGGACAAGCGCACCAGCAGCATAGGGCAGTCAGGGCCTCTGCCTTGGATCTGGAGGCTGACTCTGTGAATGAGCATGTAGGGTATCCCCCTTATGCCGTTCCCTGTCACCTCAACCTTACTCAGACACTGTGATGTTGGAAGGATGAGCCTCCCTGTTGGTAGAATTTTTTTTTTTAAAGAACACTGGTTAGGCTCCCAGACCTAATAACTTTGGGTAATGTACTAAGGATGAATTAGAATGCTAATGGCCTCCTTGCTCTGTATATTTTAGCATTCCCTAATTTTAAATTTAAATTAAATGCCTCAGGGGCAGGAGCAGCCTTGCCAGAAGTGTGTGTAGTCGCTGCACAGACAGTGACTTTAAAGATCTGTCCTGGCCGCATGGGCTGAGCAGGGATGAGGAGTACTTTGTAATCACTGTGGGGTTTGTGTCTCCCATGGCCACATGACACAAATTCTAAAGGGAGCTATTTGACCAATTACTGTTTTCACAGAGTTGTTTTGAACCCACAGATCCTTTCATTTGTAACCATGTTTTAATAGTATTACCCTGGGCTTGGTCTTGACTTAGCATCGCACCCTCTCGTTTTGACCTCACTGCAGTGCCCCGAGACACCCCTGCCTCAGGGTGAGCGCACAGAGGGGTGAAGAGCTGGAGGGGCTTTTTGTTAATTCCTCTCTGGGTTCAGGAGAACTTTAATTAATAGGTAGCTGTCTTGGCTCCTAGCTCAGCCCTCTGCTCCCTAGACCAAGCAGACATGCTAAACAAAATGGCAGCTATGGCGTTGTCATTGTTTGATTCCGCTAGGAGAGGAGGGCAGTGCAGGTTTTCAGGACGTGTGCTTTTCCGATGGGTAGTGCTGTGTGTCTACCCCATGCCAGCGGGCCCAGAAGACTAGGGCTTTCCCTCTCAGCACTAACAGAGTTGCCTTCGTATCATCGGTTGAATTAGACTTTTTATTTTCGTCTTATGAGGGGAATGACACACTCTATTTTTTCCTTCACACTTCTGGTTGTTTGGCATCTGGCCACGCCATGGTTGTATTTTGGGTGAAAAGATAATAATTTTCTACAACCGGAAGGCTGAGTTCCTGATGCCATTGATGTAATTCAGTCTCCATCCTTTCTTTCCCTTTGCTGCCTGCACCTCTTCCTCCTGTCACATTTTTTTATGGTTAGCAGGAGTGATGGTGTCAAATATATCAGAAGGAGGAATTGATTCACTAGTCATCTGACGACTTGACTGATTAACAGAGATCAGGAGGAGGCTCATAACTGTGAAATCCACTGCAGCATGGAGTTTTAACGGCTCTTTGGGGAGTTAGTTAATGATGGAATCACTACAGAAACACAGACATGCCACACACAAAAAAGATCCCAACCAGGAGCCATCCCATATAACACTCAGAGGCGGTGTCACTCGAGGAAGTAGGCTCATAATTTCTATTTACACATCGAGGTAATTACCGCGGGCCCGAGCAGGGCACCCGGTCTCCTGTCAGAGCTGCTTACACACTTTCTTCCTCACACCTCAGGCAGAGGAGTCTGGTTCTGGTTGGAACTTGTCCTAAGGATTTTCCCTCCGGAGGAGTGACTCTCAGACATGAGACTCTATTGGTCTGGCTTTAGTCTCATCCCTGTTCTTGTTGTCCTTGCTGTTTGTCTGTCTAACCAGGTGTCTGCCTTCAGATGTACACGACTTTGGGCGTGGCCCTTTAATTTTTGGGGTTGTTCTCTTTCCTTTCTCCTGGTGCAGCGTCTATGAACCAGATAGGAATGCGTTACGGAGGAAAGAACGAGAAAGAAGAAGTCAGGAAACGCAGCAGGACGGTGGCAGCTTCAATTCCAGTTACTCTCTCTTCAGTGAACCTTACAAGGTAGATGATGGTTTTCAGCTGTTCACCTTCCCTTTTAGCGGCTGGGACTGTCCCGTGTGAAGGAGCTGACAGGAAACTCTGTCTCGTTTTAGGTCTGTTTAGACTGGAAAGGTAGCCCTGCTGCTGTGGCGTCATGTGTCTTGGCTTCACAGCCCTAAATTTTGGTGTCCAGCTCACACAGCTCACCAGTGAAGTGACATTGGGACCTACTTGCTATGACTTTGAGGAATAATTCAGATGCCATCTCTTTGGTTTCAAAATTAATGGCATCTGTAATGTTTTCTGAGCTCTTAAGCACTATTTAAAAGAGCTTAGGTTATATATGTGATGTGTATGGAGCATGCTAGGATCAAGTAAGGCTCCTGTTAGGGCTAATGAAATGGGGGTTGTCAGGATGGCTCAGTGGGTGGAGGTGCCAGCTGCCAAGCCTGAAGATCTGAGTTGGTTCCTTAGACCCAAATGGTGGAAGGAGAGAACCAAGTCTTTCAAGTTGTCTCCCCCTCTTTTCTCCTCCCCTTTTCCCTTTCAAACACACACATACGCGTGCGCACTCTCCATAAAATATTTTTTAAAAAAGAAGTTGTAAAATCGCCTTCCATTGTAAGCAAAGCCCAGCTGTTGAGACACACCTGATGTGGTTTTTATCAACACAGGCTCCATCTATCCCCAAGTGACGTGTCTTCCAAGAGCGCACTCATGTTTTAGCATCCACGCTATGTGGACAGTTTAGAGAAGTTTGCATATTTGGTCTCATGTTACTTCTCAGTTCTCTCTGTTCCCACTCGCCTCGCAGGCTGTTTCTGGCAGGAGTAACTCCTCGTTTAGAATCTGAAGGCAAACCTACTCTGAGCCAGATCTAAATCTTCAAGGGACGCTCTCAGTCGTTCTTCAGAACGACAGTAAACTAATCCTGGGAAGACTTAACCTAGACCGTTTTGTGACGGTTATAAGAGTAAATTTTCTGATTTCCAGCTTACATATATATATGGAATATATGTATAAATAAATAATAAATGTGTTTGGCTGTAGCACAGTACGCTAAGGGCAGCTTTCTGTTTAATACACCCTAAAGCTATCCGTCACAAATGTCCAGTTCTTGAGTGGTGCAGAGGCAAACAGAAGCCATGAGGACTTCACTTCCGTCTCTCAGTTCTCATTCTGAGTATATCAGCCTGGGCCCTGTGGACCCGACAGGCACCTGCCCGCTGTTTCCCATCTTGCCACTGACAGTAGCATGCCTATTTTTTTTTTCTTTTTCCAGACTAACAAGGGGGATGAGCTCTCCAACCGGATCCAGAACACGCTAGGAAATTACGACGAAATGAAAGACTTTTTAACTGATAGATCCAACCAGAGTCATCTCGTTGGCGTGCCCAAGCCGGGTGTGCCTCAGACTCCCGTGAACAAGATAGATGAGCATTTTGTGCCAGACTCAAGAGCCCAGCCCCAGCCCTCATCGGTCTGTACCACCACACCTTCCACGCCTGCAGCTGGCCCCGTGCAGCAGGGCAAGAGGGGCACCGTGGGCTGGCAGAAGGCTGGCCACCCACCGTCCGATGGCCAGCCGAGGGCAGGTAAGGAGGGACTTAAGGCAGTTGCTTTGCACAGAACCACAGTGAAAAACCTGTGCACTCTATGGGGGGGGGGTCCCTCATCCTCCCCTCCCCCTCACTACCTTCTTCTTCCTACTCAGCACAACAGGGCTCTCTCAGGTCCTTGCTGGGAGACGGGGTTGGCAGACAGCAGACCAGGGCCAAGCAAGTGTGCAACGTGGAGGCGGGCCTTCAGACCCAGGAGAGACCACCTGCCATGGCAGCCAAGCACAGCAGCAGCGGACACTGTGTTCAGAACTTTCCTCCATCCCTGGCTTCAAAACCCAGCCTGGTCCAGCAGAAACCAACCGCCTACGTGCGGCCGATGGATGGCCAAGACCAGGCTCCTGATGAATCTCCTAAGCTTAAGTCGTCCACAGAAACTGGCATGCACTGCACATCCTACAGGGGGGCCCCAGCCAGTAAACCAGAGTCGGCCAGAGCAAAGGCCAAGCTTGCTAAGTTCAGCGTCCCCAAGCAAGGAGAGGTGAGTCCATCCTCATGTCCGTAACACACCCCTCGGTGGCAGCCAGACTTGAAAATGCCATCTTTATGTTTCCACGCCTGCCAGCTCCCCAGTGGTGTGGTAAGGTTTGTAGCACTCGAGAGAGCTACAATTTTTAAAAATTTTGACATCATTATAACAGATAGGATTGTCTTATGTACTAAGAATGCATAGATGTATGTATGTACATATTTGCGTGTGTTTGTGCATGTGTAGGAATTACATAGGGTTGGGATGCCTCCTTCCGTTGAGTTGATGGGAGTTTTCATGAACATGGTATTGGCTAAGATATATAACAAAATATATACCACTTCAAAGACTGTAATTCAGCTTCCAAGGAGGCAGAATTTTTCCATAAAAAGAGTTCAGAACTCTTGACATTTTTATCAATTTTGAAAAGTTTTATGATAAACTTCTTAAAGGAGTTTGAATTTGTGTAATGTATAAGTAGGAGCTTGTAAAGTATTGAATCGGTATTGAGTCTGGTTGGTATTCCAGTATATTAGACATCACACCTACTTTATAAGTCTCAGGGCTCAGAGTCGGTCATATCAAACAGGATTCTTCCTTGGGCTTTCCTGTTAGGCTTTCTGGACATATTTTCAGAGTGAAGTGTTTCAGCTCATACTCTCCAGGTCTGCATTTTGATTTTGGTCTACCACATTTGTTCATTTCGAAGTGTGTGGATCGGCTGCACTGAGTGTGAGAATTCTAAACAAGCCTGTCACTTGACAGGTCGTAGGAAACGCAGTGACTAGCTATTTGAATCTGGATGGAAGACAATCTTTTTAAAGCAGCATGTCTCATACCATCTTCCAAATTGATGCTAGCTGTCGAGAGCACATGGAGAGGAATTACGAGTGTGCACGCTTGCTTTGTTGTCTCCCTGTGATACAGCGTGGAAGCTGAAATAGCCTTTCTCTAACTATGCTCTTAGGAACTGCTAAGTCGTTTTTCCCTTTGACATACTCTTCTTTAAAGATGGAATAATGATGTGACCAGAGTGTTCTTTGCATCTTAATTCAATTTAATAACCAAATGAAACACAGGATTTGACATTTCCTGTTGTGTTTTTGACAAGGCTGAGCATAGTGTTTTCTGTGATATCACTTCAGAACTCCCTATGGACCATTTGGGAGATAGCCTTGTTACCTTTGGAGACTGTCTGCACTCCAGGAGGTGTTGACTAAGGTTTTAATTAGGAAATGTGATGGCGTGCGCATCAATAGCTTCTTTTGATTACACATTCATGTTGTATTTTCACAATTAGGAAGCAGGAATCATTAGGAATGATGAAAGCAAAATGTAATTTTTCCAAGCATGTTTTAAAGATTTATTTTTATTTCTTGAATTGTGTGTGTGTGTGTGTGTGTGTATGTGTGCATGCGCCCATGCACTTGAGTGCAGGTACCCATGGCGATGAGAGGTGTTGGATATCTGGGACCTGGGCGTATAGGTGGCTGCGTCCCCCTTACATGGATGTTGACAATCAGAGTTTAAGATAGCATCAAATGACAAAGGAAGTCTAGCTTCTCCTTGAACAGTGGTGCCATCTTAAGTCACCAACAGGGTTCCATGTAGTTTTCCTTGCAGCTGACTCCTTGTTATAGTGATGCTTTCCTACCACAGCCACCACAGCAGACCAGGTAACTATTTACTCATTTAGAATCCAGGAAGGTGTACTTAGTTCTGAGGATGCCTGCACAGGATGAAGGAGGTGTTTGATGAACTGTCAATCATCTGGGCATCGCCTTGATGCCTTTTGAGCATCCCAGATTGGGGGCAATGACATAATGCACTGGTTTGGTGATTTTACAGCAGGAGGGTCATGCCTAAGAGAGGGACACACACTCTGAGACCTCGGAGTGATGCATGGAAAACGTTTCATCACTCCCACGCACAGCACTGGGAACTGTTTGCTGCCCCCTCACATTCTGTCCCGAGTGTGCCGAAGAGGCCAGGCATGGATTGACAGAGAAGGCGCAACCTCAAGTGTCATTTGAAACAGAGGGGATTCAGTCTTTACATCAGCCAAAAGCTTTGCATATTAGGAAAAACATAACTTGATTCTTAAAATGTGTCTGCTTATGAAGTCTGCTGCCACAGTAAGAAATGAACTCATTCAAAATAGTGTCTGCGTGTCAATTTTCCTGCCCTTCTGACTATTTTATATTTTAAACCTGTATTCTAAGAGGTTAACAAATGCCCTTTGGCAGGTTGGTACTATAATTCATAGTTTTAGACCATTCTAGTAAAATCCACAACAACATAAAACTGAATTTATCAACTAGATTTTTATTTTGAAAGACTATAGGCTTTTATACTTTTATCTGACATAACAAGTAGTTAAAAACCTCAGGTGTGTGTATGCGCGCATGTGCGCATGTGTGTGCTCGTGTGTGTGTGTGTGTGTGTGTGTGTGTGCCTTAAAAAAACAATCTGCCTGAAAATGTACTGTTAGTAGCACTTATTTCTAGTAAGACAGGGAAAGTTTTTTCTAGGAAATTTATAGAAAGGGATCACAAGATAACTTGAATTCCTCAACTCTTTGAGTGTGTTAGCTGTAGAACAAGACTCAGCACATTGTGAGGCATCTAGATCTGAAAGAAGCATCAGGTGTAAATGACAGGAGAGTGTGTAAGTGTGCATGTGTACGTGCGAGTGCACATGCGAAGAGCTGTTTGGCTTTGTGTGGGAACACGCCTAAGAATGTCAGATGGTGGCTGGGTGCAGTGTGACTTGAGATATTAAACATCTACAGCATGATCTCTGCCTTAAGGTTATTTGCCCCCATGAACTGAGTAAATTGGACTCAAGCACTTAGCTTTTAATTTGTAATTTATCCCACAGTCAAAACTAATCTTGAAGGTGTCCTCTCAGTCCCAAGAATGTTCCTTTACCTTCACCATCCTTGTAGTGGAACAAGGCTCGTTATTTGTTTTAATGTGGAGAAGCTGACTCTCCTTTGCCTGGTTTCATGTTTCGTCAAGTCTTTGTTGTTTCCTTCACCACGACTTCCACAGAGGGTTATTTGTTATAATTCTTTACTCTTCAGCAATGGGTGAATAGTGTAGAAAAATGTAGTGCAGTTTGATGTGGAAGTTCCAGGCCCCAGGAGGACCCCTTAACCAGTTCACGTGCCTCTCAGCTGCTTCACCCAGCTCCATTTGGGGTTTAATGAAAAACATATTTTGTTGTTGTAGCTGAGCCTCCTACCCTTGATGACACCCCTCATTAAGAGAGCCTCCCCTAGAGTGTTGCTGGGAGGGTGTCTGCTGTTAGGCCAGAGGCAGGGGACTTAGGGAATGGCTGAAGCTTTCTAGAACATCACAGGGCAAAGATTTTCCAGTTGAAGTGAGTTATTTTTGTTCACACACACACAGCTACCTGTTAACATTATTCTAGGGTTAGCTTTTGGGGACTATTAACAGATAGTGCAGATATAGCTTTGTTGAATTTGCATTCTTTATAATACGTGTAACTATATAAATATATCACCAAGGTCCTTCCTGGGCACTGGGTACTCAGAAACCTAAGTGGGCCTAGTTTGAAGGTCTTCCAGTTTCTGACTCAGTGGGGGTGGTGTAGGAGTTTTATTAAATAACAACTTTTCATTTGGAAAAGGACTGCATTTCAGACTCAAATTTAGTACCTGTGTACATGCTGGGGTTAGGGGCAGGCAGGTGCACGGTGGAGTGGCGGGTTGGCATGCTGTGCTTACCTGCAGGTTGAAGAATCTAAAGAAAGCATGTTAAAGCAGGCCCTGCTTGCGGACGTGTCCCCGCAGACTGTGCAGTCCACCTTTCTGGAAGTTCTCAGTATCTGCAGCGGTGATCTAAAACCTGTACTTCTTACTGCTCCTTTAGTCAGGGGCAGTGACTTGAATATGCTGTTGCACAGACCTCTGATGACTGGGATGGGAACATACGTGAAATCCAATGTGTGAATATGTAATATATATTCACATATGTAATATGTAATGCATGTGTAATATACAGGACAAAGCCAGCCCTGTTACCCATAGCTTTGTTGGTCTGGAAAGAGAGCTCTAAATCTGAGCGTCAATTGACAGACTGTGTTACGAGCCTTAGTTGTGATTGGTTCTTCATCTACAAGAATAGAATAAATGTTTGGCTGATCAGATTTTCTTTGTTAAAATGTGCACTGAAATAGTTTAAGATGTATTGATTAAACATAGCATTTTCATGACCAGCTTTTTTCTGAAAATCACCATTTATATATCACAAGTAAGAGTAGAAAAACGAAATGCCATGATTCTACAAAATAGCTTCCCAGAAAAGCAATTAACTGATTCTGTTCCAAGTTCACAGAACATAAATGATGGAGGCTTCCTATTTCCTGTCACTCTTGGTTACCTTTGTATGAAAATGGATTTCTTCCAAATGAAAGTCGGCACCAGCCTGTCGGGCAAAAAGGCATCTGCAAAAACAGAGTGTATATTACATATTCACGCCAGTCGGGGTTTCTTAATTACATTTGAGATGTATAATGTTTTCAAATCAAAGTATGCTGTCATGTTGTTCCTGAAGAAGTGAGGGGCTGTGCGGAGCCAGGAATCTCAGTTTCCTTCATCTGTTGTAGCTTCATCCCTCGAGTCATTCTCACCTCCACTCTCCATTCCCCGTGGCAGAAGGAGGCGGGTCCTGTGGGACTTAGTGGCTTAACAACAGCACCATATGTAACACTCTGTACTTCCTCATGTCCAAATCCTGTACATGCACAGCCTCCGCCCCATGAGAATATTCACACTGCGTACACGCACAGCCTCTGCCCTCTGAGAACAAGTCCTTTCTTGACCCACAGAGGGTCAGAAGGGTGAGAGTCAAATGCTCATCTCACATGCATCATGAGCATGCTTGCCTTCCTCATCCTACCTAGGTTGTTCTGAAAGTCATAGGGGATGCTAGCACCTGGGAATACCTCCATATATTTTTTTTACCCCTTTTAATCAGTGTTTAATCAGTGGATCCTAAAAGATGCTTAACTCAAAATGACTTTGGTTTGTATAATCCTTGATTGAAAAAAAATGCCTATTAAAATAGGCCCCCTCGTACAGAGGTGTCCTTCCTGTTCCCTTGCCTCCTGGGTCCTTCAGAATGATATTAGAAAGCCAAGTTTTCTAGCCTTAAGGTGGGAAACCACTTCTGAGCAGAAGAAGGAAGACAGGCCCAGCAGGAGGTTATTAGCAAGCCTGCTCTGCTCTGTCTTCCCATCTCTTTTCTGTCTTCTTGTAAAGTTTCCTCCCTCAGAAAACATCTGGAAGGACTACAGGGCAGGCTTCTCTTAAACCCCAGCCATGTGTGTGCACTGATTCCAAATCTGGGGCTAATCAGGAGTCCGAAGCCTCTGCATTTGCTGTCACCAGACAGTCTCCGAGAGAGGCATGCGGACGTGGGCTTGCCGCTCCAGTGGGTCTGTCTGCTGAGAAGGAGACAGAGTGGGCAGGGATTGGAGACTAGCAAGAACTGTAGTTAGTGTCGTGAGTGTGGACAGTGACACTCAGTTTCTGCCTATGAGGACTAGAGAAAATGGCAACAGTTCTGCAGCAGAGATGTCTAGGGTGGGGGTGGGCAGAGGAAGATAACACTGTAAACCCTGGCAGACGCTAGCTGTGTTAGTGATACAAAGTAAAGGGGAAAGTAGAAAACAGCAGGGTTGTGTATGTTTACATATCAAGTCCTCCAGGAGGGAAGGAATGAGCAGGAGGGGAGAATTCTGAAAAAGGTGCTTTTTTTTTTGTCCTTACTTGCTGGAAAATAACCAACATCTTCATGACTCCTGGGATTATCTCGGGTTGCTATGATAAAGCCCCAGCGACACGATTCTTCCTTGTGTAACGGTGAGCCCCCTCCTGGGATAATATTCCCAAGCCTGGGATCATATTTGCTTGCTCTTGGTGTGTTTTCTTGTGAACTGCTACACCAGTGAGCTTTCTTCGCACTTTCGTGAAGTACAGAAGCCATGAGCTCTGTGTGAAGGAAAGTTAAAGGGCTCGGGCTCAGGCTGTGGGCTCTTGCTGGACGGAGCGTGGGAGGCCCAGCATCTCAAAGAGCGTGTTTAACTGGGCTGATCACAGGCATTAGCAGTGCCTTCATGGGAGATGGAAAGGCTCTCTCTGGTGCCCTTCCATAGATGCATGCCCCTGTGACCTCCAGCCTGCCCCTCCACCCTGCACAGTTCCGGCGTGCACTAAGGTCCGATCTCAGGCGCAGGGTGCCTTCAGCAGCACTGCTGTCCAGGCCCCTCTTTCTCCCGATACCATCCGGCTTTGAGAATGAGGAGCGTGGCTGACAGGGTTGCTGGTGACCCTATGATAGGGGTGCAATCAGCCCTTTCAGTAGCTGCTGTGCAGTGTTGGTGAGTTCCCTAGAACAGTGACACACAGGCCGCGCTCAGGGGAAACCCCAGAAGGAAGGATGCCTTATAATTACAAGTAGTAATTGCTGATAGCTTTAGCAGCTTCCCTTTTTTACACCTAGCACACCTAACCCATGGTTTGACAGCCCAGAGCTGGAAACTGATGGGAAGCTCATGAATCTACTAGGGTGGGTGATCACCAGGGTGGGTGTGTGTGTGTGTCTGAGTGTGTGTTCTTGAGGATGGTTTGTTCTCTAGCCACAGGTGGGAGTGGGGGTGAGGCTATAGGATGAGGAAGGTGCCAAGATGTGCTGGGGGGTGGTGGCTGAATGCACTTTCCAACCTTCTACTGTATTGGTGTGCGCCTAAGAACAGGACCAGCCCCTTTCCTGTGCACCCTGTCCTGCACTGTGTCAGTGCTGGCCACCATTCCTATCACCGGTTTTTCACAGGGATACAGTGTTTCACAACTGGCCAGTGCAAGCCACACATTTGCAGGCTGTGAGTGCCTGAAACATTCTTTTGATACCCAGTAAATGGTTGGCCCTTGTCTGTGCAACGGATAAACAGTAGCAAATAGAGAAGTGTACACACTCTTCTATTTCTCTGTTTAACCCTGACAGCAAACATGAATGCTGGGATTTCATTCTTGCTCTGACTGAAGGGCGTTCCTGTGTGTACATGCAGCACCGTGTTTTCTTCTCTGGTAGAGTTGTTCAGTTAATCCTGTGTCTCGGCCACAGTGAAGAGCGCTGCAACGGATGTGGTGGCGCTGTGCCGAATGTACTGCATGACCTCCTGACTTCAGTTCCTCGTGTATGTACCCAGTACTGGCATGTCTGGATCACATGCTACTTTTAGTTTTAGTTGTGGGGACCACTGCCATGTTGTTTTGCAGGACAGCCACCCAGATTTACATACACTGTTACATACAAGCAAACAGTGCACCATCATCCCAGATGGACCGTGTTCCTTTCCGTTAGTGGAAACCCAGGTGCTGCCTGGAAGGAGAACACCTTTCTGTCACATCCCTCTGACTGAACTGAGTCACCAGTTCCTGCTTCAGCCCGGAAGGTCAGATCTTGATGCTGGTACTGGTAGGGCCACTGCTGCTGCATTGAAACACCATGACCAAAAGCAAGTTGGGAGGAAAGGGTTTATCCAGCTCACACTTCCATACAGGCTGTCCCTGTCGGGAGTCAGGGCAGGAACCTGGAGGCAGGAGCTGGCGCAGAGGCCATGGAGAGGGCTGCTTACCGGCTTGCTCAGCCTGCTTTCTTAGAGAACCCAGGAGCCAGCCAAGGGATGGCACCACCTACCCTAGCCCTCCCACATCAATCCCTGATTAAGAAAGTGCCCTACAGTTTTGCCTGCAGCCTGAGCTGATGGAGGCATCCTGTTAACCCAGGTTCCCTCCTCTCAGATGGCTGTACAGAGCTTGTGTTGATTGGACATAAAACTACGCAGCACAGTCATCATGCATCCAGGTTCTGTTTTCATTATCGTATAGATATGACTGCCTCTGTCTGTCTTCCTGCCCCTCGTTCCGTCTGTATACCCCTGCAGCTCACAACTTCATGAGTCCTTGATAGGAAGGGAGAATTTTCTCCAGCTTTAATTCTCAGCACCTTATTATAGTACATAGTGGTATAGCACTTACTCTTTTTTAAATTATTAGTTAAAAATGGCATGTTTGTATTTCTTTTAGATTGATTTCTAAAAGACTAAAATCTACAAAACCTAAAAAACTAAAGCCTGAAGTACTTTGGAATTTTTTTTTAAAAAATAGAAAAACATTCACTAGTACATTGTTTTGTTTTGATAATTGCGCCAGGATTGCTACAAAGTGTGTGAATTTGATAGAAGTAGGCGTAAATATAGCTAGTAATATCAGTTCCTTTTAGTCAATATGAAAATGTCTCTGGATAATAAGTGGATTCCTATCTAAATTCATGAGTTCTCTTGTGACATTTGGGTTGAGCTTGAAATGGATTAATCTTTTTCTGATAAAGTTTCATGAGCTGTGATTTCTCTGGTGGCCACATTTAATTAGATATTAAATAAACTGCTTATCTTTGTACCAACAGGATTATGACTGTGCTTCCCTCCTTGGGCTCTATTTTACAGATTAAATAGCTAACAGAAATATGATATATAATAAATACATGTATACATATGTGCACACATATATACAACATTATTTAGTAAACCAAATATCCTAACATTGGAAATTGGAATATGGGTTGGAGAGATGCCTCAGCTATTAAAGCAAGGCTTGCAATCAAAATGTCACAAATTAAAACATGCATATACTTAAACAAAAAAATTAAGAAATTGGCTATGCCTCCTATAGTTATTGTTGCTAGGATTCTGGGATACATGGGTTCCACCCACCTTGAAGGCCATGGCACTTGACTCAGCCGCCCAGCCCCCACCGATGAAATGGAGACTGGCTGCTCTCAGGCTTGAGACTGTCCAGTCCCAGAGCTTCATTTTTTCCCTTCCTGGAAGGGGATGGTCAGGAAGAGTGATCTAGAAATGTCAAGTGACCTTTGATGCAGATCAAAGTGAAGAGTACCTGAATGACTAGCAAGTACCAAGGTCTAAAATGGATGGACGATCAACAGTTTATAGGTTGCCTAAAGGCATGGCACTGTGAAGAATTTAATTTTTCTTGGTTCTGTTTAGTTCCTCCAGAATAAGACACATTATTAGAAGAGACTTTTATGCTCGCTGGAAATGTCTTTAGTTTCATCACATTTGACGTCAGAGGGTTCTCACCCACCTTCACCCCTCGTCTGCCCTGGGCAAGCTTCTCAGAAGGACTGTATGTAGGGTGGATGCGGGGGGGGGGCAGGGTGTCACACTGAGAAGACACATGCAGCTCACCTGGCTGTGCCAAGGTGGACTCGCGTGGGCGCCGTCCAAATTCCTAGCTTACGGTGTCTGTGCACACTACAGAGCACTGTCTTTGGGGACATTGACACTTGAACAACACCTCAGTTGCCATCTACCCTTCCCAAATTCTTCCCTTTTCCTGCTCTTAAAGACGGGCTGAGAAAACCGGGTGCCAGGACCTCTGAAGCGTGGTTCTTCCTTCCTGTTTTAGATTTTCACTCCCACTGCCCTTTCTAATCTCTGAATGTCTGCCCATTTCTTCTTTATTCACCACACCTCAGCTGTATCTTCTGACAAGCCACCTTGAAGATCCACCTCTACCTGTTTCTTCCTCATCTTAAAAGCACTGGCAGCCTCCTCGCTCTCTCTGTAGAACACAAAGCAAATGTTTTATGGACAAAAGTAGAGATAATTTAATTTTCATTGTGTGCAACAAAATTTCTTCCTTCATACAGTTTATCCCCAGCCCCCAAGACACTTGTAAATCCTTTTATATGTAGTACAATGGTTTGCTATGTACAAAGGTGTTGGACTTCATCCCGATTTTCCGAAAGCATATGTCGTTGGCTGGCTTCTGAACATGTTGCTTCCACTCCCTTTCCTGGGTATCTCCTCCGTGAAAGAGGACTGTGCATCGCTCTTGTGGGTTGCGTGCCAGGGCTAAGGTGGCCCTTAGGTCTCTATTTCTCTAGAACACTGCTGTAAGAATGTGGCTAATGCCATGATGTTCCAGTGTTGCCTGTGTGAAGTACGCCTTAGAAGCACCCCCAAGCTCATGTTCTTAACATGTCATAGCAAAAGCTGAGAAGAGAATATGTGAAGGCAGCAACATAGTTTTTTTTTTCCTTTATAACACTGATTTTGCTGAAAAGTAGGCTTTGCCTCCCGAGTTCTGTGTCGTGGCTGGAGGAGGGCTTTCTCCGCAGACGTCAGGAAAGAGCCTTTGTGCTTTCACCGTGTCTCTCTAACCACCACTGACCCCGTTCCGCTTAGTCTTAGAAAGCCCGTTGAGTGGGACTGCTCCTGAGTTCCGTGAGCACGTAACTCCTGTCACTAACCTCTTTCCAGCCTCGTTGCATGTCCACTTCAATATCAGCCATGGACAAGACTGTATTTCTCTATAATGAGGCAAAGGGAGAAATCAGCTGTGTGGAGCTATGTGGGGTTCCAGTGGCTGCTTGTTGCCTCTTCTTCAGCAGACTTCCGGGTCTCCTGTGGCTCTTCTATAGAACTCTGCCTTTGAGGGCTCTCAGGGGTTTTGAAAAGCAAATTCAAGTTATGCTTGATACCTGTGCGTATCATGAATCTCTGAAAAACTCTGGAGTGTAACACTCCCTAAATGAACTTGACCCCAGAGTACAGCTCTTCATAGACTTAGTATTGTAGGAAAGCACTGGCTAGAAAATAATAACCTAATAGGTAAAATCCTTTAATTCACTGGACAGGACCTTTCGAAATTAGAGACTAACTGCTCCTTTGGCTATAATTTGAAAACATTACAAGGAATGTTAAATTTGAGTGTAAGAAACACTCAAAACTTAACAGTTGTCTCCTACCATACCAGGTACTTTCCCTCCTGCTCTTGCTGTGAAGTCCTCCATCCCAGGAATCTACATCATCTACCATTTCCAACTCTGTGAAGGAAAAATCTCACCAAAACTTGTGTGGCATTGTCTTCAGGGTTCCTTCAAATCACTCTCCTCCAACTACTTTGTGGCTAATTTATTATCCATCCACCCACCCACTCACCTACCCATCCTTCCATCCATCCATCCATCCGTCATCCAACTTTCACGAGTTCAGATGATATGCGCTCCCAGGGCCTGGCACCCTCCCTCACTTAGTTCTGTATGTTCTGCGTGGAGCCCAGCACTGAGCTTGCAGGTGCTTTCTAAACTGGTGTTGGGTGAAATAGAAAAGCTGTAGTGAAATCACCCCTCTGTTCTTTTCATAAAAGGCCCACAGTGTTTTACAAGTGAACATTATCCCTGAGTAGAAATTGAGAAAATAGTACATTTTCTGATGTACATCCTGTCCGAGGTCTGGCTGGACATTACGTTCCTAAACACCAGAGAAGACATTTTTGAAACGTCTGAGTATTAAAGGAGTGAGGTCATGGAGAAAAGCCTTCCTTTGGGGTAGCAGATAATAGTGGGAAAATTCTAGCCCTCTAAGCACGGATACGACTTTGAAATTGTATTATTTCATTAAGGAGACAGTCTTAGTTTCCTGAATTTCTGGCTATGAAAGAGTTCTTTAAGAATAAAGGCTCGGTCGCATGTGAGTGAAAGCCTAATGCTCTAACTCCAGCTAAAACTGGGAGGCGGAAACGAAATGCTGGAGAGGCGCTGCACCACCCTGCGTCCCCAGCTTGACTTGCAGACTGAGCCCAAGGGGAGGAGGGACTGTGGATGGGTAGATCTCGGGAGCTTACCTAGGAGCCCACACATGGCCATCTGCTTCTGGATTCATTGTAGCTGAGAGGACAATGTATCAGGGCACTGTTTTACTGTGTCTCCTGAGTATGTTGTCATGTGGGTAAGACCTCTGGGACCTCTACTTGCAAACAAGGGCCCAGCAGAGGAATTACAAGACAAGGAAGCTTCTCCATCCTCCTTTCTTTGAGGTTTAATGGGTTAAACATTAACGGCTGCACAGGATCAAGCTATCAGGAGAGAACTCAGCCTTTGTGACAACATGGAAATAGATGAGCAAACACAAACAAGGAGGTCGGCTGGATACTCCTCTTAGAGTAAAGGGAATCTCTTTCTGCCTTTGACCCCTGGTTGATGCGCTGATGGTCAGCAGTTGAGAGGCGCAGCTAAGAAGCTGGTCAGAGCAGCACGTTGTGTGTGGTTGTTGGTGGTGATCACCCCTGTTGTTCACCAAAGACCTGACTAGTTGAAAGCCATTGTGTGCATACTGCCCTCTCATTTTCCGCCTTCCTCCCCTAGAGGGGCACATCTCACTTACTTACTACTTGTTTCTTCTGTAGATGCTCCAGGATCCTAGTGGGTGCTCAGCAGCTCAGTTCCAACTTGGGAAAGTGCAGTTCTTACAGAGAACTGTACCATTTAAATGCCAGCCACCCTCAACAAACCACACTTACATATGTTGGCGGTAGGCGTATTTCAAGTTCGAGGTTAGTTTTAATTCTAAAAAGTTGTGGTGTTTAAGTATAAAGATCAAGGCAATGAACATTCCTCCCCCAAAACTTTATTAACACATGCTAATTGTACATGCTTTTGGTATTGGAGGTCTTAAGAAATACAAGGCCATCTCGAGCAGGCTTTATCATGCATTTTCCGTGTCAGTGTTAGCATATTTGCAGCCCTGGATTTCTGTTTTATATGTAAACATCATCATGAGTCATTGTTCAAAATGCACTCAGAAGCACATTACATTGAAACTTAAATGTTTTAATCTATTTTTTTTTGTAGGTTACTGTAATAGTTGATCATTCAATGCCTGAGAGATTTATTTATTTATTTAACCATTGGTACCTTTGGAGAGGAAAATTGGCTTTGAGTATTAGACAGGAGATGGTCTTAGACATTATGCCAATAGCCTAAACCCCAACATTCCTCCACTTTAGTTCTTTAAGAGGAAAAGTGTGTGGCCCATTGCACAGCACTGCCCAGAGCCCTGTGGCTTCCTGAGCACAGGATGGAAGGAGCTCTGTGCAGAGCCTAAGGTTGGAGGGTATGAGAGCTGAAGGCTGCAGTCAAGTCAGGAAACCTTGCACATCCTCAGCACCTTTTCATGTTTTACAGCTCCTTAGAGAAGAACAAACTATCTTAACTAGGTGATTGTCAGTAAAGAGCAAGAATACTTACTTAGTGAGCACCCCTTGCATACCCATCACCCGGAGTAAGCACTGGCACAGGACCAGTGGAACTACCCTCTGTAGCCCCTCCCTGCCACGTGATGCCACTCACTAACTTCTAACAGCAAAGTCATTTTGCCTGTTTTCTTTCTACCGTGTATTATTGGCTTTTTTTGTTTGGTTGGTGTGAGCTTCTTCCATGTTGTAAGAACTGGAGGTTACTCTTTCTCGTGGCGGGTTTCCATCAATCCATTCTTACCTATCACGTTTTACCGTTTCATTAATTTTATTTCTCTGATTTAACTTCACACCAATTTACCTCTCCAAAGGTCAAATGTGATTCCTTTTACTGCATGTGCCATGCAGCCATTTAACACATGGATAAATGAGGCAGCAATAAATTCAGCAAATTTTATGAGTAAAAGAAACGCATAGCACATTTTCATTATTTGAAAGAGGTCGTGTTCATGGCACGCAGTCCATTGCGATTCTAAATGTGGAAGAGGAGGGTGAATTTGGTAGAGTGCCCAAATAAATTTAGTTGCAAGATGATGACAGAAACATAGTTGTATTCAGGTTTGGACATTGTCTTACACGTTACCATTGACTGGATGGTATTTTTAAGGCAACATTCTCCAGCACAAAAGGTAAATGTAGTTTGGCTGCCTGGGATAAATTCTCTAGTATGGAAATGCCTCACATCTGTGTATTTGTTTTTGCTGTGGACATAACCAGCAAGAGTTTAGTGATGAAATCTGTTCTTAATTACTAGAGCAGCTGTTGGAGTGGTAGCCATTTCCCCCCCTCCTGATGTGAAGTTGCTTGATTTACTCATTTTTGCCTGCATTTTTCAAGCTTGCTAGTGCAGAAAGGGGCCTTTTTGTGAGAGGTTGCAATTTGTTTTCTGTCTGAGAGCCAGTGCAAATGGACTAAATCTACACAGCAGGGTGGTTTTATCTATTCTCCTCACACCCTACAAGCTGTCCTACCTCTGCTCAGCACCAGAGACCTATAAAATCGCCTGACACATGAGGGGGCTGTTAAGTGTTCTGGCACGAATCTCAGGCAGCAAGCAGTTCTGTGAATTAACTAGGTCCTCCTGATGGATGGGGAGGTGGATTTGCTGGGGTGGGCAGAGTTGGACTGAGTAGAAGTAACACAGATGGTATTAATATACATTTTGTTTTTAGGTTTGTGGATTTATTACTAATGCCTCTTTCTGTTCAGTTGTTTTTACAGCCATAGAAGGATAGCATATTTATGGTCATGTAATTTGTCCAAACAAAGCCAAATATATTCAAATAATCCTTCAGGCTGGTTCATAAGCAACCTTAATGCCTAGTCCAAGCTTTCACAAACAGAGGCTATAGATATTTCCTATAGATATTTCATCGCATATAAAAGAAGGATCTGACATGAAGCTAGAAATGGAAACTGGGGGAAGATGCTCTCCTTTAGTATTAAAATTTCCTGCTCCAGACTGGATTAAGAAGCCTCAGTGATTCCCTTTTTTATGGAGAAATCAATGGGCTGCTTGGTTGGAAGTGATTGGTTCTCATATTTCAGCTCTAGAGGAACCTTGCATTATTTGTTCACTCTCTGGCCTTTCTTTTTTACCCTGGCTGCTGTCGCCTTCCTGCTGCAGCTTGCTGTTCTGAAATTAAAGGATGCTGCACTGTAAAACTAAAGAACAGGAGACCAAAGCAAAGATGGAGAACCAAGCTGCTCCCCGGAAGGGAAACGTTTCATAAGGTGTTTCATTTTGCAGAGAGAAGGAGGAGCCCTCTCTCCTGCCTGAAAGTGGGCATCTTCTCAGCTTGTAGAAGAGGATTTATTACAACATGAGTGAGATAAGAGCTGATGCTGTTTACAGGAATGCTGGTGCTCTGCTCACAGACCCTCTTGAGAGCGAAGTTAGTGGTGTTGCAGAACCAAGCCTTCTGAAATCTGTGTCCCTGGCAATGCTTTCTCCCTTTCTTTATATCCAGACCAATGTTGAAAGTTATTCATTCAGGAAGGTTAGTCTGCTAAAAATCTTTGCGTAAAGAATTCAGGGGAAAGTGAAATCTCCCCACCTGGATTTCTCGAGTACTTGCACACTGTGTCTCCGGCACTTTGAAGTCGGTAGGCGGCTGGAGACGGGTCTTGTAGCTCTGAACCTGTCCCATTAGATGATGAATAAGTCCAGACCTTTGAAGGTCAAGTCTCTGCTTGGTGAGCAGAGATGCTGTGGAGTATTTGATGCTGTTCCAGAGCGTATTTATAATAATAATAGTGATCATAATAACAGACACTAATAATTCCCATGTGATCTGCAAGTGAATCATATCATCATACATAAAGGAAAAAAACCAGAGATGGCCAAGATATATATGGGATCATCTTTCATGTAAATTATTGAAAAGCCACAAACCATCCAGAGAAGATTGGAACGGACAAGAAAACTGTATAGAGGAGGCTTTCGTCAGCCCTGTCTCCTCTGGCGCTGGGGTGGGTGATGGCTTACGGTTAGATGAAGCTACACCATTTAACCAAATGGCCATATGCTTCCACCTGGCTCTTGGGATTGAGCAGAACTTTGATTCTTCGATTTTGTTGGATACATTTCTAATGTCTTAGGACTGAATTTTGATCAGCTACCCATACAGGGAGAATACTCATGCATATTGTAGGTTCCCCTATATGTCTGGGTATGTATGTATGTATGTATGTGTATTATGCATTTTGCAAATATTATGCCCTGTGCTTCAGGAATTGCCTGCATGTGACTATCCAAGGTGAATGAATGCAGAAGACTTAGTTTCCTCTACTGTTGAAGTTTCCCTATCTTTAATTCAAAAGATTTCCCTTGGTCCATCTTGATTTGATGTATTCTTTCAGTCTGGGTCCTTGCGTTGGGTGTCTTGCTTTCTTTAACATTATGTTATCTGTTTAGAAGCCCCCAACCCCTTCCTTCTCTGTCTCTCTTCTTTCTCCTTTCCTCCTCCTTCTCTTTGCACATTTCTAGTAAATTCAGTATACCAGGTGTAAAATGTGAAGGAGTTTGGAACCTAAGACCTAGAATGTATATAAGGAATACTTCAGTAGTTAGCATATCAGAATGAGACTCAGAAGTTAAAGCTGAACTGTATCTTTCTTCTTCTGGTTTAGGTGCCTTAGAATCTCAAACTGAATTCCACAGGTGGTAGGTTGATCTCATTGTATCTCTGCTAACACATATGTGACTTGCTTGACTTGAGGAAGAACATTATGTGGGATCATAGCTTCGAGGCATATCCATGTCCTGACACATGAAGAAGGAAAAGCAAACAAACAATGGGAAGTGATGGTGTGTCCTGTCTTCTCATAGATAGCATTTAGAGGCCTTCAGCTGAAAGGGTCTGAGCAATCGAGAGTCAGAGCATTTGATTGTTTCTGTTACTGTAGTGATTTTTAACGATTCCTTAAAGTTAACTTGGGAAATAATATAGATACACATTCTTGTTCAAGTCTTTAAAAGAAATCATCTCAAGTTAAAGGCAAATAGAAAATCAGAAAAAAAGAATTAGAAGCCATCTTTTAATATCCTTTAAAACATAAGAGATTGCTCCCTACGGACTGGGGTGAGGGTGACTCCAATCTTTTAAAAAAGAAGATAATAGGCAAAGTCATGGGACAGATAATGTCCCGAAGAACATGTCAGTCACCCAGACCAGCGGGACAATGAACAGAAAGCCACACAAGATAATTTCCCGTTGTCGTGGTTGCTACTTGTCATTCTGTAGGAAATCATCAGAGGTCAGAGGAGGAGACTGGATTAACGGTGAAGAAAGTAAGCGTAGCATAGGAGCAGCTGCCTAAGGCTTGGGGACCAAACCTCTAATGTCTATTTGGCTGGATTTTGAAAAGTTTAATGTGCTGGTTCTAGAGAGATGGTTTAAAGCACTTGCTAACCATCCAGAAAGCTTAGTTCCACGCGCAAGGGCCCCTGTGCCTCCCGCCACAGGAGATCCAATGCTGTTTTCGGGCCCCGCAGGTGCCAGGCACACTTGTGACATAGGGATGGGCACGCAGGCAAAGTGCTCAAACACATGAATGAAATAAACCAAGGAAGAGGAAAAGAAAATAGCTTTTAAAATGTTTAATGTTGTGTGGAAATTTTTTGTAAGTTTTAAATGAAAAATAAATAGATAAGACAGCATAGAGAGGACGATTCATTCAAATCTTGTAAATGTGGCCTCATGTAGCTTATTATCAGAGAACACAGACTGGGAGCCTTGTGCGTTATTAAGTCCCCCTTTGCTCTTTAGCAGCCGGTTCTTATATCGAAATGACCTTTACCACCAGAAACAACTCTTCTGTTTAAAACAACGCCTATGACTAACAAGTTCCTTAGGCTGACTACAGAGACATGCATTTCAGAGGATATTTTGGTTAAATAAAATGCAGTGACTGAAAGGCACATAATTTTAACAGAATGGATGTGATAAAGATAATAACTGCCCAGGGAGTCCTAAATAAAAGGGAATCACAGGCCCCCAGCTTAAGGCAGCAAACCTGGCATTTGTAGAATCGGGACAAGAAGAGCAGTTGCCACAAATCAAGCCCTTTCATGTGGGGTATCTGTTATTCCTTTAAAATAGAAAAATTGCCTCATATAGGGAAGGAGAAATCGCTGCCATTCTCCATGTCCTTCTGGTGTAGTTGCTTCTCAAGTGCACCCTGACTCTAACTACCACCTCTGGCTCACCCATGTCTCACGGTGTTCTTACATATGTACGTTAAGGAGAGAAAACCTTGACTCATTAGCGGTGTGTCTGTGAAGACCTGTGTCTTCTGTGCTGGCTCTTGGGCCAAGTATGCCCAAAAGCCCTTGAGGATGGAGTGAGTTTGCTGAGCAGCTGGGGCGGGGGCTGTGGGGAGAGGAACAGCACGTGTATTTCCATAAGTGATGTTACTACTATGAATATGAAACTCAGACTCCTCTGTTAACCGAAGCCCTGCAATAAGCTGGGGTTGAATAGCTTGCCGGAGCAATGGCGCTGTAAACCCGAAGACATGCCATGAGTTTTCACATCAAAGGAAAGATTGCCGGTAACTTAGATTTAATTTAGGGCACTCGATTATGCTGAGGAGAAGTTGAAAACCAGAGACGGTGAGAAATGGGGACACTGAGGCCCAGAGCAGCAGTGTGCTTAATGAAACGCTGGGACTTCAGATCTGCAGCAGGAAAGTACAAGAGTCTAAAGATGGTAGACCTGAGAAGCAACTTTTAAGGGTGGAGAATGGTCCGAAGAGCTCCCACGAGGCAGGCCCGGGTGGTGTTCATTCTGGGCTCTACAGCTCTGAGGCTCCTCCTGCTCAGGAACAGGACTCCTCCCTGAGCCCACGTCTCCCTGCTCGGCTTCGGGTCCATCGCTGCCCTGCATTTGTGCCCTCTCTGCCAACACCTCTCTCACAGGACACCTCCCCGAGCTGGTTCTCAGCACGCTTTCCCCTTTGAATAGATGCAGTCTAGTCTCGTGTGTGTGTGTGCGTGTGCGTGTGCGTGTGTGTGTGCGCGCGCGTACAGAGCCGTGCTCAGGCACTGGCGATCTGGGGCTCATGTCTCCTCTCAGTCGTCTTTCTTGAGGAGAGCAATGGGAGCGCAAGCCCCGGAGAGACAGGTCCTGTGCCGTAGCAGCTATCCATTTATTCGCTGGTGCATGTACATGGGCTTAGAGTTTGTCCAGGCAGAGGATACTCAAAATGCCCGTCTTTTCCATGGTGATGCCAGCTGCTGGGGCTCTGTTCTGAGACAGAAATGAGTAGTGATTATAAGAATATATATTCATATCTCCCATGTATATGAGTGAATATGTATCCACATATCCCATAAACATGAATATTCATTGGTGCCTTAAGTGGTTATTAACTGATAAGTGGTCTTGACATTGATAATATTATTAAAACCACGGCGCTGACACCATCTATCTATATACTTTCTGTTTGTAGTAAAATTGTTGGTTTCTCCTTGGATTTTTTTGGCTATACAACAGCATTCCTTCCCCCGCATATGCACATTTGTTCTTTCTAAACTTCCTGCCCCTGTGGTCACACTTCTGTGAACAGTCCTAGCACGTCTTTTCTGCGGGGACTTCAGATTCTCTCTCTTCTTAAGGGTGTGGATATGGGATTGTGGGTGCGCTGGGGTGGAGGTGCCCGTCCTAGGGAATGTGCCCTGTTTTAGCTCCCCAGCCTCCGCTGGAGCAGCAGAGGTGTGGCGTGGACATCAGAGGTCCCTTTCTGGAGAGGCTCTGAGAGAGCCCTTGAGAGTCATGGCTAAGAGGATGCACTGAGGAAAGGTTTGGTCAGATATTTGCAGGACCCTGAGGGACTCAGTGTCTCTGAGCCTGTGAAGACACTGTGTGTGTGTGTGTGTGTGTGTGTGTGTGTGTGTGTGTGTGTGTGTGTGTGTGTGTGTGTAGGGGGCACTTCCTCTAGGGTGTACACAGGGCTGCCCAGCCAGGCCTGAAGGACTAACACTGAAGCCATCTTTGTTCTGAGTTTGGGCAGAGTTGTCCAACAAAGAGGAAGAGGGGGCCGACCGAATTGCTTTGGGAGCAGAGCTGGGGCCTCTTTTTCCTCAGAAAAAGTAAGTACTGGAAGCCAAGTACAGATTTTGTTTCAGTGAAATTCATTTAGATACTGTTCTTACAGAGTCCTCCTTAGTGGAGACTGAGGACAGCTCTTCCTGTGGGAAACCTGTTCCAGCCTCAGGCAGATGCAGGACTCCTGCAGCAGGGCTGGCTGAGGGGCAGTGTGTTCCTCAGTGCCTGCCTCACTGCAGGGATGCAAGGTAGCTGTCCTGACCCCTGTCTCGTCAGCTCTACCCTTGGGTGTACGGACCAGGAGAGAACCATGCATGATGAAACCAGAGTCAAGCCATCTCAAACACTGTCACTATCCTAAGTGGCTTTTTGTTTGTTAGTTGTTTGTTGTTGTTTATTTTTGTTTTTGAGCTAGGGCTGTTTCCAGGTTGATGTCCAGCAGTGTCGATTTCCCAAAGATTAAGGAATATAGACAAGTACCATTTTGCCCAGTTCCCGTTTTTAAAATCACGGAAGGAGCTTCTCCAGTGTCATGAACTATGTCAGCAATTTAACATACAGTCAGATTCCTCAGACCTTAGTTCAAAGCCCATTTCTTTGGTCAATGCCTTTCTGAAACCTACATGTATCTGAAAGCCAAGTTAGTGTTGGCTTTCAGCTTCCTCCTCTCCTTCGTAGCAACATTCTTAGTACTGGCCACTTGAATCCAGAAGAAAAAGCTTGCTAGCGTAAGTCAGATTTGGTAGATACGAGGCTTTTTAAAGGAGGAAACAATAAGAGGGAGACAAACAAAGTAGCATCATTTCTCTGCTGCCAGCATTTCATCTGAATCCTGCCCTGCCGGGAGGCTGAAGTCCAGCCCTGAGCTACATTCCCACCATCATCATAGAGTCTTATTTTTCTCCCTGGTCCCTTCCAGCAGGAGCCAGAGCAAACTTTCCTTTGTGGGACTTGGGGATTTCCTTTGTGAATTCAAGAAGCAGTTATGTGAAATGTAGAGATATAGAGAACACTGAGAGAAATACCCTGGAGTAAGTATTGCTTAATGTTGCCGGAGCAAATTCATTTGAAATCCTGAGGAATACAAAGAACTTAGAAACACATATAGGTACTATGTACCTTTAGGAACTTCTCTTGTAGGATTTCATTGACCACCTGGGCCTCAGAATGAAATCTGCAGACTTAAGAGGCATTTTAATCAGAGATGGAGATGAATCATTTGGCATAAAACTCTTAATTTGTGAATGCACACACATACACACAGAGTGAGTCTTACAGTGACAAAGTAAAGCAGATTCTTACTTAGGTATAATTCTCTGTGACTTAATTGGAAATTTGATTTAACGTAAGTTGAACATGCTTTTTCATCTTTGAGGTATTCCCCCCAGAATTTCATGCTATCTAGTAGATTAATCTGGAGTAAGAGTTGGCATTAACCCCCTCCTCACGATGCAGGAAAGCAGCTCACCTTACACACGCAGGTGGAAGGAGCAAGCCTGTCCCACTCTGGGTCTTCTTATCAGTTAGTGATGCCTTGACACCTATTTCCTAGGTGTGTGTATATGTGTATACGAGTGTGCATGTGTGTGCAGGTGCACATGTGTGTGGGCATGCATGCCAGTGTGACCAGGTCAGGCCTCAGGAGCAGCCTCCTAGTGTTTGAGATCAGGTTTCTCACTGGCAGGGTAGGCCACCCGCTTAGTGAGGCCCAGGGATCAGGGATCCCCCTGACCCTACTCTCCAGTCCTGACGTTATATCCTGAGACGTTCAGGTCTCCACATCTGGGAACCAGAGTCCTGTAGGCCCTCATGGCTGCAGGGTCCACAGCCAGGCCCTCTGCTTAGCCCTGTGTTCTAACATGGACATGTGTGTGCCTCTCATGCAACCTCTCTTCTAGACACTTATCTTCCTTATGCTCCCACTCAGCTTGCAAAGTGCCACACGAAGCTATTATACATACTGGTATTTAGTCTGCATACAAAAACTCACACACTCCTGTGTAGAAGGCCACACCATAGAAGTCAGGAGACTTTCTGGATGTCACTTAACGGACAAGTGAATACTGAGAAGAAAACTATTTTGTCCAGATAGGTGGGTGATTTTGATAGACTGCTGGGTTTTCTCTACATCATGTGTCTTTTGTTAATATATTTCATTCTACTCTCTTCCACTATGGTAAAAATAAGACATTAGTGGTTCTGTGGACCTGGGTAGTTTCTGGCTTCAGGTCGGCCATGTGCTTACTGCTTTATAGTTTAGTGGCTATCAAGAACAAAGCTCTAAAGAAACTCAAAGCCCTCCTGGCCTTGGCCTGTGAATGGGTTGATGTGTTGTGAGCCTCTGCAGGCTTCTGGGTTGGTCCGCACTGTGCTGCCCAGGCAAATGCCTTCCTCAACAGCTGAGTTGTTATGCACCGCGACCTTGAGTTGTCTTCTCAGCACAAACCAAGCGTTTTGCATCCTGACACTGTCCCTTTCACCATTTGCTCCTCTGGTTTCTCATGTGAGTCCCAACCCAGGGAGGCAGTGTTTCTGTTACACGCGCCTCCGGTGGACTGGGGAGAGGCCGCTAGACCTCATGAATTAGCCTTTCATCTCCGTAGCGTGGCGATGGATGTCTGCATTTGTCTTCATCTCGTACTTGACAGCTGAACCAAGGCCCTGTGCATAGGAAAGAACTTTGACCACTGCAGATACGTTAATGGGACATCGTTTACATTTTTCATTAACTGGCGAGGCCTACGGGTTGTGGGCTGGGATAGAGGCAGGCTTTAGCTCAGTGCCACGGCAGCGCCCTGCGAGTGAGGGACGCGTTGTCTGTGGATCGAGGCGCGATTACTCGTGCTTTTAGTGGCGTGCCATTCATCGCTGCAATTAAGCTTCTCATCTGGGAGTGTTTGGGTACAGAATCTGCAGTTGTCACGCAGTCAGTGTCAGAGTCGCTCAACACCGAGCTCACTTTTGCGCTTGAGTGCGTTTATTGATGAGCACACAGGTGTTAAATTAGATTGGTTTCAATCCATTGTATGGAGTCGCTAGGCACCAACTAATCTCTGTTCTTGCAAAGGTTTCTGATGCCTAGGTAGCAGGAAGATGAGGAATAATCGGAGTTTTAATCAAATAGGAATTACAGAGATTCATTTAACTTAATTTTTTATCACATTTTTGCTTAAGGGAAAAAGGAAAACAAGCCTTGGTTAAAAAAAAAAATAAAACAAAATTAGGCATCACAAGAAGACACGTGCGTTTTACGTGGCCGTACATTTGGCTGTGTATTATCATAATTTGTACATATTCAGCATCCAAAGTCCTTTATCCCTTCTTCCCCCGGGTCAGGCAACCATACGTCAAATAGTTCTTTTTGGAGACTTACGTTGAAATGCAAATCCAAAAGGCAGTTTTAGAAGTTCATGAGCAATCCCGGTGCCCGGGGGCTTCTCCCGTGCTCAGGCTTCTGGTGCGGTACAGGGCTCTTATTCCTGAAATGGCTCATTACATTCCTATGTCTGCAGAGGAGGACCCTCTGCAGACACCTAGGCCCCAGAGCAGCCTGCCGCACAGGGCCAGCTGCCAAGCAGGCCAACTAATTAAAACAACGGCTGCATGGAGAGCGCACACTCGGAACACCTGGACCTTCATCAGGAATGTCCCACGAAAGAACCGCCAGTGTGAAACAAAGCACAGTGCAACCACCCCAGGTCCTCCGCCCCCCCCCAAATCTCCATAGAAAAAAGAAAACATTGTGAGTGATGGCTGGGCAACTGGGGCTCGTGTCCCGCAGTTTAATATATACACCCCCAAGTCGAAATAGTAAGAATGACTTCATCGCCACTGAATTTCTGACCGCACTTCTGCACAGAAAGGGACTGTCAAACTGTGATAGTAAGATTTGGTCAGTGGCTTTTTCTCCTGTATATATAAAATATAAAACTAAAGCCATCCATTGCAGGTAGATGTCTGAGCCGATGGGTAAAACATACTTATGAAGTCTTCATAATTAATACAGATGGTGGGGTCGGATCCTTAAAAGAAACCTGGCTATTTACTTCTGTTTCAGCCTGGCTTGGAATACTTCTAGGGGAGCAGCCATCTTGGATGTAGTCCGCTCAAGTCTCCAGTATTAAAGACTTGTCTTCCAGCATACGGCTATGGAGAGGTGGTGGGACCTCTAAGAGAAGTCTGTGGGTCATTGGAGCCAAGCTGTGGCTGCTGCATCCCTGACCCCTTGTCACGGCCCAGCTGTCAGGGGTCTGAGCACACATCCCTGCTGTCATGCTCTGCTCTGTCACAGGCTCAAAGCAATGGGAGCAGCTGCTCATGGACCAGGCCTCCGAAAACTGAGTGACGTTAAATCTTTTCTCTTTGTAAGTTGATTGTCCTGGGTAGTTGTTACTGCAGCTGAGAGCTGACACACACATGTCCCTCAGATGAAGTCTTAACGGGGAGTTGTTTTGCCTAATGAGCGATGTTAGGTTACAATTACGCTGTCGTAAAGAGACATATAACCAGAGTTAGTGTGGATTAATTGTTTCCACAGAAAACTGAGAAAACCTTTCTCTGCACAGAGCACTCACAGAGGAGCTAAATGACTTGAGAGTCTAAATGTCTTAGAAATTGTACAAGGTGCATCAGGGCACACAGTCAGCATGCTGCGTGCAGTGTTGAGACGTTTTTCATGAGCTAACCTAGCTCTACTCTCTAAGAGAGTGGCCTGCCTGGCTGCAGATGGCCACTGGGGAATTTCTTTGGCCCCATGGTGAGCGAAAATTGTAGTATTTTTCCTGGGTGTTTTGTTACTGCAACTGAAAGCTGACTCACACACACGCTGACTCACTCACATACAGTGGCCACAGTATCTGAAAGGCAGTCCTTACCGCCAGGAGGTTGGTTGGGTTTGGGGGTGCTAACATATCTGCACCTTTTCCTTGTTTAAGGTTTTGTACTGACTGCACCGTAGGTCCCTGGCCAGCTTGTGCCCATCCCCCATTCCTTCTATGCAGTCATAAGCTCCCCATGTCACTGCAGGTACCTTACTCATAAGCAGACCCGTTGTCTGGCTCCTCAGCAGATGACAGAGTGAGTCTGCCTCAGCCACTGCTCTGTGTCCAGCACTGGAAAGTGACTAGCGTGCTGCAGAGGAAGAAGAATCATATGACATGAATAAACACACTAATGAAAGTGAGGGCAAAGTACTGCTATTCCACAGCCCTCTGTGCAAGGCCAATACTCTGGGCCTGTTCTCACACACCCACACCATGCTTTCCCTGGTATGCACCAGGCAAGGGAGACAGGCACTGTCTGAGGTGGTCCCAGATGTCGGCTTGTGCTCACCCTAGCAGCTATGCCTGTCATCATTTGTCCTGTGTCAGCTTGCGCCACCGATGTCTTTCGCTAGATAAATCCTTGTGACCTTGAGCATCAAGAAGACGACTGACAACTATCTCCCAATCCCAGGGAGGGGTCATGACCACATGGCCTTTTCCTTAGACAGCGTTAACTCCAGTGGCAGAGTTAGGCCATGATTGTAGTCGTCTGAGGTTGGAGCTGTCGCCCGTCTGCTCTCTGGCCACTTGCCCTGGATCAGAAGATGTCTGCGTCACTGGGAGGGACCATGATGAGGTCCCATGCTAGGGGTTTCCCCTGTCGATGGAATTAGGCCTTTGGTTTATGTGGTGTACATCGACAGGAATCTTTCTTTTCTTTTTGCTTTCGACCATAACATTCCTGTAGCTGGACCTCGGGATATTTCCAGATCACTCAGACTGCTTCCTACCTCGAGGGAACACACTGACTTTTTGTTGCTCATTTTTTGACTTGGCCTTGGGTCTGCCTTTCTAGTTTGAGGCCAGGTGATGAGTTATTCTTTAACCCACAGGGACCTTTAGATTACATTTTATGATCATATAACCCAGTTTTCAGTGCACAGTGGATCAAACAGTACTTGTTCAGCAAAGGCCTGCATAGTCTGAATCACACAAAATAAGTTTAACACAGGTTTTAATGCACACATACGTACATACATATATACATACACATATACATGTGTATATACATGTATGTGTATATGTGTATACATATGAACTAGAAAGACATCTCAGAAGAAGGCAACTAGAGGCTTAGTACTGTCAAAACGGAGCAGGAAGACCCTGGAGATCCTGTGCCTCAGTCATAGACAGAGGGGTTTTCAGTCATGAGGACAATAGGGGATGCTTTCTGCAAGGATGTCCCAGAGCTTTGACTGACTGACTGAGGCAGTGTCTCCCTGTGTGGCCTAGGCTGGCCTCCACCTTGCGGTTCTCCTGCCTCAGTGTCCTAAGTGATGGGGTACAGGGGGTCACCACTGTTCCCAGCTGCACTCTGTAAATTTGAAACCAGTCCTTGTAACGACCCCTAGCCAGGAGGAGGTGAGAAGGGCATTTGTCTAGAATGCTGTAAAAGCAGATGCTTAGGAGATTGAAGATGTGCATGTGACGCGGCACTCTCGTGGTTCTAGACAAAGGTCTTAGAGATGGTTATCAGACCATCAGAATACTCACCGATCTCTTCCAGAAGGTGATTTAGGAAATTAAAAACACTGCATTACAGGGAACACTAGCAGGCCACAGGATGCCCCGGCCAGAGGGGGGCAGGGAAGCAGTGCTTGGGGGGGCTACAGGAGAGGGCTCGAGGGAGCTACCTGAGTGATGCCTGTATGTAAAAAGGCGGATTTTTCTGAGGGTCTAAGCCTCTGAAAAGGATTTCAAAGTGAGGATGAAACAGGATTTTTTTTCCTTTTAAACAGGATTTTTCTCCCTAGACTGGGGTCTCAAGAAGCCAAAGCCACCCTTGAATTCCTGTCCCTGCAGGCTCCACCCTCCAAGGGCTAGGATTTTATGTAGACACATGCCACCAGCCTAGACTTGGGATGTTTTAATTGTAAAACAAGGTTTGAAGTGAAGAAAGGGGAGGTGAGTGTGGAGGAGGAAGAGATGGAGGCCTGGAGGAGAGAGTGAAGACAGGAGGGAAGAACATCAGTGCGTGTCCAAGCTGTGGGAAAGGGAAGAAGCACTTAGGGGGAGAGTTGAAATGACAGGAGAAAATGGCTCTCTGAAGGTCACAGGTGGAGAGAGCAGTTCTGTGTAAGACAATGGGGATGCTTATTTCTTTGGAACGGGAGGAAGACAACATCAGTGTTCTGTCAGCCATAGAGTGAATGTCCGAAAGAAAAACATCCTTTCATGCCTGCGCCTTCTCGGAACAGTTCTTTGCCACTTGCTGAGCGGGCCCCATTTGAACGCATTATGTGACATTACATTTCCTCTAAGGCAGTGTCGAGAGAGTGCTACAGAGAGGGCTGTTAGGCTCGGGGGTAGATGTACCCAAAGATGCCTATGCTTTCAACATTGTACAAATGTATGGTGCCAGTGTGGGAATGCTTTATAAAACCTCAGAGGCACTAATTACAAAGTATAACAGCTATGCGCACTTACAATTATTATTTGTTTGGGCAGGTTTTTCTCCATCTCCATGCACGTTTGCATGCTAATGGCATAAGCAGCACAAAGTTTCAGATTAAAGACTTTTTATTGATAAGTGAAATAGGTCAGGCCCATGAAGACACATTCTCATTTGTACATAGAAAAGCTAAAAGCACTGATTTTTATGCTTTTTTGGGAAGGGTTGTGGTAAGGGGATGGTTAGGAAAAGGGGATGGGGACAGTAGGCTAGGAGGCACACCTGCCTTCTCTTTTATAGCACAGCAGCGTAACTGTGTTTGACAGGAATCAATTACATACTTCGAAGTAAGTAGAGATGATTTCAAATGCTCTCTCTCTGCACATGCACACAAAGTTAGAAATGTGTGAGGGGATCAAACGCTGCTCACCTAGATCTGATCACTACACGCTCCCTGTGTGTACTGACGTAACAAGCCATGCCCTGTAAATATGTGTAACTGCTGTCTTAAGAACTGAGAAGAACTAAAAGTCTAAAGAGAAGTAACCTGCATCTCCTTAGACAGGGAAGTTTAGGGGACTCCTGTATGCAAGGCGCCCAAAGGTGGACCTTCCTACTAGTTAGCAGTTCTTCTCCAAGGTCAGCTCAGGTCACCAGCCAGGGAAAAGAGGCCTGTGGGCATTGGCTTTGAAGGTGTAAATAGAGAACTCTGTGGTTAGACACCTGGGAAAGTCGTGAATGAGGCTGGCTGAGTGCACACTGAGCGCACACTGAGCAAGCACTTGGGCCAACTCCTCCTTGTATCAAAGCAGCAAGAAATTGGGGGACATCAAGACCCAGAAGAGTGCTTCCCTGCTCCTAGCCCTTCGCTGACTCCCACAGAGCAGTGTCTAAAGCGGAAGTCTGCTCCCCCACTCCTTTCCCCTCCTGGACAGCTGGGAGGACAGCTGGAAGCAGGAGTCTGCTCTCCTGCTCTTCCCTGCAGAGCCTGCAGGACGGGGGCAGAGGTCACTCCAAAGCATGCTGTGCCTCCTCTGCCTCCACACACTCTCTTGCGTCTCTGTCCTGCAGCGGCACATAACCAAGAAGGTATGGCTTTGGCTACTCTGGAGGAGAGGCAGCGAAGAGGAGGAGGTGAGGGTGCAGAGCTGAGGGCGGCAGGCAAAGGAGATGTCTCCTCCCTGCCCCAAGCTGCCATGGCTTCCCACAGGTATTTTATGACAGCTCCTTCTCCCTCCCTGTGGCTCACATGGCATCTTACCCATGAGCCACATGTGTTAAAGGCATGCTTGCTTTCTGTTTCTTGATGCTAAATTATTTTGTGGCAGTTAAAGCCATCTCAACTTCAAGTTGTACCAAAGCAAAAAAAAAAAAAGTCAACTAAATTATCTGTAATGAAATCGTTTTCTTTTTTAATCATAGAGTCGACCCAAGTGTGTGGGGAGTGTGAGGGAGACGGAGTGCTTTAATTGCAGGCAGTTGGAACACCCAGCCTGAGGTTAGATATCCTTTCATCTTGCATGATTGTGTCAGAGAGTAGGCATTCTGAAGTCTTAAATGCTTTTGGTTTGGGGATAATTAAAATTGAGTTAGGGAAGCAAAATGAAGAAAATACATGGTTGAAAGAAAAATAGAATCTTCATCACTTAAGGGCAAAGCAGGTTCTAAAAGCTGATGGGAATGAAGCTAATTGCTTGCTGAGCTTGGCATATGTGAGACGCCGGAGCATAAGCCCAGAAGAACACAACAGTGGCGCTGTGTAAGGTTGTGTGGGCAGAAAGGCAGGGCTAGCCCACTCTTGGGAAGGGGACCAGGAAAGGGGTTTCTGAGCCAAGTGGGAGAGAATGAAGATAAGGGCACATGAAGTGAAGGGACTACAAAGCCCTAGATGGACTGGAGAAAATGTATGTGTTAGCTTGGTGAACTGACAAAAGATTTAGTAATTGATTTCCCTAGGAAATGGTGAGCCATTGCAGCAGGATGGCCCGTCCTATGGTGTATTTAAAGGGAGAGAATCCAGAAACTGTGTGGCGGATAGCTTGTAGAATGAGAGATGGAAGCCAGGGACCTCTAGCAGTAGTCACGCCAAGCACCCTGGTGGAACTGTGGGCCTGTTCTGAGTCTAGAGAGAAGGTGGGGAGGACACATGAGGTATTTCAGAACCAGAGTACAACCAGCATGGTAATTACTTGAGTGTGTTGGGTCAGACTTAGCGGGGTGACACCGCTTTCTCTCAGTGCCTACCCTGCGTGACCCGAGGGCGGCACTGTATAAGCAGCAATGCGCTTCATCTCTGAGAAGAGGGCTCTGCTTTCCGCCATGCTGTGTCTGCTGATTTCCATGGTGCAAACAGTGATCAGACCCATCCGAGCCTCCCGTCAGAATGGCGGTGCGCGTGCACGCGGAGGTGAGAAGAGATGCTCACCATCGGTTTACAAGCTGGTTTGAACCAGCCTCGGCACCTGGTAAAATATAGGGAAAAAGGAAAAAAAAAAAAGGTGCAGGGGCCAGTTTTGAAAGGAGTTGGTCTGGAAAGAGTCCAGCAGGCTTCAGAAACTTAGTGCTGATGTGGAGATAAATATTAAAGTGAGACGTGTGTGCAGTAAAGCCCTCCAGCATTGAAGAGTGCCCAGAGAAGGCAGGAGAGCGGAGGAGTTAGGGAGCCCAAGGGGCCAGCCACGGAGCACACCTGGGAGCGGAGGGGATCAGGAGTTAGAGGCTAGCTTAGACTGTGCAAGACCCTGCCTCAAAAAGGGAGGCTGAGGAGATGGCTCGGTGGATATGAGGAGCATCCATGATTCCTAGAGATTACCTAAGTTCAGTCCCAGCCTGCACCAGGTGTCTCACAACTGCCTGTAACTCCAGCTCCCGGGACCGACACCTTCTTCCGGCCTCCGAGGGCACCATACACGTGTGTTCATCTGCAGACACGCACCTTCATATGATTTAAAACAGTAAAAGTGGACCCTAAGATCCATTCAGGTGGGCTGAGACTAGAACCTTGGGGGTGTGTAAAGGTGCGGGGTAGAAGTCTGGGTGCGCACTGGAAAGCAGAGGCCCAGCTTTCAGTCAGTCTGAGGAACGCAGTGATATCATTGGCATAAAGAATATTTTGACTCTGAGTTTATTAATATAAATATAAATATTTTCCTCAGAATTGGCCCAGCATGAATTAATTTTCATAAAGTTCCTGAGGGAGCATCATTAAGCTAATTTAATTCTTTCCTGTAATCAATTTTCCATAGTGTACTGTTAACGTTTCCTTTGATCCATTTTCATATTTATCTTAATAAAATTACTTAAATCAGGATCAATTATTTTCTACATAAGTATCATGATAAAGATTTATCAATAACTCAGAAACCCTGTTGAATTTTATTGATTATATTCTTTGCCAGGCCTTATTGTGTGTGTTAGGGGGGCATTGTTTTGTTTTAGGATTGGGCCTACTTCATAGGACAGACTGACCTAAAACTTAGCACGCAGCACAGGGTAACCATGAACTTCTGGCAGTCTTCCTGCCTTAGTCTGAGTGCTTGGGGGTCTACCAATCACCTTTTTTTGGAGAGGTTAATCTCTTGTAGTTTTCTATTCACGTGGGTGAGTCTCAGAGAACGATCACAAACTCTAGCTTCAGAGCGACTTCATGCTGAAGTCATAGGGCAGCCATGACAGTACAGTCCTTCCCACGCTGGGATAAAAGTCGATGGTTGCATTACTTTCAGCGTCCACAGATGTTTTGCGTTTTGACATCCTTGCACTTAGGCACAGCTGTGAGATAACCCTGAGCTTCCTGTGTAGCCTTTCCCTGTTTCCTACAGTGCTCACATCTTGCCACACCCAGGACAATGGCAGTGACCCCAAGGTGCGGGAGAATTCGCTCCACAGAGGTGCTCCCTGCCGCCTCCCACCCTCAGACCCTTGGTTGTGGTGCATAATCTTCACCAGATCTGCCGGGTCACAGTTAACTGGTGAGCTGCAGGGAGTGTGTGCACCTTTCCACCGAGGCAGCTCCATGCCAACATCGGTTCACTTACACGCTGCATAGTTTGAGACTTTGTCCGCACGCCCATGCTGGGATGTTTAAAGTCAATTTCTTGTAGTAGCACCTGGGGTCACATTACTTTATGCAGCGGGAGAACCTCTGTGGCTTATTTCAGCATTTGCATCTAAGCCTGTGTTTAAGTCGCTGGTTCTACTGTTTCCTGAATGTTTCCAGTTCTCTTGGTCCTGATCTTAAGTAGTTCTTTGGTGATTTAAAATGGTTCTACATTTAGTAATTAGTTATTTCAATGCACAGATAACCCATATCACCACCTACCAGTATCACTGTTCTCCTTCCTTAAGTAGCCATAGAAACCTTGCTGTCACTCAGCTTTCTTTTCCCTTTTCTAAGGTACAGTTTCAAGTCTTTCTCCTGCATACATTATGTAGCTCATCACATGGTACTGTGTGACCCTGACCATGATCATTTACATCTCCTATCAGAACAGCAGCGATCACTAACATGAGATCCCTACCAGGCTGGCTTATTAATATGATCCCCCACATTAAGCTCTCGCTGTACAGGGCCTATTACCATTCTCCTGTGGAATTATGGGTAGCTCATGGGCTAAGGTGCCTTCCTTGGGTACTCAGGAAGCACCTCCGTGCTTGAGCTCTTGTATGAGATGGGTGCATGAATGGAAACTTGGGCTCTTTGGTAGCTTAGCTGTCATGTGTCTCCCAGGGGACCTCCTCGGCAGTACACACAGCTTATCATTCACATTTCAAGCAGGACTTTTCAGTGATATGATTCCCCAAAGTGTTCCCTTTGAGCTACCAATGCTTCCGTACATAATGCCCCAAAGGCGTGCTTTCACCTTCCTGGGCTTAAGCAGAATCCTCTCTCCATAGAGACAAGGTCTCCCTGTGTAGCCCTGGCTAGCTGGAATGTGTTGTATAGACCACCCTGACCTGGATCTGCCAGAGCTCTGCCTGCCTCGTCCTCCTGAGAGCTGCCATTAAATGTGGGCACCAGCAAACCTGGACTAGCTGACATTTCTCTACATGCACCCAGGAGCAGTCATGCCCTAGATGGTTTAATAACTTGCGCTAAAAATGATGATGAGTTTAATTCATTCTGCTTTCCCTTTTAAAAGGAGAATGCCTTATCACTGTTCTTTAGCGGGCATGCTTGCTACTGCTGCTTTTCTTCGTGGTCATCCAAGAAATGTCTCTATTTCTCCTCATTTCTAAGAGATAGCATCACCAAATACAGACTTCACAGTTGACAGCTGTGTTTGAAACCTGTCCTGCCTTCTCCTTCCCTCGCCATGTTCCACAGGAAGACTCGGCTTCTGTGGGAAGAACCCTTGTTGTTAAGTATCTTTTCTTTCCGGTGGTTTTCAAGGATTCTTGTTTTGTCCCAAGGTTGAAAACCTTAATTATGATAAGTCTTGCTGTAAATTTTTTGGAGAGTTATCTTAGTTTGTTCAGTATAGGGATTTTTGTATTTTTCACCGTGTGTGTGTGTGTGTGTGTGTGTGTGTGTGTTCCTAACTATAGCTACCCAGTCTGTGTAATGTGACTTATATGTTGGTTTTCAAGGCTGAACGCTTGGTGTTGGATAAGTGATTGGTGTGCTCCTTCCTGGGGAAGACTGTTTCTCTCCATCGCAGCGTCCTTTAGTTGCCTGTAGTTCTTTACGTGAGGCCTTTTTGAACCCTCCCTCCTGACTCACTAATGGTTTTAATAATGAATCTCTCCCACGTTATCCCTCAGATCGCTGAGGCTCTGTGCAGTTTTCCCATCAGGCTGCTTTTTCTGTTGCTCAGGTTAAGTGAATTCTGTTGATATGTTGTCAGTACTTGCAGGAAGATTTGGGGGAAATGAGTTGCCATCACTCTGCCTATATCCACAAATCCACAGCAACTTCTGAATGAATGTGGTGCGTGAAACGGTGTGTCTGTGTGTATATATAAAGCATTAATACTGAACTGACTCAAAAGCGTATAGTTTGGTTACAACATTTTTTTCTAAGCACATGTGTTGAGATTTTCTCTTATTTGTTTGAAGAGACATTTAAAAATCCTTATTGAAGTGTGTTTTTTAAGACTTTAATTATGGGTCTGTGCAGTACTTATGGATGCCAGAAGGGAGTGCTAGAGTCCTTGGAGCTGTAGGTATAGGCAGTTGTGAGCCGCCTGGTGTGGATGCTGAGAACCTCCGTGAGAGCTGTAGTCCTCTGTGAGAGCAGTGCGTGCTCTTCAGCCGTCCCTTGAGCTTTATGATGAAAGCTTTAGAAGCCCTTTTCTGATAATTCCAGTATCTGATCACGTCAGAGCTAGTGTCATTTGACTGACACCAATTTTGAGGTTTTTGGTTCTTGGTAGTCTTCTATAAAAGTTCATTATTCGACACGTGGCAGTTACGGAAGGGGTCTCTCTTTTTACTGCTGCTTTGGTAGCTTGCTTGGGTTATCACAGTACCACTGCTTGTGAAGGAAGAACAGGTTTCCACGCCGGTCCCCCCTTGAGCCTCCAGATGGAGCAAGCAAGGTCTCAGCCTGTGGGAGCACGTGGGTCAGAAGTGGTTTCTGGGTTGGGTGTTGTGGTGATGTCCTTTCTTTGGTGTCTCCAGCCTGGTGGAGAAGGCAGGCCTTGCTAGCATCCTGCCCTAGCATCCCGGAAAACTTATCTGTTGCCTTGCTCTGTGGTTTCGTTTGTCCTTTGTGTTATCTCCAGAGCTACCGACGTGGCTGTCAAAGAGGGATCCTTCTGCACCATTCCATGTACGTCAGAAGGCTATCCCCAAATGTCTTTAAGCCCGAGCTTGTATTAATACACGGAAAACCCAGACATGTGATCGCCTAGACCTTTGTATGTTAAGTGGATTGGTTAGCTGGGAACAAAGAGCCAAGCAAATGGCAAAAGGGAAACCACAGATGTCTCAAGGCAATATATGATTAATTGCCAAGCGAATGGAATGAGCAAGAAACACTGAGGCTCAGGGGGAGGGAAGGTCAATGTGTCCCAGCCTGACACCAGCAGGTAGTAACTGCAGGTTTGCGGTAGCCAGGATGCCCTGGAGAAGTGGTGGTCACAGGAGCCAGTCGTCAGGGTGGTGGGCTGGAACAGCAAGCTAGGAAATGGTATCGCAGAGCAGGGCGCCTTTGCTCAGTCACCTAGTCCCTGCTTTCCCCCAGATAGCCCTGGAGTATCACTGGCCGGGGGTGGCTTTGCTCGTTCTCTCCCAGGATGGAGACCCCAAAGGCAGTGACTGCAAGCTGAGCAGCGTCTCGCTGCCTCTGTGCATTCCCTGTTTTGATGGAAGGTAGTAAGCATACCATGTCAAGGGCTTTGGCTGTGGGGAATCAAGAAGGACAAGGCAGTATGAGCATGGGTCACAGCCTTGGCAGCCACATCCGGAAGCCAGCGGGAGAACAGCCAGGCCCAAGGGTGACTGGCTGGAGAGGCAGAGCCAGGTCCAATCCGCATGTTGGAATGGAAGGCCTTCCTCTGAGGCCTCCTTCCAGTGTAATCTGGACCCTGTAGCTGCCTTTTGCTTCCTGCTACAAGGGCCCATTCTCGTGGGAGGATCCCTCTTGTAGGCATAAAGGAAAAGCAGAAGGCTAGGGCACCTAGATGCCAGGCGTGGTTGTCGGGTGATGGGCATGCCTCTGACAAAGTGTAACATCCCAGCAGGGCATCCCTGAGTCAGTCCACATGGCCCTTGTGGTTTCCTCAGTAAACAGAAAAAAACAGCTGTAAATTTGTGATATTAAATGAAGTCTCTGGAAGACTACTTTCCCGTTAACAATTAAGGGTGTGTGAAGGTCTCTATGGCCAGATACTTCTAGTTGGGCTTAAAAGTCGCAGTGGAGACCAACCTATATTACCATTATTTTACCTTTTAAATTTCAAGCATGTGAAGATGACTGCAGGCAGTAACCAGAATTAAACGTTCCTCAGGCTCTTGTTTTGTTTATTCTTTTGTTTTTGGTTTTGGTTTGGATAACCTTTTAGGTTTCGTTCACTATAAAATCTTGCCAGAGCTACTTCAGCAGTGCTGTGAGTCCTCTCAAGTAGCAGATAACCAAGGAGACAAAAGACACTGTTTTGTTTGGCTTACTCTCCGTAAGCTGAGTTTATTTAACAGTGAACAGGTACTGATCATATTTTCTTCCAGGGGCTGTCTTACAGACACTCTGAGTGTATAATTTGCAGACAAATTACACAATAACACCTCACCACGTTTTTTCCACTGAGAGGTCTCTTAGCGTCTCCAGTCTTTCCAGTGTCTGCGTGGCAGGAGTGGGGTCAGGTAAAGCTGCCAGAGACTTTCAAATGGGGCACAGGCTGAGGCCTCAGGGCCGACAGCTGGAGGCTAGCCTGGACTATATAGCAATTCCGTGTTTGAAAAGCCAGGGGCGTAGAGCTCGATGGTAGAACATTTGCTTTAGTACATAAGAGACCCTGTGTTTTGGTCTCCTGCCCCACCACAGAACGGCGAAAACAGAGGATGCGGACAGGTGGCTCAGTGGTTAAGAACACTTGCTGCTCTCGGAGAGGGCTCCAGGTGGGATCCCAGCGTCCAGGCTGGATGGCTCACAGCTCTATGAGATCCGGCACACTTTTTAAGCCTGTGGGCACCTGTGTGTGTACATACCACCCCCAACACACACACAAAGTACATATTATAAACATGCATTAGCAAGAGTAGACTTTGTCTGCAAACAGAAACGGGAGCAGCGTATGACTGGTTCTCAGGGCAACAGGGCTAACAATCATGCCGTGTGTGTATGCTGTACGCCGTAAAATGCAGGCGCCTGTGTGTGAGAACACGCCACACTGTGCCACCGAGCAGGGGGCTGGTGAGGACGGCGTCCCTGTGTGTCACAGGATTTGTTTATGAATACAGGCGACTTACACATGTGAACCTCTTGTTGTCATAACCTCTTTCCCTGGGAGAACCTGACTTCTTTTGGCATCTGGAGGCCCTCTGTGTATTTCGTGTTTTGCTCTAACGACTTAGTTGTCCCATTCTGGAGAGTATTTATATCTCTTGACTTCTCTTTAATAAAGAAAAAAAAGTCCGGTTCTCTGCGCACTCTCCGTGTTTCGAAGGAGTTTTCTAGCAGTGCGCAGTCCTTCCTGCCTGCCAGTTAGTCACGGCGTGACGCTGTCCTCTGAGCGTCTGCTCGCTGGCTGCCACTCATTTCTGTTCTCTCTCGTGTCATTGCAGACTCTCCTCAAACTTGGTGTGTGCCTATACTATAACTCATAACAAAATCACACACGTGGAAGTTGCTTAGTAAACACTGAGTGGAACTGTCCCAGGGACATTCAGAATTTTTGAGAAAAACTTGTTGTACTGTGTTTTCTGGGCTAACTACCTCCCCTAAGGCTATCAACACTTACAAAACACTGTCTTTCTCTCGGACTTCCTTTGATAAACATCTCCCTTCCACATTTGCTTAGGCCTTAGCATAACCTTTCTGACAGAGGCAGGCTGCTGCCTGTGGTCTTCATTCTGCATGAGGAATGACACACAAGTCTGGGTCTCCTTGTTTTCATAGTCAGCGCAGAGTCAAGCCAACGAGGAATTCTTTGAGGATCCCACAGCGCAAGTAACTGTGGCTTTGTGGCTGAGATGGCGGAGGGCTCAGTGTGCTCGGCACTGTGCCGGCCTGCTCAGAGGCCGGCCCTCCTTGCAGAGACACACTTTCTGCCTGGCAGCAGGCATTAGGAGGAGGCTGGCCAAAACAGGATGGCCCTCGCCCCAGAGACTCTGATCTACCAAAGATATTGACGGCCTGACAACTCGCTGCTCTATCATGGGTTCTGAATTCCTGTAGCTGGAAGATCTTTCTAACCTATAAGTTCTCCTTGGTCCCCTTAAAATTCAGCTCATTTTAGCAGGCAGCCCGCCCTGAGAGCGTCCCAAGGAGGCTCACTGCCAGAAAGCGGGCACTTTTGTGGTTCTTCGCAGTTTTTTAATCATACCAAGGAATGCACCAGCACAGTTTCCTCTTGTTCTGTATCCCCTCATTGGTCCCCACACACATGTAACCAGACTCCCTTTTTTGGCTGTCAATGGAGGTGACTCTAAACATCATGCTGGGTCACTCCCTGGTTTTTTGTTTGTTTGTTTTTAACTTATTTCACATGCAACCTGAAGGTGCTATGTAGTCCTTTTTGTTTGTTTGTTTGTTTGTTTTGTAAAGGAGTGAAAATTTGTTTAAAAATAATAATGAAAAACCTTTTCACATTTGGGAGGGAGGGTCTACGTGAATTTAGGCACATGATTAATTGTTTTCCGCCTGCATGCGCACCTGTTCTCCTTCCTCCCCGCCACCGACTGGGAGGTGTCATTTCAGGTCGTGAATTGCTGTCCTGACTACCTATGGAGACTATGCCTGCTGCCTTGGTACCACTCTGCCTGCTTCGGCCAGATCCTATAAACTGTGATTGCTTTATATGTGTGTGAGTGGGCACTCAAGAGTATGCTGGCTTGTGCCTGGCCTCTTTTACTTTGAATCCTCATGGTGCAGAACTCACACTTCTCCAGCCAAGGCAACAGTGCTGAGTTTTGTGATACCTGGGGTGTCTCTTCTCTCCCCTGGTCCTCGGTGAGGAGCACACAGCAGTATTGCGCAGCCTCCTCCTCAGCAGTGCTGGGTGCTGAGAAGGAGATGGACGGTGAGCGCTTGCGCCTCTGGAGTTTCCTTACTGTTCTGATTGTGAGTTGTCAGAATCTGGTGTATTTAAGGAACACTGCCAAGTCATTTCTTTTCAATGTGAAAGCGAGGCTCTTGCAGGCCAAGGAGGCTTATACTGGTTCACAATCAGACCCCCACACTACAATTTGCTTTTGACTGGGAAGATGGTAGGCTTTCTGTCAGTGGGCTTCAGTTCTTCCTTCACAGACATTCATAGGTTGTTTTGAAACAAATATTGTGTGCTTTCTTTCATATGATGAACTGGATTTTAACATGCATGAGCACACACACATACCATTTAGACATTCAAGGAGAAGAGGTGCTATTTTTTGGGGGGGCTAACCAGGTGTGAGAGAGGGTGAGTGAGACGTGAACAAAGTAGATGGCGTGAATCTGTGGGAATACGGTCAAACCCGTCACTCTGTATAATGAAAATATCCTCGTAAAACAAAAGCCTCACAAACACCTTTTGAAGAAGTTTTTAAAAAGTAATCAAATAGGAGACATGAAATGTGCGTGGCTTTTAGGGGCCACTCTGGGTGTGCACACAAGCATTCTGTGTGGGTCTTTCTCGTTGCTGTTGGTGTTCTTATGCACATCTGTTTTCCTTAAAGCTTTCTTCATTTTCCAGAGGCTCCAACCTTTGATATCAAGTTGTCTGATAGTTACAGGCTCCTCCGCCTCCAGCCGCAGTGTGCAAAAGTCAGTGTTCATGGCTGCCTGTGTGTAGAGAACTCTCTGGACCCTGAATGTGCTGTAAAAAGAGAGAGAGAAAAAAATTCCAAAAGGGGAGATTTTTATACCCTTTAAAAAACTTAATGCTTCCCATAAGAACTCTGGAATGGTTTTATGGCCCAGTCCTGCTTCCTTAAATGTTAAAGAAACAAAGTAGTATAAAAATCTTGGCATGATAATTATTAATAAAAATACTCTTCCATTTGCTCTGCAGAACATTGCTTTTGCATTGAAATTATTTTTTCGTACTATTAAAGTGTGATCAGACGTGGATATAAGGGAATTAGACATTTCTCACCAAAGCAGAGGTTGGTCCTCTGGGAAGCAGAAGTCCAGCAAATGCAGAGGAGCCTTAGAGGGTGAATTCTTCTGTTATTTTTAAAACACATACTTGAGTTTATGGCTGTGCCTCCTGTTATGATGTGAAACCATCACAAGAACTTTTGGGGAAGCAATTCCTTGAGAATGCCTTCAGTTCACAGTGGTAAAGCATCACAAAGAAGCTTAACCATTTTCTATAAATTTAACTGCTGCCCCAGAATAGCCATCTCTGCAGGATTGAAATACTCTGTATATTTTATTATCCATCCACTTCTTTTGAAAGAGGAGTACTGTGCTTTGTACAAGTCAATTATTTTTGATAGTTTCTGTAATTAATGTTTAATTGTATTTTATTGTCTTCGTTTTATTACATCACCTTGGTGATAATTGAAACATTTCTAAACACTGGAAACCTAGACAGTACTTTGTGTGTTACACTGTTATCTTTTTAACACTTCCATGAGATTTCAGGGCTGGTGTATTTACGTCCCCATTTATGGGGAACCTAAACTGAACCTAGCCTTCCATACCTACCCGCCAGAGGAACCCTGCTGTGTAACTCAAGATACAGCCATGGAAATAATGCTGCCTTTCAAACATTTTCCAGTTTGTTAATTATTATTGCTATCATGATTGTGTGTGTGTGATACGGGGGGGGGGGTACAGTGGGGTGCATGCATGCCACGGAGCATGTGTGGAAGTCAGTCAGTCAGAGGACAGCTTCCCGGACTCAGCTCTTGCCTTCCACCATGGGTCTCAGGGACCCAGCTCAGGTTGGCAGGCTTGTGCATCAGCAAGCGCTTTTCCCCACTTCCCCACGCCTGCAGTGTCTTCTCTCTGGAACTTGGAGCTGCACACTGTTGACAGAGTACACACCTCTTACATCAGTCAGACTCCCCTGGATTTATATACTGCAAAATGTGTGTCAGAAGACAGTGCTGGCCCTGCGGGTAGAACTGACTCTTTGAAATGTTCAGGAGTGGGAAGGAATCCACTCCACGCAGGTACCCACAGTCACAAAACACCTGTTTTCTTAATAAAGCTTAAAAAAAGACAGTGTGTAGGGCAAGAAAATAACAAAAGGAGAAAAGATAGGACGGTCAGAGCCAGCAACAGGAGAGTTCTGTTCACACAGGAGGTGAGAAGACCACGTGGGCTTTGGAGCGAAGGGCCTGTTGGTGTGGAGGAAGGAGACTCGCCCACACAGCCTGCTCTAAGCAGGGCAGCTTAGCATGGCATTCTGCGTCGTCCTCCCAGTCGAGGGGAATTCCACAAGTCTCTGGGCTTGCAGAGAAAATCAGAGGTCACTGCAGCATAGCAGCAATTTGTAATAAATTGCCCAGTTGTGAAATTGGTGTCTACCCAAGCCATCTTTTCCTACACGATTTGTTTTATACCTTTTTGTGCTGTTTGCCTTTCACAGATTGGTCACTGTGAACACTCCCTACTCAGTTGTGGTTGGGAAATGTTCCCAAGCACAGCCATGTAGTTTCTGTGTGAAAAGCCGCTTTGAAGATAATTATCACTTGTGTGAGCGCGAGTGCATAATTGCCGTCAGAACACGGGAATGCTCAACTATAAACTAAGTAACTCTTACAATTCTGGACATCCGCTGAGTTCACTGTTCAGTATGGAAGGTGGATCACTCATTGCAGTGGTTCTGTTTGACCATGTGATAAGAAACACAGATGTATATTTATACATGCATTTTTTGAGTATCGGTTTATTGTCCACAAACAGGACTTCATCACTGCAGAGAGTATGTATTTTAAAAACTCTTGCGAATTTGTCACATTATCAGTAAGGCTGAAAACATAAATCATACAGTTTCAAACAAGCATATTCTAATTATGCATAATGGAAATACTTCACTAACTTGATAGATGCATCCTGTCCGAATTTTAGTCATTTGGCTTTGTATGTATCTAGTCATTTATAGAACTCATTCAGCAAATGTATTTAGAGCGTCATCCGGAGTTTTGCTGGTGTGCCATGACCCTCTGTCATGTACTTCCCGGGGTTTTAGTGCCTTGTATTGGTGGAGTTTTCATTGACAGCCTCCGTTTTTCGGACCTGAGAGCATCTTCCAGGAGCATGGCTTCTGTAATGGCTGTTTATACCAGAGTTCAGAGTTTCCAAAGCCCAGGGAAGGAAGTTAGGGGGTCAGTAGGAGGCCGTGTAGAGAGAGCTGTTGTCTCACCTGGATTGCTTTCCCCGCTGCATAGCAGAAGGCCAATGAGTGAGAAGAAAGGCTGAAACTATTCTGCCTGCAGCTGTCCATCGCCTCACAGAGACAAGATGCTCGGTGTTGGCAGTCTGAGCTCACAGGGGAAGAAAGAATTATAGGAACCAGGAAGACTCACCAAGGCTCTCAGACCTCAGCCCACACCGCCTAGCCCCCAGATGAATAGGCTGGACCTGGAATG
>CM053756.1:4700810-4744971 GCA_028658305.1 Pachyuromys duprasi
CACATCTGGAACTGGTGTAAGGGACTAGAGTAAGGGCAGGCCCCATTTGTTTTTCTTACCTTCCACCGTCTGAAGCTTGTACTCCCTGGGATCCTTTCCCTTCTCCACAGGCTTAGCACGTGGTCAGTGTGCTAGCTAGTTTTTACATCAACTTGGCACATGTCAGAGTCCTTTGGGAAGAGGGGACCTACGACTGGCCTGTAGTCACACGTGTAGTGCATTTTCTTGATTAGTGGTTCATGTGGGTGGAGTCTATGGGTGGTGGCCCTGAGTGCTTCAGGAAAGCAGGCTGAGCAGAGAGTGAGACAGGAAGCCTCAGTTCTCCATGGCCTCTGCCTCAGCTCCTGCCTGCAGAGTTCCTGTCCTGGCTTCCCTAGAGGATGGACTGCAGTAAGGTGGCACACCATATCTCTGCATCCCCCGAGTTGCTTTTGGTTGTGGTGTTTTATTCTATAACCGTGGAGACCCTGACTAAGACAGGCAGCAAGTGTTTGGGCCAGCTTTCTGACACTGTAGCAAGTGACTGAGACAACTCGTCAACAGAAAAACTGTGTTTTGGATTACAGTTGTGAAGGTTTGAATCTACAAGCGATGGGCCCTGCTGACTGTGTGAGGCAGTACGCTCTCTGTGGCCAGAGCATGAAAACAAGAAAGACTAAAGCGCTGGGGTTCCCTGATCCCAGCTGGGAACACTTCTCCATGATTCCCACGCCACCCTACTTCATGAGATTTCTACCCTTAATAGTTTTCCATGAGCCATAACGCGGGGTCTTTGAGGACATTGAAGACCTAAAACATAGCCATGGAAGTGGGCTAGATCCTGTGAGTTTGCTGTGTGCTGTCGTTACATGGCTGGGAGCAGGCCAGGCTTCTCCTGGCAGCTGAGAGAACCCTGCTGAGAGGGCCCTTTCTCTAGCACAGAGGGGAGGAGAAGGCTCATCTGAGCTTTCTCCCTGGGGCTCACCTAATTGTTTCCCATGGAAAAACATTTGGGAAGGAGGCTCAGAGATTGCTGTCCCAGAGCCTGCACAGAGGCCAGGCGGGTGGGTGCGGGGCAGCAGTGAGCTGGGTGCCTTCCTTGCTGGGGCTGTGGAGCCTTAGGAGAAGGAGCCCCCTTGAGCAGCTTTCTGTGATTCCTTCCCCCATCAGGGGCTGGTGGCCACTTGTATAACTCCCTGGCATTATTCTCCAATGTTCTCTCCACTTTGCACTTTCTTCAGTGAACACCCTTTGACTTCTTCATGGATATGCTTTCCATTCTTTCTTTCTTTATTTTTTTCCCCTGAGACAGGGTTTCTCTGTGTAGCCTTGGGGCTGTCCTGGAATCACTTCATAGACCAGGCTGGCCCTGAATCTCTGGATCTCTGTGAAGAGATCCGCCTGCCTCAGCCTGCCAGAGTGCTGGGATTACAGACGTGCGCCACCATGCCCAGCTCCTCTGTTCTTAATCAAGACTCTTGGTTCAAAGTCGCATTTGAGTCATCAGCTCTAACGTGATTTCAGCTCACTCGTGGTTGGCCCCACCCCCGTTTTCTGAGATTGCTCATTATTTTTCTCCTCTCTCCTCTCTGGCTTGCTCCCCTCCTTGCCCTCTAGAGCATAAGCTCATCATTGCATCCAGGAGAGCGGCTGGCACACAGTGGGCACTTAGTGCAGGCTTAGTGGGAGAACGGTGTCGTAAAGTAAGCACAGCACACACTCTCTGCTTCCTCCCCAGGAGACAGCCAGGTGCTCCATGGTGGGGACTGAGCAGCCAGCCAAGCTTCGTGTCTCTAACAGTCTGCTCACAGTAGGCTCCTTAGCCAGTGCTTAGTGATGGGGCAAGGTGGGGAACTGTGCTGCTGTTAAAGGTCGGTTGTCTCTGGACCTTAGGAGGAGTGATGTGATATATAATATATAGATATCACACACACATATTTGACACAGTGATGGTGACTAGAAAACTTTGTTGATTTTAAAGAGCTGCCATCAGTGGGTGTGCATGCCATGTGTTCTGATCACACAGATAAGTGGGCTAAATGCAACAGCATGCACACACCCAGGCATCTCATCCACCCAGGTATGCAGAAGCTGTGGAGGGTCTAGGTCATCTGATGAAGCACCAATGGCATGCAGTTGGGCGGAGAAGTTATTGAGAAACTTAAGGTCTTCATATTTGTCATGGAAAATTCTCCAAAATTAGCCGTTCATGCAACATGGTGCCACACACGTCTAGCTATAATCTCAGCGCTATGGGCCCCACCAGGACAATAGAGTCATCATTTAGGAACAAGACTCAACTATAAAGCTTTTATGGACCTTTAAAACCTTAGTCTTATCCCAATAGGAAACTGACAACTGCAAAGTGGTTCTTATTAGCGCCATAAACAGGCAATGAGGGAAGTACAGCTTTTGCCCCTTATGTTTGAAGGGTCTTGTTAATCCAGCAGGAGCAGCCCCACGTCAGATGCTTGCAAAAGCACAGTTTGAACAAAGAACTCAAGGTGTTCATCTGTGGAACTGAGAGAAAGACAGTGGCTACCCCCTTGTCTCCTGAGGGGCCCTGGCTGGGCAAAGCTGAGGGGAGAAAGTGGCTTCCTTACCTTGGGTGTTGCATTTCAGTTTACCACATACCTAGATGTGTCTTACTCCCGAGTCAGTTTCAAGTAAGCAAAGCTTCAGTGTAGAGAAGGACTGAGTTGTTCCTGAGCAAAGTGAAGAGGGAAGTAACAAGGGCCTTCTCTGCTCAGTTGAAGAATGGGGTTCTTTTGTCCATTTACATGATTAGCTCAGTTGATTATAAGGACCTTTGCCCCATGCGGTCCCCGAAAGTTTGAATGTTACTTAGGCTTGTGCTAACTGAGCCCTTGTAGCTGTTCACTGCTAGGAAGGAGAAAGCCAGGCATGCAAAGATGACACCCACTAACATTGTGCCAGGCACTCTGGGCTGTCGCTCCAGAAAAGGGCTCCGACAGCATCTTTGAAAAATATTGTTCCCCCTCTTTTCACACCTTTCATAATGATAAAATTACAAACAATAATATTTGAATTAATATATTTATAGGTATATTTATATATTAGGGAGCAGATTGATCAGTCAATTGGTTTTATTGAATTGGTCCACATAGCTGTGTTAACTAGCAAGTTCATAGTACACAGGGCAGCCTGTCAGTCTGAGCACCCAAGAAAAGTTGCTGTTACAGTCTAAATTTAAAAGATAAGCATTTGTCAGAATTCCTTCTGTCTTCAGAAGCCCCAGCCTGTTCTCTGGAGGCCTTTGACTTGTTCTCCTTATAGAGCACATCTGAAGTCTCAAAAATTTGCTGCTTTGGATGTAATCTTGTCTAAAATACACACACACACACACACATGCAAGCACGCACGCTCTCAAAGATGCCAAGACTGGTAGTTGGGCAAATAACTAGAAAGTATGGCCCAACCAGGTTGACACATAAATCACTACTTCCTCTTCCTCCTTTTGCGCCCACTGCTGTCACCATGTGCCATGTGATGTTCTGGGCAGCCCCTGACAGGGATGATGTCACTGCGTCTTCTCTGTGGCTGTACATGTTCCCGGACATAGTTCTCTATTCATTTCACCAACGGCGTACCAAGCGTCAGGAAGGCAGCTCCTCCTTCCTGGTCTCACAGAAGCCTGCCGTGCCTGCCAATTTCCCTTAGAGACAACCAGGTGTCTTCCGCCTGTGGTGAATCAAGAGCTGTCCCACTGAGGGAGTCACAGTGTTCCTGTCTGTCGGAAGCATCCGTGTGAAAGGGCTGAGCTGAGGACCTGCTCCTCACATGGTTAAAATATGTACCCCAGTCTGGCTGTGCTAGCAAGGTCCAGCCAACAGGATCACCCGTCCACCAGCACTCTCAAGTCATTAGGTCTCTGGGAGCGACTGCTCTCCCATCTCTGCGTTAAAGTCTCTTCATGCTGCTGTTCTGTGCACTCCAGCGGCTCTTGTGCCTGTTTTCTTTCTTTTCTCTCCGGAACACCAGTCTTATGCCTGTTCATCAAACAAACAAGCAAACAAACAAACAACTTTACTTTTCTTACTGAATGTAAATAATAGTCTCAGATACATGTACCGGGGGACACACTCCTGTAGCATCCTGTGTGGGCTTCATCATGGCAGTGCCGTGATTATCTGCAACTTGGGTGAGGCTGAGAGGCGAGCTTGCGTGCCAGTAGGTCCTGGAGGAGGAGTCTACCCTTGGTGACCACCATCGCTGCTCTGAGGTGTAGTGTCTAACAAGTAGGATCTCCAGTCCCAACTCCAGGAATTTCTCCCCAGGAACCAGAGCCAGCACACGCAGGGAACACTAATCCTCTTTCCTTCCTGGGACTGAGTTTGAAGTTACATGCTGTCCCTTTACCAGCATGTGATTCCTCTAAAACCTTGAAGAGGTTCCAGCCCATAAACCCCATAAGCACACAGGCAAGCATTTCCCGGGCTGAGTTGGCTTGAATGTGGATTTGACAGATAAGGAGATCCCTTTGTTCTGTAATCCTCCTCTGTGCTTCCTGGCTATGTCTCCCTGAAACTTAGCTGGCTTGCTTTCCTTCAGTTCCTGGGTGGTCTGATTAGGGTAACCCTTCAAAGCAGGCCAGGTGATCATTCTCAGCTCGAGGTGCTGTTGGGCAGCCATCCTGTGGACTTCCTGGGAACTCAGGCCAACTTAAGGCCCCTTCCAAAGAGGGCTTAGGTAAGCACCACAAGGCTGCTGCTGCTAATCTTTCCACACTGGCCAATTTCGACTCTAATTAATACCCAGTTTATACCCGAATCTGCTTCTCCAAAGGCTCTAGAGAAAAACAGAAAGGAAGAAGTGGAAGGGAAAACAGCAAATGGAAGGAAACAAGTGATAGGCTTGTTATGATTACCCCACGTCTCAGTATTTTCTTGAAGCATCTGTCCATCGAGTCGTTTCTCCACAGGCTCCATAACCAACCATTGTTTATGTGTTTTTCCTTCTCTGATTTGGAGTGTGTCTTTTTTTGTTGCCTGAATTCAGTCTCCTTTCCCCCTGCCCGGTTTCTTCCTGTTACTTTTCGCTGAGTAGTACTTCTTACAACTCCAAGGCTCAAAATGGCTGTTTACTGACGAGGACTCTGTGGTTCTGTGGCTACAGTAAGTTTACCCAGCTCCTCTGGCCCACTGAGCACTGATCCCTAAGGAACCATTTTTCAGTGAGATGGACTGAGTGCAAATGTATTCCCTTTGGTAGTGTGTTCAAGAGGCAGGCGTACAGCATGGGGTTTTCGATATGGCCTTCTGTGGATTCTTTGAAGTCCCAAGGTTTGCAGCTGCCATCCGGTGCATCGCGCTGCCCCCCCCCCCTTACCTGCGTGCGCATGGCCTACCATCGCTGGAGACCTCAGAGCTTTGAGATCCCTTTCCTTCCAAGTAATGGAGCAGGACTGTGTCTTCTCAGAGCATCTCACGGTCCTGTGTTGCGTGTCTGAGAACTTTGTTATTTCACAGACAGCCCTTAAAGTGCTGCCCCTTTCCCCTCGAGAGTTATACACTGCTCGTTAAATATTTGAACAATTAATCAGTGAGAATGATGACCAGAGATCAGTTGTCTGACTAAGGGGAGTAAGAAGGAATTCTTCAGGAAGTACTACAGCCAAGTAGAGGTTCAGGGGTGGGGGGAGGCTTCTCTACAGATGGGGAGAAAGAGTGCCTGTAGAGGGGGGAGGTATAGTGTTTACAGGATTGCTGAGCATCACTTGACCTCCCTCTGTACATTATAGAGGGGCCACGGGTTTCGGAGACTCATAAACACTCCTTCCTCTCACGACTTCAAAACTAACTGAAAAATAAGATGGGCAAGACAGACAGAGGTAGGTAGACATCAGTTGAGGGAACGTCTTAGCAAAGCTGACTGTCAGGGTGTCTTTCCTCTCCTGGGACGTCTGCCCTAACTCTGTCCCATGCATACTCCTCCAGGGTTAGAAGCATTCACTTCAGGACATGGAAGTGGTGTCATGGAGGCCTTGTTGCTTGAGGCAATCACCTCTGTAGCTCTTTCCGTGCTGGGTTCCACCAAGAGAAGGCTTGTACTCGGACACTTGGGTGTTGAGAACTCTATGCAAACTTGTGTTTCCTATCCATGTACCTTCTAAAACTGAGGCTGACAGCTTAGTGTCAAATGTAAGACCATGTGACCAGACAGTTATGCCATAGGTCCAGAGAGTCCTCATCGCTGATTAGAGAAGTGCTGTCCAGTCCCGTGGTGAAGAGCCACCCGTTGTCATCTGTTTGCCAGGGAGACCTTGAGTGAGCTTCTAGCTCCCCATTTATGTGGTTAAGGCCCTTGCAGTTCCCCATTTTAAGCCGTTCTTGAGAAATGACTGGTTATCTTGGAGTTGTTGGGAATGCCTCCAAAGCTCCTGTTTATGTGGTAAGATCAGAGCTGGCCACAAGGGCTTTGTTTGGGTCGGTGGTGAGGCTCCCTGAGACTGAAGCCCTCCTCGGACTGTTTGTTCTGTTGATTACTTCCAGTCACTTCAGTTGCTTGTTGTGCAGCTTCCTAAGTAGGAAGCTTTTCAGATGCTTAGAACCACACCGTCTTTTGAAAGTCTGTTGTTTTCCTGGTGGACCTCAGAACCTTCAGTGCAGGGTCTCCAGGTCCTCAATTTTCACAATATTGCATTTGTCTGAAAGAGAGCTCAGGCAGTTTTCATTACTGAAAGTACATAGCTCAAATTGCCACAGCCCTTTCTTCATTCCATCCTGTGCCTTTCTGGAAACATAAATCTGTTCCAATTAAGAGCATAGATATTTATTATCATCAGACAAGCAAATCCAGTTTGCCTCTCTGTGAAATTGCTTCACTGCTCTGTGACTTCTAGCGCACATTCAACATCAGCAATGAAAGGACTACATCACTAGGTCAGGAAGGGACCAGAGAACAGAAGGACAGGGTTGTGCATTAGATCAGCCATAGCACAGTGAACAAAGTGAATTAGAGTATAGACTTGGCTCTGGTCATCGGTCTCCACAGGTCACGTGGGGACTGCTAACCCGCCTCCCTCTCTGAGTAGCCTTCCGAACTTTGAAAGGGTACCATCTGATCTGCATGACTCCAAAACACTGAAGAGAAATTTCTAGAAATAAATAATTCATGAGTTTTAAATTACTTTTATTATAGCATATGGGTATAATTGTTCCCTTTTATCATTAGTAATTGTTGTTAATCTCTTACTGTGCCTAATTTATAAATTAAGGTTTATCATAGGGGTTTGTGTGTAGGAGGAAATACAGTATAGAGCGAGTTGGTGGTAGCCGTGGTTTCAGTGTTGGTAGGGGTCCCCGAAGACAACACATGCCAGGGAAGGAGGTCTGTGTGTTTAGAGTAAGAGGGAAGAGGTCCCCCAGCATTCCCTCAGCAATCCAAGCTGGCCTCTTTCTGCTTTATATAAAAATATCCAGTCCTTTCCTGGACATGATTCTCCTCTCTCTAAAAGGGGAACTGGGCTGCACTCTGGCTTTGCCACGGAGGCCAGATGCTGAGAGCTGCCAGGGGTAGAGTACGTCAGTCACTTCTCTGGGCATGGCCTGGAAGTGGCAGGAACTCAGTAACTAGTCAACGGATGGGTGGCTCTTGGTCCGGACTCATCCTGTCCAGAGCTAATGCCAACAAAAATCAGTGTGGTGCTGGGAGCACTATTACATCTGTTTTATCATTTGTTGTTTTTTGTTATTAGATAGACTGGCCCTGGGGTCATAATAAATCATGACTGTTTTTCAGCATCTTTAAACTGAACCAGCAAAGAAAAAAATGTGAGGGTAAAATATGCTAAGATTTATTCTGTGACTTTAAGCCTGCTTCTGTGTGAATTTCAGTTCTGAAACTTAAAGTAGAGGTTACTGGTATGTGAATGCATAATCAAGTTTCTAAATTACACTCAGAGATATTGTGCCAGTCATTATAAGTGTGAGCTTAAAAAAATGCACAATCTCAGACCTCCTTGAGGCCTCACAGAGATGGAATGAGTGTTTGGGAAGTATGTCATCCTTGGGTTTGTGATTGAACTTCTGTATCAGTCTCACGGACTAACCTTAGACACTGGCTTTAAGTGACATCAGTGTCACTTAAATAAAAGCTCCCTGGCTTCCCCCCACCCCCACGTAATTCTCAAGGATCTCTGTAACAGGTAGCATTATTAGTCAAAGCTTTGGGATCCAAACCATCGTTGGTCAGAATTTCAATTTCTGTAGGAATGTGAGCTTTGTGTGGAAGGAAAGGAGGGTGGGCAGAGAGAAGAAGAGGGAACGTGACAAAGCAAGGGCGAGAAGGGGAGGAAGCCTTCTCCAGCCTTACACATCGAGACACCCTGTCACAGGGTGGCTGGCGCCCCGCAGGACTCAGGTTAAGGAGAGGGCACCTGGCACATCAAGACACCCTGTCACAGGGTGGCTGGCACCCCGCAGGACTCAGGTTAAGGAGAGGGCACCTGGCAGCTCAGGCCCACAGAGCGGCTGGGCCACCTCGGGCACCTCGTCCTTGCAGCCCACGTTTCCTCCGGGACCACGCGGACCTCTTCAGGGGGTCAGGGGCAGGTTGCACTGCTTGCCTGGCTTCTTAACAGAGTACAGCCTTAAGGAGCAAGGGTTTTTGTTATTTGTTTTTTATTTTCTTTTTGTTTTGCTTTGTTTTGTTTTGGTTTTATTCTGCAGATAGGGAACATTTTTTTTTAATCACTTCAGCAGTGCATTGAGCACTGCCAGCTTAGAAGTCATCACTTTAGGTTTAAAGAGACGTTGCCTTAAAGACCTGTGACAGTTTTTGTATATCAAGAAAGTACTTTTATTTGAGCTTAATGTAGAATTCAACCATGAACTGTAAAACACACGTGCGTGCACACACACTGGATTTGTGAAGCTTATCGTGAATGCTGTGCTCATGGTTAGATATTTGTTGGCGGCCCAACCTCTTCAGTGACTTATGAATGCTGTTTTAAAGCAATCTTTGATTGTGAAAAATTGTACATATATCATATTTATTTTAAAGGTTCTGAATTGTCCAGTATCTTATTGCATATGAACTTGAATCTAAATCAGATGAAGTCAGTGCAGTGGGCCATCTGAGGATGGCTTGTGTCAAGAGAACATTTTTCTTAAAGCAGTGTGTATTAAAGAAGGTTGGAGTTCTTTGGGTGATTAATTTGGAAAAAGTGGGAGAACAAGGAACTGTATTAATTAAAAATTACCAATATTCATATAAAGCAAAGGAGAGACACCTTCAGGGTCAGAAATAAAAATGAGTTCTGTGGCCTAGTTTGGCTTTGAGCTGAGCTCTTCTGAAAGCCAGCTTTCTGTGGTCGTGACAGAGCTCCTGAGAAGATCGAGTGGTGAGGAGATTTTTATCTTAGCTCACGGTCTCAGCCAGGTTTCATCACCCTGGGCTGTGCCTATGCGGAGCCCAGAGACTGTCTCCCTCTTTGTAAGCCCTGCTTTAAAGATTTCACCACTTCCTGGTCATGCCACAGACTGCAGCCAACTTTGAGCCAAGCGTTTCTTTGGGAGGGGAGCACTTCGGATCCAAGCCAGGACAATAAGTTTAAGTAATTGTGATTATGTAAATAATGAATGAGTTATGCGTTTTCTAGTGTTGTTTCTTAAATCCTAACCACCCAGTGGGTCAAACTGATGTAAATTATTTTTCAGCCATTTCAAAAGCAGAGCTTATTACAGTCCAGAGCATTTTGTCCAGGACATGAAAGCTTAGCTCCTGCAAAGTGTGTGTGTCTGCGCGTGCACGCGCTCACGTGTGTGCATTTATTTTATGTGTGCATGATTCATCTGATCAGTGTACACTGCTGTGGAGTGCTTTGTGATCAAAGCTCTCCTAATCAAAGGCCAATGCAGCCACGGGAGGTTTGGTGTGAGTGTATGCCAGACTTATTTGACAAGTCCCTGACAGTAGGCCTGATGACACCCCCTGTTCCTGTGAGCTGAGGTCGGGGCTGTCTGCAGCTCAGGCTGAGATGTCACTTGACCCAGCAGACTGCCATAGCCTCAGGAGCCGGATCTTGTCTTCTGTGTCTTCCTGTGCCACCCACTGAGGAATGAGAAGGCCCCGATACCTGAAGCGATAGGATATGAAGAGGCTCTTACCTTGGTGGGTCTGGACTGAGTGGCTGAGCTTTTGGAGGGAGGTTCTTTCACGGGTAGCAGCTTCCGGGTCCTGACACGAGAAGGTGATGTCCAGCCTGTTCTTGTTTTACAAATATAATTAGGCAAGTGTACACTGCAAAGATGGCCTCTAAATGGCCTCTAAAAACCAGCCTTCCCTTGCTGGTACCACCAAAGATGGGAAACTTGTGTTCAGTGAAAGATTGCCCCCTTCCTGTGTGCATATCAGAGGGACCTAAAGAATGTTCTCCGTCACGGACTTGTTTATTCTTAAGCTTTAATTTCCTCTCTAGGTTAGTACATCTGTCTCACAATGGCCGTTTCACAGGCTCGGAAACCTGAAACCGCCTTCAGAGTGCGCTCACGTGCTCTTGCTCATGAGCGCACCACCCCTCATGCTTCTCTGACGGGGACGCTTCAGGTTCTTTAGCTTTTAAAGCCACAGAGAGTCTATGGGCTGGTGTGTTGGTTGTGACTTGTTTGGAAACCTCTGGAAAAATGTTTAATTGCTCAGCTCTCAGCTTCTGGCTTTGAAGCAAACCTTGGCTTGCACAGGTCCGCATGAGTAGTGGGAAGATGGGGGAGGGGCTTCTGTGTCTTTCTCATTAAGCAGGCGGGCGTGAATGCTCTCCATGGCTCCAGGGCCACCACAGATGCTCAGGACACATACAGTCTGCATGTGATTGTAGCGCTGGGGCGGTGGAGGGGGGAATTAGAGAAATAGACCAAATCGACAACAGTTGACATCATTTGATGGCATGGTGCCATGCAGAGGGTTTTTTGTTGTTGTTATTGTTGTTTTAAAGACATTTGTATATGTGGGCAAAATCCTTTTGTCAGAAACTAACTTCTATGGATCAGGTGACATGGCTCAGGTAAAGGCACTTGATACTGAGCGTGACATCCTGAGTTCAGCCCCGGGTCCCACATGTAAGGAAAGAGCCAACTACAAGTTTTTTTTTCCCAACATATGCAAACACAGCACACACACACCATAACATATATACATGTAAAGTTTTTATATGAAAGTATAAATCTGTTGGTGTATGCAGAGAGAAGAAACTAAGTTTCCAGGAAGAGGCGATGGAGATGGATGGCAGCACCGTTGAATGGGCGTCGTGGGTGTAGGTGCTGATGGTGACGTGAAGGTGCTGGTCCACCTCAGCTCTCTTCAGCCCTGTGTGCTCACCAGGCTCTCTCACATGTTCTGTAGAGCCACAGAAGGCAGAAAGTAATAGTCAAAATGATCCTCAACCTGCCCTCTATGCATATTCTAGCATGTGGCCGTCTGTGTGCAGTTATAACCTGAGTTTGTGCAATTAATGTGTGTGAAATAGGCAGTTTGGGTTTAGGGACTCTATTGTATTTCTTCTCTCTTGGAGGATGTAGGGAGGCGAGAAGTGTAAACCTCTCACTGCATACAAGCTACAGGTGTTCCTGTGTGTTGTGGAGAGGGGCAGGTGGACCCATGGTCTCCGTAAGCTTCCCTTGTGCCCTCATGCATTTGCTGGTTTTCCTCTCTTTTGCTCTCGCCAGCTCTGTACGTTTTCCAAGCACTCCAGGGTCGTACCTGTCAGCTTCTGTAATGACTGTGGCCCAGCTAGCTGGGAGTTCCGGGGAAACGCTGCATCTGTTTGTTTTTTGATCTCTAACTCCTTGCGCATTTGAATTGGGGCTCTGGGCTCATGTTTACCGAGTGTGTGAATGATGACTTCATTTTCATATGTGCAATCTTCCCAGGTTACAGCATTATTAGTTCCTGATCCACAATCATGAGGCCTTGGGTGGGTGCCTGATAATAGAGCAAGCCTTTGGGCGTGGAAGCTCAGTGTGTGGGCTTTAAAGTAACGTGAGTCCTTCACTGAACACTTACTGGTTGTCCTTTCTGGACCAAGCTCGTGGTGTCAGGGACTGGGTCAGCCATCCCTGGGCTCCCCCACTCTCCACTTGTCCTAACCTCGGTTTCCGCGGAACAGCCTCCCTCTCGACAAGAACTTGACCCCTGGGAAGACCGTAAGACCAGCTCTCCATGGAACTGGAAGGCCGAGCTTTCACATACTTCAGCTTTGGTGTCTTTCCACCTGTCCAAGGCTAACTGGGGATGCTGACTCTGTAGGCCTCCACTGGCTTCTATGTGCTGCAGAAGCAATGGAGAAAGTCCTAGTTTGTGATCTGTGGTGGTGAGAACCATTTCTGTTCGCATTCTCTATAGGCAAAGCATGCTTCCCACCATGTTTATGTGGGTACATCATTTATTAAGTTGAAGAAATAGGAGTGACTAACCATGCCATGCCTAATCCGAATTTTAATAAGTTGGATGAACAGAGGAAAGAAGGCTGATAATGGTAATCATCATAAAAGATTTAGTCAGTTATATTCAATGTTATAGTTCTAAAATAGAAACTCCTTTTGGCGTATGTACACATAGGAATGTCAAGTTGATAAAATAGGACTTGGGGTTTTGCACTTTATATTGACAGTTTCTGAAACTGAACTGTACGAGGTAGAGCCTGTAGTGTTGCTGTCGATTTATGGCAGTCAACAGAGCAGAGGGCAACGTGAGATTTTAAACCATATGATAAACAGAACGAGGGTGCTAGAACTTAGACGCAAGACTTACACCCCCCACACCCTTAGTGACAGCCTCTTACATGTTCCAGGCGTAAGTGAAAAGGTTAGGAGTTCACCTATTGTTTAGTGAACACAGTCTGCACGCAAAGTGCTGTGTAAGTGCTGTGGGAAGAATTCGGAGAGGGCTGGAGGGGCAGAGAGCGTGACTCACGGACTGCAGCTCTGGGCTCGACGTAAGAGACAGAGCGTTGATACACTCTGTGGTAGAAGTGGCGGGGTCCAGAAAGCAAAGGAGGCAGCACACGAGGAGAGCCATGGCAGAGAGGTTCATATTAAATTGAGAAATGAATGGTGATGGGAGGGAGGGACAGCCAGAAGAATTTAACCCTGCGCAGCAGAAGAAAGGCCCCCATTCTCTCCAGTCTGTCGTAGAGAGGGTTCGGTAGCACTTACGGGTGAGTTCATGTGAGAGAGTTCCTGCAAGCATTTGTAGAATGGCTGGAGTTAGTCAGTGCTTCTTAGCAGAGTCCTGTGTCTGGGGCTCGATCCCAGGAAGGCTCATGCCTGAGGTCCTCAGCTCAGTTTCTCTCCTCTGTTCCACAGCTGGGAGGCAGAGCTGTTCCTTAAAGTGGGACTTTGCCTTCTACAAGCAATTGTTAATGGTCTATTCTTTACCCTTGTTTAATTTTATTAATAATAGTTTGTACATCAGAAGACAATTCCCATGCTGCCCTCTGCTCTCTGGACATCATGTGCACATCAGTGGTGCAGTCACGGGTTCACGGCCGGTGTGCTTGCCTGCACGAGATTCAGCATACCGAAAACCCAGCTTCAGTGGATGGGTGATCTGCAGGCCCAGCATCAGGGAGGAGGTGCCGGTAGTGGACAGTCACCGAGGGACAGAGAACCAGTCATTCTTTATGGATATGGCCACTCTAGGGTTTCTACTCCAAGGCCCCTCCACTCAGTGAGCTGAGTGGACCTGGGATGTTGGGAGGGGAAGTTGCTAAGGAAATATGAGGAGAGTTAGGAAAAATTATTGACAAATGCGGTTATATTTCATTAAATGTGTGAAATTCTCATAAATAAATATAAAGTCTTGAAAAGGGTGAATTCTATGGTAATTAAGTATACGCAAGTCTTCAGTGTGCACATGCTGGGAAAGTGCTGTAGGCTGTGAGGTGTGTTCTCTTCCTTTTCTCTGTGTGTGATTGTAATAATTCAAGGGCATCAGAAATTTTCTATTCAGAGAATATTATTGCAAAAAATCTGTGGAACAAGTGATTCAGATGTCTCACGCAGTGAGCAGCATAGACGTGCTCAGATGCATTTTGAAAACCAACTGTCACTTTGTCCTCTTAGATCTCAAGAATGAATTTCTTGGACTTCAGCTCCAGCAAGAACTCAGAGGGTTCCAGTAATTTGTTGTTGTTGTTGCTGTTTCTTTTGCAAATTCATGGCTTGGCTCTACATAACCTGTAAGTGCCTCCTAAGAATGGCAGGTAGAATGTGACACCAAGCGGTACAGCCCAAAGCATCTTTCCTTCCAACTCTCCCACGTGCCTTTCAGCATTGAAAGTTTGTATCCAGACACTGGCAGTCTGTCCTCTGCTGAGATTCACAGATAAAGTGTGGACCTAAGTCCACTTACGCCAGATGGCAATCCGGTGACTCTCTATCGAGGCATTTAACTCTGAGGGCCTCGGCATTTGGTGTGAGGAGAGGACAGCCGTGAGAAGACCCCAGCAGATGAGGGTTAAGCAGAGCCGCAGCTGTATCTCATCTTCAGATGGCCTCACGTTATCTAGTTTGGGGCTCAGTCACTGCATGCTTCCTGTGGTGAGAAAAAGGGTGGGTTTTTCAAAGTGTGTTGAATTTGGCCTGATGGTTTTACACTCTTTCAAAGGTGGGGAGCTGGGTGGATGTCTGTTTGTTTTGGAAAGTGTGTAAAATAAGGGACGGTGTCCCAGACGGCACACTGGGGATGAACGGAGAAGGTGAGAGTGTGGTGTTCAGGGCCGAGGAGCATCCCAGAGACCTGCAGCAGAGCAGTAAGCTGCCCTGGGCAGAGCCCCGAAAGGCTGGCTCACCAACCCACAATACTGTCAACAGGGGAGTGTACTGGAGGTATGGATTCATGGGGTAGCTTTCACCAGAGAAGCAGGACAGAGCCTAAGCAGGTAAAAACGCAGGTAACTCTAGAAGACCTAGTAATGGTCCTTTATTCAGGACTGGTATCAGTCACTTTGTTCTTAGAATATAGTATCTATGTAAAAATATATATATATCTCAGTTATCAGGTATGCCTGTCAATCACATGATGTATGTACCAATCAAGATAAAACATACCTGCTCTTTTGTCTCTGATGTGGCTCCAGAAACAGGTGCCAACCTGACTTTTGCCACCACACGTTGTTCTTAGCTATGCTAGCCTCCACAGGAACTCAGCCACACTGTGGGGCTGCGGCTTTGGCTTCTCTTCATTCAGCATATCGTGTCTGAGATTCCTTCCTGCCGTTGTATGAATACACGACATCTATTACAACACATGTAATGCATATAATACATTAGCTGATCCATGGATGAAGACTTGAACATTTTTCTTTTTGAGATACTGTGAATAAAATGGATGTGGAGATTGTGCTGCAAACCAACAGATAGACATGTGGCTTGGTTGCTTTTCATAAATGCCTAGTAGAATTGATGCTTATAAAGTATTTAACCATTGTAAAAACGTGTTCTAGAGATTTTAATATTTTACAGTTTATCAGTAACTGAGATTTCTGACCACTCTGCTGGTGGTGTCAGTCTTTTGCACTTACTCATCCTAGTGGCTGGTATTGACATCTGTCTTCAGGCCAGAGGTGATGGTGAATGCCCTTTGTATTGTTTACTGGCCACTTGTTTACCTTCATTTGTAAAGTGCCTCTTCAGGTTTCTATCTTTCTTCTGTTATTTTTTTAAAAAATGCTAAATAGTGTAGTATTTTTTACATTCTGAATAGAAATTATATATATGTAGATAGATAGATAGATAGATAGATAGATAGATAGATAGATAGATAGATAGATAGATATCATTGTATCTTGTGTTCTTAAAGTAATCTGTCCTTTGCTCTGGCAACCTTATTAAACCCTTTTATTTTGAAATAACTAAAATATATCACAAATTTTGTACAGACATTCCAAAATGTACCTTGGGATTATGTCCCAGTATAAAAGCATCTGAAAAGAATATAGATTAAAATACTTAAAATGTGTTTCCTACCCCAGGAATCCCTGTCCCAACATTGTAACACTGTATAAAGGAAGCAGCAGTTTATTCTTATTATCTACAGTTGCCTGGAGCTCTGTCCCAAATGTGGCTAGCCCAAGAAAAGATCAAAATTCAAAGTATGCTCTGTACCTAATGCTCTTGTACCATTTTAAAGTCAAATTATCACAAGTTGAACTGTGATAAGTACATTGAGTGTCTGTTTACATTGGACTCAGCCTCTCCTGATGTTAACGTCTCACAGAACGGAATACTTATCAAAGCTAAGAATGTGACATCTATACACGCTTTTAAATAAACTACTGACTTTGTTTGGATTTTACCTCTAATGCCCTGTTTAGGACACAGTCCAGGATTCTCTGTGACATTTTATTTTCACAACTCTGTAGCCCTCCTCTGTCTGCAACAGTTTCTCAGCCACCCTCCCTCTTCCCTTTTATAACATTGACACTTTTGAATGGTACTCTAAGAGTTTTGTAAAACAGCCTCCAATTTGTGTTAATCTAAAGCATTTCTCGCTGTTAGACTGTGCGTATGGATTGCTGGCTGGAAGAATGTTACAGAAGCTATGTGTTCTTCCCATTATTTAGTTGGGTTTTTTTCTTTGCCTTTGTATTTAAATCTGTGATTATCCCAAACTTGTTTTTGTATCCTCTCTTTTGAGAGAAACCTACTAGTGTTTTGAGCTGGAGTTATGTTGACTCTTTTGATCAGGTTCAGGATGGTTGATGCATTTCTGTGTATTTGTTTATTCCTCTTTGTTGCCTCAGTAGTCTTACAGATTTTTAAGTATAAAGATCCTGCATGGGTTTTCCCAAGACTATTCTGTACTGTTTTACATTTTTAAATGTTTTTGCAGGAAGTATTTTAACTGATTTTATGATGTCTAATTGCATGTTCGCGTTCTTTAGGGGGTGTGATACTGCATTTTCTACTTTCTATGTCAATTTCAGTAAACTGTACCTGAAAGGCAGCCTGTTTGTCATTTCCTCATCCTTCCAACTTATCAACACAGTGAGTTTTTTTATCCTGTTTTATCCCGATGTTGGTAATATGCTTTTTACTTTTTGAGTAGATCTGGATAAGTGTTGCTGGGTGGTCACCACGGTTACTAATATTTCCAAGTAACTGACTTCTGCCTTTGTTGATTCTTTTCTGTTTGTCGGTATTTTTTATTTTAGTGAAAGTCCTGGTATTTTCTACTGGGTTTTTGGATTAAGTTTGAAGTACTGTATATTTTACCTTTTGTCTTAAAGGAACCTCTTACTGGTTAATTAATAAAAGAAGGATGTTTAATTAATACAAATTACTTTAAAAATTTTTTAAAACCATTTTAAAATTAATAATTATTTTTAAAAGTAAGAATTATTTTTGAAAGTAATAACTATTTTAAAAGTTATTTTAAATTTACTTTAAAGTACAGTTATAAAACCATTAGGTACATTGAACTTAATGTCAGTTTTCTAAGTATGAACAATGGTCACTTACAGACCTGAAATCCTCTCAGCAATTGTAGCTCTTTACTGTTAATGGCAGCTGCATGGAAGATTGGATGTATTCATCAAAAGAAAGATCCCACTTCCCACAATCCATTCTAGAATTGTCAAAGCAACACCTCTCTAAATACATGTACGAGAAGGCATGCAACATACCCTCTTTACATGATTAGCTTTGTTTGACATGTGGAAATTACACATGTTGTTTTAATTGCTATATTCAGCCATGGGCGTTGATGTGAGAAACACACTCATTATATTTGAGATCAGCATTAATACTCTCATGCTCAGGGGTCATCTGCACAAGGAAAGTAGGATGCTACAGATGTGTGTTTTGTCCATTTCTTTTGGGAGATAGAACATAGTGGAGAGAAATGACTCCATAGTACCCTGGAGGACTTAATGATTATTGTCCGTATTCATAAAGTTAAGACAGTCACCTGGGATTCATCATGAGCAGTAACCCTAACGATTAGGATAGACAGTGTATCCTGCCTTCCCAAGCACAGCAGATAAGCATTTTGTGCCTCAGATGAAAATGGTCTGTTCTCTTAAGACTTAGAGGGACATAGAGTCTCATGCAAAAGTTGTTTGGGATGACAGAGGAAACCCATATTTAGTGCTCATACTCAACTTTTTTTCTACTGCATTAGCATTTTGGTTGATTCTATTCTTTTGTAGCTTCTGAAAATGAGGCAGAAGCATAGAAATATATTGCTGCCGTTAAGATTTGATTTCAAATGACTGCTTACATTCAGCCTCACCGTGCACACAGCGGTCGTGTGAAGCCCCTGTACAGTGGCAGTCACGTGCTGCTTGCGTCTTATGTTTCAACACTTCATTAGTATTCATTTTCAGAATAAATAGATGCATGAATGAATGAATGAATGAGACTTGTTAATGGATTAAAAACTGGAGCAATTAATATCATCAACAGTGCTGCTAGATGGATAGATAGCATTCTGATGGTTACATGCCGTGCTGTAGAATTAGGCGTCATTATAGTGATTTGATCTGTTATTCTGCTCTTCAAGGTGTCAAAGAGTTAGAAGGTGGATAGTCAGGCAATGGACACGCTTTCTTGTAGGGTTTTAAGAACATGAGGCACAATGAAAAAGTGGTTTCATTTAAGTAATTCTAACTTACTATCTGAGGATGGCATTGGATTCCTGATTCCCCACGTCTCCCTCCCGGGTACTGGGATTATATGTACGGGGTACCACACACAGCCTCAGAAGTTACTTTAAATAGTTAGGATACTTCAGACTTCAGCCTCTCTCTGTCACGGAAGCAAGATGGTGTTTCAGAAACTCTTCCTAGGGACTTCATCTTACCATGCGCATTCCGGGAGGTCTGCAGCAGCGCCAGGGCAGCCTGGGAGGAGAAAGGCACTCCGCCTTGTTCTGCAGTGGCAACAGAACGTAGTTTTTAAATGATAGGAGGGAAATCACTGGGTTGAAGGAACAGTGAGTTATTTATTTTCCCTAGAGGAAAGAGAACACTGAAGGAGAAAAGCGGGTCGCATCTCTCTCTTAGCCCTCTCCCTTTTATCAGAATTGATTGTGCTTTAACATGTTGCATTTTGATTCCCTAAGAATTTGTTAGGATTTTTTTTCTTCTTCCTAGGATTTTTATTTCTGCAGTATTTTCATGTGATAGCTAAGTAATAAATACCCAACAGAGCTTTTTGTGTGCTTCTTGTGGTGAGGCAGATAAAGCAGTGTTCTGTCAAGGAGCAGGCTGTTTCCCATCATTTACTTTTCTTACTAATGCTGTGTCTCATGGAGTTGCTGTGGGATTCTCATCATTGTTAGTGAGACAGAGCTCTATCACTAGCACCTATAATCACAGTTAGGGGCATGTTTGGGCCCTTTTTTTCTTCTTCTTCTTTTTAATGTTGAAAACTTGGATAGCCTGTTTAGCAATCCATCCTAAAATCACTAAAGAATCTGCATAGTTACATAATACTTTTCCAGGAGCTTAGACTCTGGGCCCAGGACACAAGGCCGGCACGTGGAGAGAGGACAACAGGGAGCACTGAGGATGCTGAGAGCAGGGAGGACTGGTGAGGAGGCAGAATCTTTTCTGTTTGCTCTTTCAGACAACTTCGCTCCGCCTTTGGTGCCGTGGAAACCCTCCTGGAAGAACCTTCCCATATCCTCCGGCATCACGCTGAATTCGGATAACCAGGAGCATTCTTCAGGCATGCAAGGCGCTAGGTTGGGATTTCAAAAAGAAAAAAGATGGGCAAGAGAAGGGCTGACACACAGGGAAGGTTTTTTTTCTAAACGAGTGCAGAATCCTGAACCTTCCTGTGGTTCCTCACATCCTCATCATCATATAGCCCAGGCGTCACCAGTCTGGCCCAAGATGGGCGGTAGGACCTTCGTCACTTGGTTAAGAAAACCGACGAGCTTTCTCCATGGAAGTTACTAGTGAGTTCTGTCCATGTGTGCAGTGGAGGCAGGTAGACACTGTGGCTCTTACTCTGTTTTCGTTCACTCACTGGTGGTCCTTGCCTGAGTCACTGTACATGCTGGGAGCTCACTTTACAATGGTGTCTGACTTCTGTGTTTATTGGTTGGCGTTCCTTTGTAAGAGAGACTTTTTCCTTCTGCCTTTTGAATGTACTTAATTGTGGAGTTTGGCTTCGTTAATCAGGTTATGGTCATTCAACCACATTATTGTAATGTCGACTAGATTCGGCCAGTGGAAGATGCCCTCCCAGCCAGCATTTCTCCAGTAGACATAGCCTCATTATTCCCGTCTTTCGTACAACAGGACATTCTAGGATTATCTTGTAATTTGACAGCACTGGATCTGAAGTGAGTCATGTGCCAAGGGAGTTCCATTTTCTATCCAAATGGAATTCAGAGACTCAGATTCTTGTCTTTTGTGTGCTCAGAACTTGGTTATTGCTTCCAGACTCTTTCATTAGGCGCAGCTACACTGTATATATATGTCAAAGACTTCCACAGGCATGTCTGCGCACCCAGGAACACACCTGTTGGTTCTATAGTGTCTGTCGTCTGTCTGTCTGTCTGTCTGTCTGTTTGATGTGGAGTCAGAGTTCATGCTGACACCTCCTGTTCCAGTCACTGCACTACTCATCCTGGTCTTCCCTTCCTTTTGTGTTTCCAACCCTTCTTTTCTGACAGCAGGAAGCCTGCGTCCACCTCACAGTGTGTTCACGGCATTGCTGCATATGAGGGTACTCATTCAAAATTGATATTTCATTGTACAAAAAGACCAAATCTACTATTTAGTGTCCGTTTAGTATAGTTCTTTATACTCTTTAAGTTTGCTGAGGTATGGCACACGGCGGTACAATGGTAGGGAGGGCAGAATACAACTCTGCCCCTTCCATTAAGTAACCTCAGCTCGCAGCCTTCTTTTCTCTCTGAACTGAAGGAGGAGGATAAACTGGCTCCATTTGGTGACTCTAAGCGCAGTGGAGACTGGAGATGGGGCTTGCTGCTCTTGCATAGAACCCAGGGTCCAGTCCTAGCACGGACATGTTTGCTGTCAACCATCTGTAACTCCAGCTCTAGGGAATGCAGTGTCCCGTTCTGGCCTCCACAGGCAACAGGCAAGCACATGCTTACATTCATTCACATACGATAAAAATAAGCAAAGCTTTCAAAAATATACTAATAACAAGGACTTATGAGTCCAGGCTATGACAGAGTCCGTGTTCATGGGGAATAAGGTATGTGAGTGGAGGAAATTTTTTTTGTCTCTTTTTTGTACAGTCAGTCCTGGTCCCTGCAAAAAGGACATCCCTCACGTGCCTCACATTGTTTTGGGGCTAGGTATTGCTATATCGTAAGCCACCATTTAAATCCTAGCACAACACAACGATGATCTATATTTCTCATTGCTCTACAGTTCGGCCAGGACAAAAATTAAACCCTAATATGAAAGTAAGCTAAGACTTTGTTTTCCCATGCTATGGTTTAAGGATGCAGTACCCGGGGAGAGTCTGATCATCCTTGTGTTTGATGTTTCTTGATTGGTTGTATGACTTTGCATCTCTGCTCAAGCTGATCTCAAGGACTCACTTGGTTGAAATATAAGTATATTTCTTTGTGTTAAACTCTGACCTCATGGAAGTTCTGTGTGGTTGGATGGGCCCCTCTTGAAGAAGTCTTGGTGTTGCAGAGAAGTTATTCACTGGGTTCTCATGGGGCATCCAGACTGTTTATAAATTTGATGACATGTTACAGGAAGCCATATGGTACTTGGAAGCATATATGCCCCAATGGTGACCTTGATTAATAATTTTTATCAATGCAAATGCCCAAGTGTAAGTTATGGCCTGTGCTTTTCATCACATGTAAAGCTTAAGCTGAAGGCCGATCTATTGATAGCTTTATGGGCAAGTGTGTTCCCATGGGCTACTGTCGATTTCCCCCTTTGCTAATAATGCTGTGCGCTAATGTTTATAAATGGAGCCTTTATGAGCCAGTTACTTTGAAAGTGAGGCCCTGAGGAACGTGAATGTAACCTTGTTCTCCTCTGCGGTAAAAACAATGTATTGCTTGCATTGATCTTGGAGCCACTCTGAGGGAGCCCTCTGCTGAGACCCGGTGTCCAGGCAGTGGACACTCCTCCTCCTCCCTTTCGCTCGAGCACTTTGCTCGGCCCGCCGTAATTCTCCCTCGTTTAACAAGACATCTTGATGAGTCATCAGAGGAGTTAACCTTTACCATGTCAAGCTCGTAAAGCCTTAAACTGCCTTCGGGTACCCAGTTCTTAGAACTCGACACCACAACGCAGCATCATAGTTCCTTAACAGAGACAGCAGGTTTGGCCCTGTGCTGCGGCGACTTTGAGAACAAGACTGTTCTCTAGCTCCTTGGTGGTCGTGACTCAGCTACTCCCACTCAGTTACTGGGGAGCATCCTTCTGGGGGTGGGGTGAAGGTGGCACGGCAGCTTGGGGTTTGGAAGGAACAGTTTGCAAGTAATGCATGACAGACACCTGAATTTACAACCGCTTTGACGTGCAGTTTAAATGTTGCTGAGCAGTCAGCGCCGGAGCATAGGAGCACCCTAGAGACCATCGCCACCAAGGAGTAAGGTCTTCCTGAGCACAGGAAGGGGGCTGGTGAGTTGATATTTAACCATGAGACTTGGGAGCCTTTGGTCTTTTCTTCTTCACTGAAGTCACTAGGAAGCTTAGAGCCCATCTGCAGCTACCCTCACCTAGCAGGTGACAAGTGTGTGAGGTTTTTTTGTTAAGTCATTTCACATCCTTTTCTGAGGAAGAGATATGTGAATAGCATGGCACCTTGGAAGATCAAGTTAAAAGTCTCATTTCAGGAGCTCTGGCTGCTTTGCTAATAGCCTAGACAAATCACTTCACAAGAGCTAGCAGCACATATATCTAATGTATATATATAATTTGATCATGGTAATGAATTGAGGACTCCACAGTTTCTTCCTCCATCTCCAGGGCTAGCCTGAGAACTGGCATTTAAATGGCAACCCTTTTTCTTTTTTTCTGAGTTTTTTTGCCTGCATGTGCACACATTGCCTGCGGAGGCCAGAAGACCGCACTCTGGAACTAGTTACACATAGCTGTGAGCCACCGTGAGGTGCTGGGAACTGAAACCGGGTTTTCTGCCAAAGCTATCAATGCTTTTAGCTGCTGAGCCATCACTCTTGCAGTTACTGATAACTCTGAAGGGAAAGCTTTTCTCCAATGCAGGGGAAGGCATGAAGGCGGTTTTGACTTGTGAGCACAGTGCGGGAACTGGCCATGCTCTTCCCTCTCAAGCCGGCCAATTTCAAGCCATCTGCACAGCTCCAGAAGCCATGAGAGAGTAAAGAAGGAAACCTAAATAGAAAGTCAGTTGTCAAACACACAAAACCATGGTAACTACCCTTTGTGCACTTTTCATGCCAGAACAGGTAATGGCCGTGCCAGATTTTAAACGTGGTGATGTCAGCCATGATTAGGACGGTAAGAGCATGCCAGATGTTAGGGTGAAGGGACCCTAAGAAACCCAACACATCAGCATTGCTAACCCATCTCACAGAAGGAAGCAGAGGCACAGGTAGGACTTGCTCCCAGAATGAGGAGACAGTGGAGGCCGCCTCAGCCTCAGGGTTCTCTGCCACTTAGTCTTCTGGCACAGGAAGTACACAGAGGGTAGTTACCACGCCTTTGTATGTTTGACTGCCGACGTTTCTATTTAGGCTTCTCTCTCTACCTCGTAGCGGCCTCCAGAGCTGTATGGCGGCCTGAAACCAGCTGGCTCGAGAGGGAAGAGGCGCTAAAGGTCCTTCGAGCCTGTGAGAGCTGCTTCCCTCTTTTGTCTCCAGCCTCACATTAGTCAAGACCGGATTTAATATTCTTTATCTCGTGCAGAGAAAGTATATCGGCTTATTTATCAAAGGCAAGGAACAACAGCAGCAGCAATTTTAAATATTGTATGGTGCTGCTTCCGGAGTTACAGAGGAGGCTGTGAGACGTTGTGCTGTCTGGACTGAGGCCAGACACAGTCGTTGGTATCTGTCTGGGCTTCAGCTGAGCTCCTGATGCTGGGACTGGGGATGCGCGACTTGAGGTGTGAGGGGGTGCAGCGCTTAATTTTTCGGTTGGTCTATTGCAGGCTTTAACAAGTGTGGCTGCTGGAAAATAGACAGTTAAATTAAACTCATGAATATCTGTTACAGTTCTTAAAAGCAGAAACAAAGCCTGGTACTGGTGTTCGTCCCAGGGAATTGAAATGTACAGCACACCTCTCTCTCTCGGGTGGGGTCGCGGGGTGGGGGAGCCAGGAACGAACACACTGGTGCAGGGAGAACAAGCAGGAAGCTGGTTTGAGACCTCCTCTGCCCGTTCCAGTATTAGGCACGTAAGATAAGCCATGACACGGTACGTTCTTCATTTCTAAGCAGGAAGGAGGGAGTGGAGCAGCAGAGAGTCGCTGAGCTGCCCCCCCAGGCCACTGTCCTTGACCTTCCTGGCTCGTTGGTCACTATGGCAATCAGGGTTATTATTGAATGGGCTCTCATGGGAAGCTCTTCTTCAAGCAAGCAGAATTAGGTTGGCATAAGCCCGAGCGGGTATACTGATGGGTCCGTGTCACCAGGTGTGAGGAAGAGCAGAGACTTTCTGGGGATGTGCCAGCTCGTGTTCCCATGTGTTCCAGGACACAGTCTCATCATTTGGGTCCTGCCATGAGGGAGACAGGAGAGGAAAAAGTCAAGGAGAAGAATTAGGATATCAACAGTCAGAGGAGAGGAGGAATAATTCTGGGGAAAAGGAGAAGAACCCAGAGATGCCAGCAGAAAGGAGGCAGGGAAAGGAAGGGGAAGTGAAAATGGTGGATGCGGTACTGGTATAGTCCATGAGGACATGTCCACCACCGTGGAGAGGGAGCAAGGCTTGATCTCCAGGCACCTGGCAAAGGCTTAGTGCACTGTAAAGGCTTTCGTGGCTGAGCATGCTCATGTGAGATGCCTTCCACTTTATACAAAGGAGAGGGGTTACTGGGCTGGGGTCTCAGGAAGGTGACAGAAGTGAAGAAAGTGCATTGAAAAGTAGACGAGTAGGAAGAGAGCTGTCTTGTAGTTGATGGCTGGATTTGGTCTCTAAATCAACAGTAAAATGGCAGGTTTCACGGGCAGATATTTCTGAATCAGCTGACGTTTGTCTCACAAGATCCTGGGGGTGAGGGGTTCACAATAAATTAATTCAAAACCACATGGAAAAAAAAAGCCCCAAGACAGTGTGTATTTTTGGAAATGCCTTTTTCACCCGCAGTCTAAATTTAGCCAAGTAGAATGCGTTTTTTAAGTGCTGTGCCCTTCCACCTTTAGAAATGAAGGGCTTGCCACTTCACGGGAAACGTGCATTGTATTGCAAAGCTGGGGCGCAGCGCCCTTGCAGAGCTGCTCCTCAGAGGTCCAAACTCTGTTCTGCAGTGTGTGTTGAGGATAGAAGAGAAAGCTTGGTCTCAGGCCGGGCAGAGCGGGCACGCTTTGGGGGACCTTAGTTCTTACTCCCAGTAGAGTACAGACTGAGAGCTATCCAAAATGACAAAGGCAGCTTTCATTATCAGAGTTATGAGCCCAGGAAGGCAGAACAAGTGTGAGAGAAAAGAGCAGGCCTCTGAGATATAGGATGAAATTAGTAAAGAATTTTTGTAAGACAGTTGGTGACTGCTTGGTGAATTTCAGCAAGGAGCAGATGCTACTGAATTTTTCTCTGTATAGAGTAGGGATGGCTTCAAAGGGTGCCAGAAGATGTCAGCTAAGAGAAATAAGTACAACAGAGGAGATCAGCAAAACAGAGATCCCCATAGCTGGCGCAGGAACACTGGTAATTGGCAGCATCATCAGGTCCTTAGCAGTTAGAAAGCAGGGCACCTTTCCACTCAAATAGGTGGGGTGAGCAAGTAAGTCCATGGGGGTTTTGTTTCCATCAGATAACAGAACTCCAGGATTCACCGGATGCGAGTACAGACCTCAGCATAAAACTTGGAGATGCCTTTATCTCCTGTGCATCAGAATAGCACATTAGGATGAACTGTTCCAAGATCTAGTTAAATTAAGTGTAGAGATCTGAGGATGGCTTCCCTATGTGTCTTGAACACTTTGTGAATTTTATGGGAGCCTCTGTACAGTTTATTACTACTTCTGCCCTAAATACCTGAGCTGTGACTGTAAAGGAAACACAACTTGGTCTATCCATCAACCATAAATGAGCATCCCTGATAGAAAATTCTGAACTACAGAACTGTCACAGAATCTGAAACTTTGGGGCTCTAACACAATGCTCTAAGTCTGAGTTCAGCATCAGTAAACCTGGCTTTGTGCATGAAATCAGTAAAAAAATACTGTACAAAATGATCTTCACTGTGTTTATATTGGGAAATGTGAAACAGGTATGAATTTCAGATTCAAATTCCAGTCCTATCCCTGAGATACTTTGTTATACTTACGAAATAGTCCAAAATCTGGAAAACAAAAACAAAAAACAGTCAGATATCCAAACAGTCCCAACCCAAAGCATTTTGAGTAAGAAAAACTCAGCCTACACCATCACAATATTTTATTTTAATCACAGTATTTTATTAAAAATTTAGACGTAATTTTCACAAATAAAATATATCTGCATATTTTGTTATGTTTCAAATACCAAGACTTTGTTTTTCTGTGCCCTCAGGAAACACAGCGTTTTGGTATTGCTCAGTGCTGCCCCATGTGCTGGGATGAAGCATAAATCTGTCTTTGAGTACCTGGCATTCACCTCATGCTGTCTAACATTGGGTGTATTTTGTTACATTTCATGGTGCATGTTTTCTAGCACTCTAACATCCCCAAATGTGGAATGCACGCCACGCTGTTATGATCATAGTGTGCCTGCAGACCTTGGTCTTCTTTGGTTGTGGTATATGTGGTTGTGGTGAGTGGCCCTGGGGCTATCCAAGCATTGTTGGGGGAGGGATGTGATGATAGAACTACGTTAATCCCACTCCTTATGACTTGATGTTCAAGCATTTATTTTCACACATTTATATTTATTTATAAAGATTGGGATGGCACTTCTAAGACTCATTTGTATATCTGAGGGTGGTGTGTATGTGTGTATGTGAAAGAGAGAGAGATTGGGTGTGTAAGAGAAAGAGAGACTCATATTCTGATGCAGAATGTTGTTTGTGTCCTTGGTAATTGTAAGTTAAGAATAAAGGGTAAAAAAGGAAAAACACTGAATTAGTGGATCACACGGGATTCCAACGAGTCTAAATACTTAGCTTTCCTATATTTTTCCTCCTTACACAGAAGCAGCTCTCAGCCTAATCGTTCTGCTGTTTGTTTTGTGGAGAGTGCTAGTAATGTGTAGTGTGTGTACCTGTCTTAAAGCACTGGTTTCTCTTTGCTTTTCATTTGGTGAGTGAATCTGTTTAATTACTTGATAATATTGCTTTAATTAAACCCAATTGTGAATGCCTGGTGCATTCAAGAAAGTTACATTTGGAGGTGATTATTCCCTTTAACATAGAATTAACATGAAATTTGTTCAAATGGGACATTTTAAATCAACCTTGATTCACAAACATTTGATTTGCATGAAGCTGTGGTAGCATGCTAGTCATGTAAAATGAAGTACACCTGCATTATTGAGCCAGTCACTGAATCCAGACAAACACACGAGACTTGTACAAAGCTGTGTGTGTATGTGCATGTCCAAAACATTGTCTGAAAACCTACCATTGATGGTTAGGGTCATCAAGTTCTCCTTTATGGGCACAGACATTGAATAACTGATTTTAAGCAATTATATATTAAATTATATTTCCTCCATATATATACACATATCACATTATGTGTGTATCACACTGTATACTATAGTTATTGTAGCATGTAACTTCCCATTCTTGAGAATTTGCAGACAGGTAAGAGCTGTTTATTGAAGCTCATTCTGTATCTTAGTGCGTGGCTTCTGTCTTTAACAGTGATGAGCAAGTGTCTTCCCCCTGTGTCTGAGTTGGGTCTGATGAATAGCATTAAAGGCTGCCGCACACGCGGCTCAGCAGGAACAGCCAGCAAAGGATCATCATGTTGGGCTAGACGAATCTTAATATCCAAGCAAACATCTGGAAGACACATAGAAGCACAGGGCAGCTCTGCCAAACCTGAAAATATGGGTGGCAACAGGAAGAGGCTGGAATATAGAGGTGACAAGAATTAAAGAAAGAGGACGCTGAGCCTTTCTCCTAAAGTGCTCTCTTGGCTGTGACGAGCGGCTGGCCTTTCTTTAAGGGCACAGCTGTCAGAGTACCTTGAGCAGGGGACTGATTAGATGAGGTGGGTGTTCTAGAAAGCTTACTATGGCTGCAGTGAGAAAATCGATGTGCACCACTCAGTTTTGCATTGCTGTGATAAAATACTTGAGGTACTTAACTTATGAAGAAGAAATGTTATTCTGGCTTACAGTTCTGGAGATCTGAAGTCATCTTTTTTACCTGTGGAAAGAACAGCATATTATGGCTGAGGCCCATGAGAGAGCAAGCCACATATGTGTTGGTAGCCAGCCGTGAGGCAGACTTGGAGAGCATGAGCAAGAATGGACAGTTCCTTTAGAGGCGTGTCCCTGGTGACCTCTCTTGAGGTCTCAGTCCCTAAATACCCATCACAACTCCTAGTTGTGTTAGCCTGGGGAACAAGCCTTTTAACAGGTACCTTTGAAGGCCACACCCACCTTCACATTACGGCAACACCAGAGGAAGAGATAAGAGGTTGGGAGTTGAGCTGACGGATAAGATGAGAATGACCAGAAGCAATGGCTAGAATAAATACTGCAGGAACAGAGGGGCATCTACACAGAAGACAGTTTTCAGGCAGACCAGGGGATGTGCTGAAGTGAGGTGAGACCAACTCCAGCTTCCGAGTTCTGGCAGATGCAAGGGGGCAGTACCATCCCCTGCAATAGTGACCACAAGAATAAGAGCATGACAGTATCTTGAGTTTCTTCATTGAGACTTGATTTCCCTTGGGCCATGGGGAGAAGGGGAGATGGGTAGGAAAGAGAGGAGGAGGAAGAGAGGAGAACGAGGGTTTGACTAAAGCTAGCATGGTGTGCGGAGCCTCTTGGAGGGTCAGGAAAGCTGGGAGGGGATAGCTGAATCCACAGTGTGCAGGTAAGGCTTAGATGCTCTCCCGCCTCATTGAGTAAGCTGCCGGTGAGGAGTAGAGGGCAGGGTTCATCAGCACACAGCACCGGGGAGACACTTCTACTACCTTCAAAACTGAGGGGGAGAAATGAGAGAAGAAGAATCATCTCAGGAAGGACAACCTGCAGCCTTCCTTTAACTATGATACTTTTATTAGTTTTTGAGAATTTGTATTTGAGTAACTCTTCCCTACCCTCTGACTTAGTGTCCTCTTAAACAAACAATAAACAAAAATCAACCCAACCTACCAACTTTACTTTGCAGTGCACCTGTACTACTGGAGTGTGGCCTAAGCACTAGGGGCCGCACCTTTAAAGAAAGCATCTCCCTCCCCTGTCAGCCGCCAACTGTTACTCTAGGCTAAGCTCTTCGGCCCCTGAGTTTCCTCCCTCTCTATGTTAGAATGTTGACTGGCTTGCTCTTGCTGCGCTTTGGGAGGCTCCCACAAGTGCTATGAGCTCTTGAGTTCAGAGGCCCAGTCATGTCCAGAAGTTCAGTCATGTTCAGTCTGGTCCTCCCTGACCTCTACCCCTTACAGTCATGTCCCCTCATCCGTGTTGCTCCCTAAGCCTTGTGGAATGGCGTGTGATACCCATGTCCCGTTTGTAGGTGGGCACTCAGCAGATATGTCATTGTATTTTCCACCAGTTGTGAGCTCTTGCTGCAACCACAAGGGAACTTCCCCGATGTGGCCCAGCAGCTACCAAGTGCTACACTAATCTGTGGGTATAGAAATAAGAATTTAGAGAGCAGTTTGATACTGTCTAGCCAAGGGTGCCTGGCTAGGGAGTACAGACCTTAGGGGTAACCCATTACTGTCATTTTGCTAAGTGGAAATAGTATCAAGCTGCCCTCTTGAGTGTCAGAATATCAGGGAGACTTTTCACAGTAAATTCAAAGCCCATAAGTGTGTGTGTGTGTGTGTGTGTGATCATATGCACATATGCACATATGCACACACACACACTTGCGCACATGTTCGCTGCTTCACATGATGTGGAAGGACCTGTCCCGGGAGAAAGCATAGGTATTTCAGTGTCTGCAGCTAAGTTGCACTGGAGGCTTTCAAGGAGGAAGAAGAAAATGAGCAGTATTGTGTACTCTGTGCTCTCCCCGCTTCTAGTGCCCTGCTGCCATGAGAAAGTGCCAGCCCTTCTTTGTGGAGATGGTCCAACCCTGCCAGACAGCCTTTCGTCATGGGCTTTTCCCCCTTTGACTGTACCCATGGCTACAGCTCTGTTCCTGCCCAGTGCAGCTTTTGCAGCTGCTTAGAACCGCATTGCCAACATCCTGTGACCTTCCGCAGAATCCCAGGCCCAGTCTGGCCACCCAGACACTTCTAGTCAGTAAATGCCATTGTATTGGGTGCCCGCTGTGCCCTGCTGGGCATTGCACCAGCCTGCAGGAGATCCAAGTCTCGCCAAGTGCTGAGCAGGGCTCCCTCTTGAGTCCCTGAGAAAGGCCTCCTTGGGCAGGACTCTGGAGGCAGCAACGGCCTGGGAGCCTGTGTGAAGGAAAGAAGAAAGAGAAAGCTCCTGAGCAGAGCCTTGGTAGTGACCAAGAGGAAGGCAGGGTTGGTGAGGACCTAAAGGTTCTGCCTTAAGAAAAAAATTTCAAGTTTGAAAGCCCTTAGGACTGAGAAAAAAAATTTTTTTTGAGGTCCAAACCAGATTTGCAGTCTGTTAGCAGTTTCTGCATCCCAAAAGCTGGGTGTCCCTGGGGTGTGGTAATTTTAACTCTGCTGGTCGGGGGTCTGAAATTGCAGCATCAGCCAGTGCGGCTCATCATGGTGGCTTTGTTTGATCACTGGATGGCAATGCTGCCTCCCAGCACTGCAGCTGACCGTGGCCAGCGCCGCTTCTCTGCTAAGTTACAGCGTCCGCACGGGTGAAAATGTCTCCCTCTCCTTCGCCTTGCTGCTTCATTTCACGAGGACCTGGCTGCTGGGCCTGTGTGTCTCAGCCGCTCAGGCCACGGAGGAGGTTACGGAGAGCAGCTGGAGGGGATGTTTGTATGGAGTGGCTGTTAGTGGAAGTGCTAAAATGTTAAGCCAATTGTGAGGCTCTCAAGCAGCAGCACTGCCTGTTCCTTCTTCCTTCAAGTTCGTATGTCAGCAATATTTCTGTCACGATAACATTTATTTATCAAAGTTTATGCTACTTTGACTTTTTATAAAATACCGGTGAAGATAAATGGATCGATTGACCCCAGGAGCAGTTTATTTATCCCTTTAGTCACACTTCAGTGGCAAAATCAATACCCTTCTGAAATATCTGATATTACAGCAGGGCCGGCAAACAGTGACACTCCTGAGCTATGTGCAGGGGACTAAAATTTATTATCAACTTAGATTTTTAGTACCTGTATTGATTTTCCTGGAGATGCTTGTGAATTTTTATTTATCTCTAGCTGAGCAAGTGACCTTTGTTTCAGAGAACTGCAGTTAAACTTGCTAAAATTTGGAGTTGGGAGGACTATTACTCATTTGTAAATGTGGGTTTGAAAGAAGGAAAAGGAGGTATTCTTTCCAGAAGTGGCCTCTCCCCTCAGACTTTCAGCCTAAAGCACACGTGTGGAGGAGTTTTGCACTCATCTTGATTGGAGGTGGGATCGACAGAAACAGAAGCTTGGGGGGAAGAGGAGGTGAGGGCAGAAGAAGGGAGGCTGAGCTGCTGGGGGGTGTGGGGATCAAAAGAGGGTGTGCTTCCCCTTGGAGCAGGAAGGCCAGAGGAGGCTGCATGGGAACACTGGTTATCAAGGTATTAGAGTCCAAACTCAACAGGCAGTGGAGTGGTTGGAACCTCAGGCTCAGTGAATGCGTAGTCCTGAAAACCTGGCAGCGGAGCAGCTTCCAGGGGAAAGGGCTCACAGCGGCCAGGCACAAGAATGCCGGCCAGAGGCAACATCGCAGCAGACCCAGATGCTGGCCTGAAGAAAGGAAGGACTGAGGGTAAAATACAGAACGCCTCTTGGTCAGCAAAACAGGTGGTAGCAACAGGGAAGGCTGAGGAAGGGAACAGCAACGGGGAAGATCTGATTGTTGGCCTTATAGTGCCTTCTAATTTCATGGAACTTTGGCAGATCAGCTGGTTGGCATTCCACTTTTAATATAATTGAAAAATAAATAAAATAATAGGCCAAGGCGGATGCCTAAATATGAGCTGACCAAGGACAACAACAATAGACATGCCAAAGCAGACATGCACGGCCTCAGATCCACACACAGCGCTACAGTGCTCAGGAAGGCTGAGAATGGGAGAAATGCTCTTCCCCAGGGAAGAACACACCAGTTGTTTATCCATACCAAACGGCCAGCCCTGAAAATGAGCATACAAGTAACACTGTGTAGACTGAACAGACTATATTTAGAAATACATAAATGTGTGTACATATATGTGTGTGAACATATATGTATATATGTGTATAGCAATACGTAATGAAAAAAGAAGACATAAATTTGAAAGAAAGCAAGGAGGAGTATATGGAAGGGTTGGGAGGAGGAAAGGGTAAGGGAGAAATTATGTAATCACATTATAATCTCAAAAAAATAAAAGGAAAAAAATAGCACATAAACCTTTACAATGGATATTTTACAAGGGTAAACAGTTGTAAAGGGTTGTACCTACCAGATAGCTCGCACATACCTGGAAGAGAACTATTGAAAAAGAATGTTTCTGGCAGCAAGCTGGGAGGTTGGGGGATGAGCTGGGCGCGACTCTGCCCACAGCGGTCTGGGCTCTTCTGTATCAGTCAGTAGACCGTCCCTCACAGGCATGCCTGCACACTAATCTGATGAAGGCAGCTGCTCTGTTGAGACTCTCTTTGCAGGTAACTAACGCTGTGATGGACACTGTAGGCATTTACATTTTGGGAATGCCTGCAGGGAAGCCCAGCAGACGGGCCAAGGATCGGACTGGGCTTTTGTTGTTCCGACTTGGAAGATCCTTGTTGAGGAGGTAGGCAGGAAAGGTCAGAAGCCTCTGGTGTTGATTTCGCATCATGAATGCTTGGTTCACCTCGTGTCTCCATCTTCGCACAAACTGATCCTGGCAAACAAGCCTCATTTGCTATGCACCCAAAGTGCTCTCCCTAAATGTTTCTTCAGAAACTTAAGATAGACAGACTTTCCCAAGACAGATAACGTCTTAACTGAGGTGGAGGGTGAGACCAAAGAAAGAGAGAACCTTGGGAGGACAGGGAGGGGCTGGGGAGAGGGCTTGGCAGATAAAATATTTTTGTGGAGTTGCTCAAGAAAAAAGCAGCAACCATCTTCCTCAAGTGGATGACAGACAGGAAATTGAAACAGAGAAGAAAACCACCCCAAAGAACCTAAGTTGTGACATGAGCTCTGGTCCGTCCCATCTTCTCACATTTCACATGCTGTCCTTACAAAGTTCAGTTCACATTTGTCAACCACACAGCTGAGTTACTCTCCTTCCTCAAATTTCTCTTTCTCTCCCCTCTGTCTTTCTTTCTGTCTCTCTGTCTCGGTTTTTGTCTTTCTCTCTTTATGCTTTACCTTTTTGTTGTTGTTGAGCCACATTCTCTGTTATCCTTGATCACACTTGGGCTGCAGGTTGGCTGCATCTGATCAATAGTTCAAGTAATCAGTGTATTAAGTCAGTAACTGCGGATGCCAGAATCTTATGTTGTTGAGATTTTGTCAACAGTCGAGGAAGATCATAGAATAGGAGCCATGATGGACAAAAATAGTACATGTATTTAGTTTTCTAGTCCCCGTTTGTTTCCACTGCAAATGCTTATCTCTGCTGTGATGCAGGCTGCCACAGACACAACGTTAATGACTTGTGTTCCAATAAAACTTTTTACTTACAAAACAGACAGCAACAGAGACAGAGAGTAACTGTCAGGGAAAATAATTGCAAGCCCCATCGTTCCTGAAGAAGAATAAAGGCCGCCATGACAGGAATTCTCCCAGATAGGCTGTGGCAACACTCAGAGGAGAGCCAGAGTGTCTCATACCTCACAGACCTGAGGTGCTTTGTAAGACAGGGACTCCAGAGCCTTCGTGTAGCATCTGCCCTGTGTAAGAACACTGCACCTCTTTGTGCAGTGTGGTTCGCCTGTAGGTCTCAAATGCTGCAGGGTTCAGGAAGCATCATGCTTGAGCCATCACATCAGCAGCTCTGATCCCCAGGGCCCCTGAAACAGAAGCAGGAGTGAAAGGAGAAGGGGCTGGACTCTGAGGTAAACTCAGGTGGAATCCTTTCTCAAGGTAGGAGACCACTTCCTTTTGGAGGGTCCTCCCTACCCTGTCCAAGAGACTAGAATATGTCCATGTTAGCAATGCTTCACAGCCACCTGTCTAGATATAAGTCACTCGATCCCTCGTTGACCCCAGTATAATAATTCTCAGGCAAACTTAAGAATTGTTGGGACAGAATGCGTTCTTTTCCAGTGTAATAAACTTTTAAAAAGACAGGCATAATAACAGAAAGAACGCTGTGTGGTTTTAGGGATTCAGCCGTTCATTAACATTGACATTTCAGCCCTCTCTTCTCATTTCGGAGCCGCTGAAGTGTGTAAGAGGCAAAGTGACCTCAACTTCAGTGTAACCCTGCGGCTGTCGTGTGCAGCCGTGTGACACTGGCGGAAGTGCTTCCAAGGTCTTTAGTAGGTAAAACTGGGCTGTGCACCCCTCCGAGAGAGAGCTGCCAGAACATGGAGAGACACCTCCGTCTGCTCCTGTGCAGTCGTGAGGAGGAGGGCACGGCTTTGGTAGCCTCTCCCTGACACTTAGCCTTCCCCTGCCTTGGCATCCACTTGGTTGGACTTGTCCACCTCTTCTGTGTACCACACCATCCCCACCCAGCTCCTGCACCCCTCCCCTTGTTCTGATGGTGTTTTTACCCTATACCTTTGATGTTTTGATACCTTAGGGTCTTGTTGACCCTGGAGGGCCTGAAGGTCTCTTCTAGGGCCTCCTAGTTACTAAAGCAGCAAACAGCTGGCTTGCTGCTGCAAGTGTATGGAGCCCACAGAGCAGCCGCCTGCTGTGCTGTGCTTCTGCCTTCTGCACTCCTGTCCCTGCCGTCACCATCGAAGGGTCGGCCCCTGAAATCACCCCAGCTTCTCGTCTAAGGCTTCCTGCCCCAGCTCACCGTTCCTTACACTTTTCTCCCTCTCCTCTACCTCCTGACCAAAGCTGGTGCTTCTCTGATGTGCCTTCTCCAATGTGACATGTCCTCTGCTCTTGGGAACAGAGTGATAAACTGCCTTGCCATGTTATCAGTGGTTCACAGCTGCATTGCTTTTGCTTTACTCGAATGGTAGAGAAACGTGTGATTTCAGATCCCTTCCTGCTCCTCGGCCTTGCTATCAGGAGGATGCCCGTTCTGGGAATGTTAGGCCCTGGTGATCATAGACACTGACTCCCTATCTGCTTGCATCCCACGCTAGAGGTGGGGAAGATCCAGCTGGCTGACTAAGGATGCTGCACCTGGTCGGCCAGGGCCATGGGGAGGTCACCTCTACCCAGGCAGAATTATAACACAGTAAAGGCTGTTCTCTGACCTCCTACTGTTTGAAGGACATCCGGGCAGGGGATCAGCAGCATGGGGCTACAGGCACAGGGACATAGCTATAAGCAAGGGCTGAAGTCACAGACATCACAGTGACCATCCTGACCAGGGCTTTCTTCTGCTGTGGCCCAGGAATATTTGACTTTCCTGGTCAGACATGGTATCCGGTCTTGCCAGGCCTTACCTTGTTCTTGTCCTCATTGGAAGTGAGATGTCAACGTGTTGTGACTTAATTAACGTTAAAGTCTCTGTGTTGTTTCTTCAGACTTCTTCCTTTTTCTCTTTAACTATTTCTGATTAATTTTCAACTAAAAATTAATAGTAAAAATAAGTTATTAGGAACAAATTACTTGAATGTGCAGTCACCCTCATATATATGAGGAATTGGTTCCAGGAACTAACTGGAGACTCTCATCTCTTGTATAGAATTTTGTATGATTGATACACCTACATGTGCACATGCCCTTCCATGCACTTCAGATCATATCTCTCATGACTTGTAAGATGTTAATGTTAAGCAACTGCTGGAGCTATATCGCTTAGAGATTAGTAAGTGTGCACATGTTCGGAGTAAACACCATTGACTCCTGATATTCTCAGTGTGTGGTTGCGCCCACAGACACTCATCCCGTAGGCTGAGGACCAGATGCATAAAACACTTCCTGAGAAGCCCGAATCTCCACCTACAGAGAAGTCCTGTCTATCACCTGAATTGTGTCAGGACTTTTCGGAGCCCTTCATGCAGTGTCCGCTCACCGATGGCTGAGCAGAGTGACTGCCTGTACTTCTCCAAGCCTTCAGACCTGGAGCTGCACTGATACTCTGACACTTTGCTCTAAGCCTTGACACAGAGCATCTTGGGAGGAGGAGATTGTGAGAGGGACCAGGAGACGGAGTGAGAGGCCCAGCGCTCTAGTGCCTGCCTGAGACACGCAGAGGGATACTGGTGTTTTCTTGTGTAGGAGGCAGCAGCAGAGCCACTGTGAAATTAGGCTTAAATCTCAGGGCTTCTGTGCTGTAAGCTCTCCTCCAAGATCTTCCATCTAATGCTGTACTCGGAATTCTGCTTTTTAAGAAAAGGGAGAAAGAAAAGGCTAGCTTTTCTAGGGTATCGCCATAGCTTTCTAGCTTCAGGAGCCCTGACACAGGCCTGCCTGTGGCCTTAGCAGGAGGCTCTGTGTTGGCAGTGACGTTTGCCGGGCTCTCCAGGGACAGCACCTGTTGAGACAACATGTGTCAACATCAGTCGCAAACAGTGGCGGCGGCACCTCTGCTAATGAACAGATTTCAGCTCCATTATTCATGACGTCTCAGAGAGCAGGCCTCAGAACCTTTTCATTTTCTTCACAAGATGCAGATTTTTTTTTAAAAGGGATCAATTCAGGATATGAGGAAAGGGAAGAACTGATAAATCGGTGCCTTCATTTCTAGCTCATCTGTCCCGTTTCGAGGATTTAAGCCTAAAAATGAGTTCTCAAAGGTTTGAAGCAAGTGGCTGTGCCATTATTTTTAGGACAGCCAGATTCTCCCATCTTTCACTTGAAACCAGTGAAAATGGAAAGTCTGGTTTTCTTCCTTTAGTGACGTAAACCTCATTGAGAATGACGATTCCCGAGGATGATGGACAGGGCCGAGCGGCTCTGGATTGGTGGGGAAGCAGCCTCACTGTTCACTCTCACTGCCCCTAAGGGCAGAAGGATACCCACACACAGCCTTGCTGACGTTTCCCTGAAGAGATGTGACGCTTGGGCAAGACAGCTGCAGTCCTTTAGTAAAAAGCTACAGTGTGGGTGTGCGAGGTTCAGACGTCTCAGACAGTGATGATTGGCTAAATCCTCACCAAAGGAAAACTCGGGGTTGCGGAAGTTAAATGCCCTCTGAAAATGGGAGCAATTAAAGTATGATAATGATTTTCACTAACCACATAATTCAAAAGATAAGTTGACAAAGAGGGAAGAAGATATAATAGAGGAAAAGGGTATCACACTAACAGCCCCCCACAAAGACACTCACACACACACTTAACACTCACATACTCACATTCACACACACACCAGAGTAATTAAACCGTTTAATTTGAATAAACATTTGTACTTTTCTGTCTGTGAAATCTTGAGTGGGTATATATTTACATTGTTTTTAATATGACACAAACAGTGAAGCAATGTCTTAAAATGACAAAATTTAAAAATTACCTGTTACAATGCATTTTTGACACCTTTTATTCATTTGGGAATAGGTATAATTTTGCTTTCATTATCTCTGTTTCATGGAGGAGCCAACAACAATTTATCCCAATACTTACTTTTACTGTCTACTTCCCTCTCATATTTGCAAGTAAGTTTAAGAATATATTATTATTATTATTATTATTATTATTATTATTATTATTATTATTATTATTGGAGGCAGAGGCAGGAGAGTCTCTGAGTCTACAGAGTGAGTCCCAAGAAAGCCAGGGCTTCACAGAGAGAAACCCAGTATTGAAAAAAAATCATATTTTTGGAATTAAGCCTTTCCATTCCAATATTTTAATGGAAATAAAACTCCCCCCCACTTTAAAATTCTGTAAAGCAGTGGTTCTCAACTTGTGTATCACAACCACCCATGTGGGGGAGAGTCAAGTGACCCTTTCACAGGGGTCACATATCCTGCATATTAAATATTTACATTACGGTTCACAAGAGTAGCTACATTACAGTTATGAAGTAGCAATGAACATAATTTTATGGTCAGGGGTCACCACAACATGAAGAACTGTGTTAAAGGGTCGCAGCATTGGGAAAGTTGAGAGCCACTAAATGTTAGAGCCATTCTTGAACACAAGATGCGAAGTTTTGACCTTGGATGATGGTGTTTGTGGAACTGCTATCATACATGCTGATTTTATAACAATTACTGAGGATGGCTCCTAGACCTTTAGAGTAAAGGAAGCTGCGAACGTCAGAAGGGGCATTTAGGGCCATGCTTGTTCAGAGGTGAGCCTCAGACGGAAGGTGTATCCACAACTCCAGCTGGGTGCGTCACGGCAAGTCCCTCACTCTCCTGGGTCACTTACCCACCTGTGAATGGAGGGTGGTAATATCTGCCACACAGGGAGATGATGGAGGATTCGATGGGCTAATTATGAGAGGAGCTTGGCCCAGGGCCTCTTTCCGTAAGGAGGTGCTCATTGACAATGATTGCAGCAATCGGCACAATAGGAACATAAACACTTACTGTTAATTGCATTGTAGATACTACACTAAAACTGGGATTTTAATATTTATTTTGGCATAGAAGAACTTACTCTTTCAGGAAAAGGCACATGTATTTAGGTGATAATTACATTACAGTGTGATAACCAAATTTCTAGTAGCACGTGCTATCATTTTTATGAATGAGATAAATGTGTTGCTTTGAAAAAAACTAGCCTCGTAAACTAAGAAGAGTTCAAATGAGCACATACAAGACTAAAATTTGCCTGAATAAACAGTTATTAAAAAAATCCAGGATCCTGGAAAAACAAACAAAAATGGCCTTTTCATACTGAAAGATGGAGGATTCAAATAACGGTGCTTTCCCAGTCTCAATAATTCCTTGTTTTCAAAAAGCAACCGTGTATTTTACCCCTTCTGGACTGATGGACAGGCTTCCTGTCTTAGCCTCTTAGGTTGTGTTTCTAGAGCTTGAGGCCTTTTTGCCTGGAGTAGGGGCAGGCCGGAGAGAGGGTGGAAGGGCGCAGATTAGCTCGGTTATCTTGGGGCAGCAAGCTGACTGCTTTTAGGAAGCCTGCCCCAAGTTTCCAGTGTGGACAGGTGGTACACACCGTGGGTGTGATGTACCTCAGAGGACCTGTTTACAGAAGCTAGGAGTAGATGGGGAAATTTTAGAAATTGGAAATAACTAAAAACTTTATTAAGGGAAGAACATTTTTTCCTATAGGCCCAGGTTTGAGTAAAAGCCAATAGCTCAAAACTAGTGTTTTCTAAATTGAAGACTGCAGATAAGGCCTCCGAGGAAGAATCCCGAGCCTCAGTGTGGGACACCAGGTTCACCAATGCTCTTTGTTCTTGGGATTTGCTCTATAGCAGTCACTCTGATATAATGTGTGTGTGCCTTGTTGCCTCCGATGACAGATCCTCTGTGTAGCCTGTAGGTACACCTTGGTATAGCCTTAGTCCGGTGGGCTTGACATTACAGTGATCCTTATGGCAACCACGCATTGTCCATCAATGGTGAATGCACAGCTCTCCGCTGCCTTACCATGGAAAGGGGCTAGCCAGCCTGGAACAGGACTTCCTCAGCTCTGCTTCTCATCCTGACATCTTGGAAGTGCATCCCACTTTTGGGGGGAGCTTGTCTGACTTCCCACAGGCTTTCTCTATCTCTAAAACAAGTAACGTTGTGGTAATGGTGCCAGTGTTTTGAGATAGCCTTTTACTCCACAGGGCCTGTATGAAGTAGTGACCTAAGGCTTGTGGAAAGAGAGGATTCCACAGTGGGCACTGACAAGTGCAACATAAGGCCTGTGCTGGCTGTGGAGTGTGCCAGTGAGAAACAGGAGTCAGACCACCCAAGCAAGTGGCCTTCCACATTTGGGTCCTCTAACCCTCTTGGAAGGTAGAAAAGATTTAACTAGGAAAAGGAAAGGAGAGTGGCGTTATGTGCAGACGGACATGTTGAAAGGCGCCTTCTTTTTGTTTATTAAAGGATTCAAGGAAGCGTGCCCACAAGTCAGGTCTCCTTCATCCTTGTTCCAACCAGTTATTCAGTAAACTAAAGCAGAAAACCTAACTACCCACTTCCGGGTAGATGGGTGTCCCACAGGAAAGGAGGAAATCTACTTGGTGTCTGTCAGGTATACCTGCCTCCCTTTACTTGTAAGGTAGTGGGACAAGGCAGATGAAGCAATCCTCTCATGTGATACGTAGCACATGATGTGATCACCAGCCTTTTAAGTATACTCTGTCCCTAAACCTGTGGATGAACTCATGACACACGACCCAGCTGAGCAGCTGTCCAGTCAGGATTATGGTACATTGCATCGATAGATAGAACACTTGTACATCGTGTTCCGGAAAAGGGCCCAAGATCTCGTAGTGCTTCTAAACTTTTGATGGGGCCAGCAATGTAATCGTGAGGATCTGAAAAATCCCAGCACCCCCATCCTGAGACAGTCCTTCCCCCCTCCCCCCAATCACTGACAGCAAACCCAGCCCAGAGTGCCTCTGCATGGCATGCTCTTGAAGGCGGGGCCAAGAATGGGCTGTTTAAATGCTGAAGGGTGTTTGAGTGTGTAGCGTAGGTCTCACACTGTGTTGTACACGGGGCAGATGTTTGAGGATACCAGATGCAGCTCCTGTTCTCAGGGAGACACTGGCATAGCTAGTGGTGATGTGTTAGCAGCTCAGGCACAGGGGTGTGGAGGTTGGGCTTTGAGGAGGAAGAAAAGAGAAGAAGACAGGGTTCAGGTGGACCTGCAGTGGACAGTTTATCTGCTTTTCTACTTGTGCATCCTCATGATGTGCAGTTTGCCATTTTTATAAACATCGTGTAGTGACCAAATCACAAATAACTAACATGCCCTGTTATCCCAAATATTTACTGTATCCTTGTGGAAAGGACAGTATTTGAAATCCAGAGGGGGGGAATGGCGAGTCGCAGTGAGAGGGTTGGAAAGGACAAGCAGAGGTCCCAACAGGAAGCTCTCAGGCCACTCAGAGGAGGTTCCTAGGTGGCTAGGCATGGGCAGAACGGTGCAGTGAGGCTGCCCTTAGTTCCGAATGCTGCATTTTTCTTCCAGGGGTCAGAGAGCCCTGAAGGTCGGTAAGCATGGAGGACAGAATGATAAAACTTTCAGGGTCAACACAGTAAATCAAGAGGAAGTTGCTTAGAGAGGCAGCGGAAGCTTTTCAGGGTTTAAAGGACACTTTTGGCTAGAGAGCACCCCCAAAATATGGTTATCCACACAGATTGATCCAGAAGATGGCCTGGATGGAAGAAGGACTCAGCTAGGCCAAGAAGTTGGGGGGAGGGAGCGAACCCTGAAACCTAATGGTGTGGAACCTTCTCTTAGAGCTAGGTCAGGGGGTCTTCTACAGCTTGATGGATGACACAGACATAAACCAACACCGTGACGAGATAATACCAATAGTGTGAGTGTCAACACTGCGGAGAGCAGATTTTAAATTTTTGCACCATCTAAAGAATAAGCAAGCACATGGGGTGACAGATACATTAGCTTGATTTACTCATGTCACATTGTACAAACATATCAAAATAAACATGATAATAAACATATCAAAATAAACTTGTGACTTGCACAATAGTAAGGCCCAGTGTCTGCTAATGTCCCACACAGTGGATAAAAGGAGCCACTGTTTGTTCTGCATGCACGAAAACATGACCCTTTCATGCACTTAAAGAACCTGCACATTTTTCACGTTTTGTGTGTGCTTAGGGAGACAGTCAGGCTGAGTTCTGGCCCGTGTGATGAACAGGGCCCTCAAAACGAAGACTTGTAATCTGATCAACCAGTGGTCAGGCGTCATTTCCTCCTGAAGATGTAGCATAATAATTTCACCTAGCTTTGTTTTTTTGTGGTCACCCATTCCTAACACCAAATCCTCATCCTTTCCTAACTCAGTAAATATCTCTCTGCTGATTTTCAGGTTTAAGATGTTTCTGTGGAGAGAGGGAAAACAAAGTCACCCTGAGGATGAAGGCTGGAGAGTAACAGAAGAAGTAGCTTGGTATTTTCCTTCTCTCCACAGAGCTGTGGTTTGCTCTAAGAAGAAAAGACCTCTGAGAAATGTGGTGGTCCTGTTCCGGAAGAAATTGAAGGGTCACTTCAAAGATGAATGATTCTGAGATGTTAATTGGGCACAGAATATGTTTTTAAAGGCTAAGGTCTCTTCTGAGGCAGAGGACTTCACGTTCAGCTGGGGGAGTAATGAAGCGCGAATCGTGTTTTGTAGAGTTCCTGGTGACACCGCCAGTCATTTCATAGGGCAGAGGTCTGGTCACCCAGAATCTTAGATCTAGTTAAAAGTCTATACCTTCTGACCGCGAGAGCCTTCTTCACTGGCGTTTTCCACAGAATACCTGTAGGGGTAGCTTATTCCTTGAAAGGTTTTATGTGTGAGAGTTTTATGTTTTTATGAGGACATCATATTGGCACAAATTTATATTAATTACTAAAACATTTCAAAGGTTAAAATGCACATTTTCACAGTTGGAGGTACTTTTTTGTTTCTGCCATATATTGTTTCTCCTGGAGTCAAATATAAAACAGTTTATTGCTAGCCTCTGGGTCTCTTCCCGGACTCCAGAAGAGGCTTCTGAGCTGCTCTGCAGTCTGCTCTGTCCTTGTTCACCTCCTCCTCCTAGTTCAGCTGCGTATAGAATAAAGCCTTGCTCTTCTTCATCAGAATTTACATCCTCATCATTGCTTAAAACACCCCCTGACCTGTGCTCTTGTCTGCTCCCCCCCCTACATATCTCAGAGGCCCCATTACTTTATTACATTAGCTTTTCCCTCACTAATCAGTGTAGTCCTTGCACCAGAAACTAATTAGCATGCCTATCAAATTGCCTATTAAGGAATCAACAGGGAGAAATGCAGTAGCCACGCTTAGGCTGGGACTGCGGCTCTTCATGTGCCCAACTCTTGGGGCATCAGTCTTGGGCTTTGTATTGATTTCAGCTCCATTGTGTTAAAAAAAGGAAAGGCACCTTCGTTATTAAGTGAATATATTAGCGCAGGTGTCCAGAGGGCTGTCCAGACTTTCTGCGTCTCCCTTTGGCCAGATATGTCCATCTGTAAGCAGAGGGAGGCCATGCTGCTAAAGTGGGCCGTCAGGGGGTGCTACCACGGGGAATGGATGTTCTCCCCATACATGGCCAGGCCCAAGCCTGTACTGGATGGGCTCCTGGCAGGAAGCCAGGCCTCCATGTAATGCTGCTCAGTAGGTGGCTTCTCCCACAGCTGGATGCTCTCAGCCTTCCCTTGGGGATATTGCCCCCTCATTTTGACCTCATAAAAATATAGTGTCTTTAGAATGCCTATCATTGCTTAACGATAATTCATTCTGCAGAATGGGATTTCCAAGGCCCCATTGCCTAGATTAATGGCTGTTCCCTGGACATCAGGAAAACCTCAACAGCACAATTATTTGTCTCTTCATTTTATATACATTCATGCACACAGAGGATGAGCTAGAGAGAGACATGGGTGAGCTAAGCTCTCACACAAGTAGGGACAGCTAGAGATTGCAAAAAAAAAATGATTTATAGGCTGCAGCAGGACAGGGTGGGGGGGGGAGGGAGGCAAGGCAAATGAGGGCCAATCACGCTGAAATGAGGCTTGATTTGCTGCTTTTTTCCTTTCTCAAGTCTGTGTTTTCTGGGTGCCCCCCTCCCCAGAATGCTCAGTCACTCCTGTGTGTGTTCATGCATAAATTCAGGTCAAGTAGAAAACCC